>JAIUJO010000271.1:142593-500093 GCA_023846275.1 Vanilla planifolia
AGAATTATTTTGGGTTACAAAAGTGAAATAACAATATAATAAAGAATTAATTTTTTAACTTTAAATAATTTATTTACTAAACATTAATTATCATATATTGAAGTAATGCAATATATCAAATTCAAAGTGATGTCAATGTTATAGAAGAGGAAAATTAGAGCTTCATAATAACATAACCAAATCAAAGATAAATAGTTAAAAAAATTGGATAAATTGTTTAGGAAAGTTGCCTTTCAAGATACTAAGGGGATTGAGTGTAACATCCTAGACTACCAAATTAGGTAAAACTCAAAACTATCTCATAAAGTGTGAAAAAGCCTTAAAAATAAATATTTTAAAATGTATAAGTAAATTTTCAATTAGATATAGCTTATTGAGACATGTCAAATGATGTTTGTTTCGTCACAATTTTAACCTCATTTGAATTATTATGAATTACCTAATAAAATATACATAAATATCAATAAATTATTATTTTAGTATAAATTAAACATTTATTAGTGGTTGAATGATGAAAATTGAAGATAAGTAATATAAAAAAAATAAAAACAACATATAAGTCTCATAAGAGGACATTTATTACAGTGTAATATCAAGAAATAAACAAAATCGAAGAAATGAGACAAAGGAATCGAAAAGTTGCACTATATGATACTATGGAGATGAAGTGTAATATCATCAATCATCAAATTAGTTGTGAATTTAATATTTCTCATAAAATGCAGCAAAATGTTAGAAAAAAATATCAAAAAATATAAAAATAAATTTTTAATTAGATAGATCTAATTAAGATGACTCTAATTACATTTTTTTAACTCAATTGCACTTAGTTAAGAATTACCATGAATTATTAAAGTATATAAGACTAAATAATAAAATATTATTATTTTAATATTTATTAAAAATATAAAAAAACTTAACATGAGATAAATTTAGTAAATAAACTTATATTTTGATAGATTAGATTAAAAAATATGAGTAGATATTTTTAAACACTTAATATAGGGTTTTCTAATAAAAAATTCATCATGGTTCCAAAATCAATGCTTTAAATTCCTAAGAATATATACATGCTTCACTCAATTAAACTAGAAATATGAGAGCCATACATAGATGCATGTCAATTATTTACATTATATTTATACTTTTAATTTATATTTGTAATTATTTTTATAAGTAATTATATATAAGTATAGGGGAAATATAAATTGAACCCTTCTATTATTTTACTAAGTGGTACATCATCTAAATTTATAGCAATTGACATATCTAAAAAAGGTGCTATGTTGTATATGGTTTTATATATGAATATATGGAAAGGATAGAAGCAAAACATGTCCTCAACAATTTGTATATTGACCCTTTGGCTTTACACTTTTTATAAGTTAAATAAATTGAAAATAAAACTCTTATTTCTAGTTTGATGCATGAAATAAAGGGGCAAAGGTACACTTATTATTTCTTGTATTGGTCCTCTAGCAAGTTTATTTCTTTTTTTCTTGTGATTTTTGGGGCCCTTAGGCCTAAAATTTTCTAATGACTTTTGTCATGATAATTTATAGACTCCTTTTGACTAGTGTTGCATGATTCTATGTATTAGTGTGTATTGCGATTTTTTAGGTCATTTTAGAATCTTTTATAAAATGTAATTCATTTTTTTCAAAAGTGTTGATTTCAGTTTGAATTAGACAACGTAAAAAGTTTTTGCATATCTTTTCTTAATGCTCTCTCAAGAAACATTTTTGAAAGTTAACAATTATTTGCAAAAAAAAACTTTTCAAATGGCTATAAGAAATGGAAAACATTTTTGTTGTACTATATTTAAGACTATTGAAGTTTATGATTTTGACAACTCATGCACCAGTGGATGGACATCAAGCTCCTTCATTCCAAAAATTTTTAGTCCCGAAGTACTACATTAGATATTCATATTAAAAATATATTGCTCATTAACAACTTTCCTTTAGTTCACTTTTCACTTTATCATTTCTTTTCATAGCTACCTTATCTAATTATCTTATGTTAGAAGAAAATCTTTTGTTGACCAATCATACAAATATGATTAACTATTTAAAATGATTTACTTTTTTATGATATTTTATGTTTTATCTATTTTTATATTTTTTATCTATGCGAAGGAGTTATCAATGATAAGTAAAACATATGAATTTAAATATTATAGTTTCAAATTAAATTTTTTGCCATAACTTTCAATGCTTGTGTATAACATAAAGTATTGAATGTATGCTTTTATAAGGAACTTTTCTTTCGACAATTACATGTAAAGATTTATTTTAAGAAGCTATTTTTAAAAACATTTTTGTACCTTTCATTCATGTTGGATTGCATAGCACATCTGAAATATTAACATAAATTCAAGTTAAAATATTAAGATTATAAAAAAAAACTTAAATTATATAAGTACAATGAAATTATAAATTTTTAATTATTACAATTTTTATGTTTAGAATAATGCATGTTTTCACATTATATATTTGAAAAAATTTACTAAGATGTATTACATATATTATTGATGTCTCAATATGTTTTCTCTATATTAGTCATTTTTTGTTTTATAACCTTTTTGTTGTGATGTATTTTACATTAATAAATTAGAAAAATAAATATCTTTTGTAATTTGTACATAATGGTTTTAAATAAATAAATTTAATTATCAACAAATAATGTTTTTTGTTCTATTTCTTGAGTTTTCATATTTTTCAAAAACATTTACTATGCATTTGTTTTTACCATGGTATTTCATTACTAATGTTCAATGATTTTCCATTCTATTATTTTATTCCATTTTGTCTATTAATCATAAGAATAATTTTGTGATATGCTTTAACAAATGTTTTATGATTTTTAATGTTCTATTTTTCTTGTTATGTCTTTTATGGGGAAATTTAAAATCTGTCCAACATTCACAAATTTCTAGCTACCACACAAACTGCATCATATGTTAGCAAAAATTACCAAAAAAGCAAATTCATCACTTACAAAAAAATACAATCAACAAACTGGAAAACAATTATTCAGCAACTTCGTTTTCAAATAGACAAGTTTCCCATAAACCAATTTAGAAATCTTTGCTTTGTAAAAGAAAGAAATTAACTTTTTTCAACACATCCTAAATTAAATTAATATGAAAATGGAAGATGGAAGAATACAATATTAAATATAGGAGGTAGAAATGCTTTTATAAGGCATGTGTAAGCCTCGATGCTTATTTTATCTCTGATGAAAGTTAATCACATCATAACATTCTAAGTAGAATTGAGAAAAGCTTGATTGGCTTATTTTTGTATGAGTTAGACAATATCACATGCACCATAAGACCAATTCATGAAAGTTTTACATTCTAATAAAAGGAAAAGTGAAGTGGTTAAATATGTATTCCCAACAAAAATAAAATTAGAAATTGCAAACAAATAATTCACTATTGTCAAAATTTGAACGAAAAATATTTGATATCAGGAAGGAAAGACAACATATCTGGCATTTGGAGCCACATGGAAAACAAATAAGGAGATAGTTTTAAAACAAACTAAACTCTTTAGCACAAATGAAATTAGCATATGGACACTCAGAATTGATGGAAATTTTAGCATTCAATCATCCTAGGAAGCAACTAGTAGAAAAGTTCAAATGTTAAATTTAAGGTAAAGGATTTGGATTTTTAAATGTGCATTTAAAAAATCATTTCTATTATGACTAGTTTTAATAGTCTTCTAAAATTCTCCTAGTGTTTAAGAAAGATCACCATTAGAGAGATTCAAAGTGCCCGCACAACTCTAATGAAGGCTCAATGAGACATGTCATTCTATGATGATAAAAGTTAAGGTATAGTCTAACTTTGCCAACATTCATCAAACTAATTAAGTAGAAACAACAAGAATGATCTACCAGACATCTCAATAGTGGATATAAGGAAGCAACCACATAACTTAAAGAGAAGGCGTTCTGATCCATCTTCTTATTATTTTATGGGACATATGGTAAGCTAATAACCCAAAAATCCATGAGGAAGTAAATAAGCCTATAAACACCATCATCAATTATGTCATAATGAAGTGCTAAAACACTATTAACTGCATTGCCACCACACAAACATCTTAAGAGAATGATCTAATGGCTCAACTTGGTTTAGTCCATGTTTAGTTATAAGGTACAAAAGTAGTGGAGTTATTAATTGGTTCTTTACACAAAAAATATGTATTCTAATGCTTATGATTTTGTGAATAATCACAATGGGCATGTTGTTTATGTTGGAGTTATTTGTGATCACAAAACACAAATAATGGAATCCATTTCTCACAACATGGGTGGCAAATCATTGTTAGAAACTAAGGGATTGTCGATGCTTCTTGGACTTTTTTGAGTAATAACAAGGACATACATAAGTTAGTCATCAAAATGGACCATATGGCAAACCTTAAAATACCATAAGATCAAATCAACACTCTCTGGGAGCTATCAAACATTATTCAACAAATCAAACACAAGACAAGTGTAATAATAGTACACCAGAGTTACATTCACAAAGAAGTAAATGGAGTAGTGAATTACCTCATAGAAATGGAAGTATAATCAACAAAGTTACACAACTGGGATGTGCAAAGCATTCTAAAGGTATGCAAAGCTATTGGTCAATTAATCTCGTACATTCATACTTTGCACCATGTATAAAGCAACACCTTAGAGGATTAGTTCTAATATGATGATAGATAGTTTTTTTACTTGACGTGCAATTATCTTGTATGATATGATATTTTACATCATACGATGTAAGGTACTTACTAAAAAATACCAGCATCACAACAGGATGCTTTGCCTTACCTTAGTTATGTCTAATTATGTAGGCATACCATAGTAGAATCAAATAACCTTAAAGTAAGAATTTCAAATTAAAAGAAATGGACATTTACAACAAGCCATCATTCACACTGTTCATATTTGGAGATCATCATACCTTTTGAAACTATTTTTTTAGATATGAATGTAACAAAAATTCAATAATCAAAATATCAAATGCATAGAAAATTTATAATACAAAACCATTCGAAATACTGTCATGTTGAGAATCGAAAACATTTTGGTTATCCTTAAGACAAAAGAATAAATAAATTATTGACAAGATCAAAAAACCATTTGAATCTACACCATTCTAAGGCAATACCATGAATAAGTACAAATTATTGAAATAAAAACTTAATAAGAAATTACCAACCTTAATATAACAATGTGATAGCATCGTAAGTCCAAGAAAAAGAACTAATGACAAAAAAATATCAAATCTATCACTGCTAATGATGAAATAAAGATGGTTAATCATCCAATTGATGCATTAGTTTTGATATTCTCTAGCTTGAGAACTACTAATCCCCTTGCTCCCTAGTCCAAGAAAAATATAATGGGGTAAAAGTTTAGGCTCAATAAGGAATTCTTGAGCCATACTATAAAACTAATATGTAGTATGTAACAATTGAGTAAATAATGCAGTAAATGAAATTAGTTTTTAATTACAATGATAACATCACCATTTAATTGCTAAGTCTATCTATATATTCTTGGTGTTATGGCTTAGTGTCCCTTGTTTGATCTAATATACTCTCCTATTCATGACAATCATGATAGGGCTTAGAACCCCTTTCACATGACATAATCTAACACAATAAAATAGTACCACTCACATAACCCAACCTTATAAAGGTTAGGAAGTCCTCAACAAAGACATGGGCTCTCCTCCAAAACATGGGATATCATGTGATTCCTTATTAGGCTAAATGTGTAATAGTTCACTCCTTAAACAAGGAGCTTCACTAACCAATTGTTAATTTGTAATGTGCATAGAGCTTCAACAATGATATTTGCTTAGCCCATCACTATGAAATTTAATTATAGATTATTTTTTCATGAATTAATTCTTAGCCTTTAAGCATAATTCCAATAGTAAGCTCTAATTACATAGCCATATCTAAGCACCTAAAATCTAAATATTCAACTTTATTAAGGATTATCCATATAACTTTAAAATCTAACCTTAGTTTTAGCACTTTTAGTCATAACCAACTCTTTGGTTGCCAACTATATCCCTACCTAACCTAGCCTTATTTTAAGCCCTGAAATTAATCTCTCCAAATCTTCTTATCCAAAAACAAGGACCACATGCACACACTATAAAAAACATCTAGTTTCTTTCAAGGGTTGAATCTATGCCTCCCATGACTTTCCCAAGCCTTGGTTCCATGCTTCCAATGCAAACCCAAGGTAAGGAAAATTGTCCATAATATTTGATCTAAGGTTTCCAAGTTTCAAATTATGGTTCATCATCAAATCTAAGTCTTAATTTTTTTTATGCAATAGGTGGCATATTTCATACATGGTTTTGCAACACATACACATCCATATCATGTCATGAAGTGAGATAGAATATATTCTTTTGCATGGTTGAGATTTTATATTTCTTATATATTACTACATGGAAATGTATTTACATACAAGCTTGTAGTTGAATCTTTAGCATAGAAATAAAAATAAAATGAAGAAATCATGTCTTCATTTTGAGACCCATGCACATTAGGATTTGCTAAACTAATTTCACTTACATTCAATATTTAATTTATATCAAAAATTCTTACATAGTTCCTTTAGAAAATTTTCATAATAAAGGGATTATAAACAACCTTTATATGCTAATGAAAATTCTCTTTAGCCATGGGTATACAATGTTCCACTTTTTTAAAACAAGGTTTGTTGAAGAAGGTTGACTTGTTGTTAATCAAATCCCATTCCTAAGGTTCTACTTTCCATTTTAGTAATGTAAGTCTTTTTCAATATTCTTTAGATCATACATAAATTTATTGCACCTACTAAAAGGTCATCTCGCCAAAAATGTCATGTATAGGTCTTCTCCTTGGATATATCTTTCTTGGCATCAAAACATGAACCCTCTTTCTTCTTCTTATTTCTCATGGCTTATCTTGCTTTCCACCCTGGTATTCCCTTTGTTAGCCATGCCAAATCCCCTTTGTAAGAAACATTTTCAGATACCCAAAACATGAGCATCTTAGGTGCTTAAATTGTCTCGTCTATACCACCTTAACCACATATTTTCTTTAAGAAAAACTAGTTTGGTTTGCTTTAAGCAATGTTCACCCATTCAAGTTAAACCTCGCTTAATGATTCACTTTATGGCTTGCCATATCTAGCTACTAAAACTTTGGAATCTATGTATGACAGTGCTAAAAGAAATTTTGACATCTATTCTTCTTTCTCATACATTTTATCTCAAGATATTCTAATAGGAAACAAAAACCATTTTACCTTTTTAATCCTATTATTATGACTAATCAACTAACTCCAAATGTTTATAAATCCTATTTTTATCTTCATTTTGCATTCATTATTGGATAAGTATAAGGAATAATGCAAATAATATAAATAAAATTACAAGATGATTTTAAAGCATGAAGCCTAATCCTATCATGGCTTATGTGGTGCAACTCAAGTCTTTTCTTTCAATCATACTTCAAATTCACAAATTTCAAATTTCAATATTAAAAATTTAATTTATCCATAGTAAGAAATTTTAAACATATTCATTTTGAATTTCAAATTATAATTCACAAAAAAGGACACACTCTAATCAACTACATTAAAATAATACAACGAAGAATATTAAGTATAATACTACTAAGATGAAACTTTTTAAGTTTTGGGTTGGATTTGCTTTTGGATAAATTATAATGTTCACTTTAGGTCTACTTCATGTCATTACAATTACACTCCAACACTCTAGTGAATAAATGTGCTAAAAAAACTCTTTTCTAGGCCATTGTATTATGAAAATTATGGAACCACCAACTTTAGCCTTGTTTGTCTCTTCAATGTTGGTGCTATTCATTTTGGTGCTTTTTCATACATCAACATTAGATCCTTGAGAAAAATCGTACTTCTAGTATAAATAATTTAGATAATTTCTCAACCATACATCTAATTCAACACATCTAATTCATTAGAATAATGCATTATTAGAACTTTTTGACGACACTTTGACATTATATTATACTAATCATAATGTTTATCGAATTAGAACATTGGCTTTGAGAAGTAACTATTCTAATTTGACATTATCAGTTTAAAATGAAGTATTGATCCCACCCAATCAAACTTAAAAGTGTGTTTCATAATAGATTGGAATTGTTGTGTTGCTTTACACAAACTTTACTTAATTTAGTTGTGTATTGCATGTGTAGTGAAGCTAACCCCTCCAATCAATATACTAAAGCAATGCTTGCTTGTAGTTAGACATTCTTAGTCATTGACTCATCTAATTAATCCCTCTTTGGATAGTAATTATGATATCAAACACCCAATAAGAGTACTACAATCTCTCAAAGCAAGTTCTATAAAAAATGTAAGTGATACAAATCTAGAATACTAAATGAATTGAAGTAGAATTTGCTCAATAAACATGCAAAGTAGTGGTGGCCAAATTTTATATTTAAGAATATGATTACAATTGTCTCATCATGAGAATGTTCTAATGTGCAGATTAACATTTTTTTAGGGGAATCACATTTTATATGATTTTATAATGCTATTATTAATAAAACAAAGTGCAAGTTTAAACCTTTTATTTAATAAAAAGGATATGCTTCTCCCTTACCTAAGAGGAAATTGCTCATTTTGAGGAAAGCATTGAGACAGAGTGACAATAAGTGATATTGAAGGAGGAGAGGGGAGTATAGCTATTGAGGAAAGTAGAATCGAAAGCATTCCATCTTTTATGGAAAAAATGAGATTAAGAAAGGAAGGAGTGAGCTTATGGTTTTTAGCTTTTTTTAAAAAGAGCAGCTAGTAAAGATAAGAATCCTACTTTAGCTTTCTCCTCAGTAAAGGCTACTTATGAGCAAGATTAAGGATAAAAAGAGCTTGGATCCTATTACAACTTTCAACTAAAAATTATCATACATGATGGTCGACATGATCATACTTATACAGCCATGTATGTAGGCACTTGAAAGCTTTCATGCTAAGTGTAAAAAGGTAGTTTCCTTAAAATAGTATTAATGAAATCAATCTCTTACTTGTACAATGGTGTAATGTGAACATACAAATATGTTATCTGTCATATAGGTATGAAATTCCTATTAGACTAGTATGATTGATGTATGATACTGCATATTAAATGATAGATCAAAATGGAATGAAACATTGATATAACTTGTAAAAATTGTTTTGGATAGCTCAATAGACATTTGTTGTATGATTAGTTATTTGATTAGCAGCAGACATGAATTGTATAGTGTGGTATGTGATATTATTCTATACAAATGAAAATTAGAATATAACTAAGTCATTTTTTCTATAGTATGAAATAAGAATTAGACTATTAAATTATTTGATGAACTTTATTATTATGATGATCTGTTTGATTCTTAATGTACACAATTGACTGCCTTAAGTCATGCTAGTATGATACTAATATCAAAGTGGTAAAATTATTGCAAATGAAATGATCTAACCATTATAAAGACCTTATCATATTGTATGATAGGATTGATCCTATTATAAAATATGATGACAACAAAGCACAAGATCGAATTTTCTTAAATGTAGATTTTGGAAAATATATTTATAGTGGAAATTAAATTTCTATTAATAAATATTCATGTGAAATGTTATAGAGAATGAGAATAATAGATAAAATGAATGGTAATGTAATAGAAGATGCGTCTTAGCAATAACAGTTAGGAAAACAAATTAATAATGATGTAAGTGGGCTATTAAATATTCCTTTATATTATTATAGAATTTTAGGTGATGTGCCATTGTAAGGCATAACTTGTTTTTTTCTAAATGTGCATGTTTCAATATAGCACTCTATGATTATTGGTTCATATAAGTGCATACAACTAAACCTTTATAGTTGTTTAAGTATTACAACACTATAAATTAATACATTATTCTTGGTCGCCTCTTTCTTTTCTTTATCCTTCTCTACATTCTTATTTCTCTCTTTTTCATTTATTTATTTATTTTCGCTGCCTCCTGTATATTCTGTCATTTCTTTCCCACTTCATTAAATTGTCAGTCATATCTCACTGTTACGATCATTTCCTTTATTTTTCACATATCAATTCATGCTTTTCTCTCTATAATAGAATCATTATCCATCATCATTAGTATTTTTGAAACAATTAATAAATAATATTAAAAAATCTATCATGTTGCATTGTTTAAAAAAAGTTTTTTTATGATAGATACATATTTATATATTATTATTTGACGTTATTACATAACTTAATTTCTTATTTATAAGAGTTTGTACAAAATGGAAGAAATTTTTTTTCTAATTTCTATGTTATATCAAATAATAGTTTATATAATGCTTTCTTAACTTTATGTAAAAAAAATTAATATTAAAATATATTATTAAATATCTATATACGTATTCCAATTGTTTCAATGTGCACATACTTGATAATTTAGAAAATTACAGAGAAGTGTACTTTCTTCAAGACAATGATTGCACAACTATGCTTTTTTTCTATTGTATGTCTACATGACCACACAAGCATTGTAGCAGTAGATCTTATCAAAACACCAAAGCTAAGCATATTTGGGTAAGGGTAGTATTGTGATGGGTGACCATTTTAGAAATCCTCAAGTTGCACATATTTTTTTGTTGCAATCCTTTTTCTAATAACATGTTAAAAGAATTAATTATTATAATTGATTGTTTATAAATAAAATTTTAGTAATTAGTTGTTAATAATAATTTTATAATATTATTATTAGTTTTATATAACAATAAATATGCCACATATATGATATAATAAAATAAAAAATTTTATATAGTTTGATATTAAGAAAACAACTTAAATAAACATAATAAATTTGAATTAATAAATCTTTATAATAGTGTATTTACTGCACATAAATTTCAAAATATAGTAATATTATGTTAAGAATATAAGAAATCTAAAGTTATATCAATATTATTATGAATTTTTAATGTTTATTATGTATATTATATCATAAAAAGATAAAATATTAGAATAGTTATATTATTTTTTATTTGACTAACATTTATGAATTTTTGTCTAAGCAAAATAACATAATATTAATACAAAAAATATACTTTAAATGTTTGTAAACTGTAATACAATATTAAGCATTAAAAAGTTTTTTGTATTTTATTAAAACAAAATATTAATTTTTTAAAATTATTTTATTTAGCATACATTATATATTTAATTTTTAAGATTTCAATTTTATTTTATTATTTCTCTCACTTATTTTCTATTATCTCAATATCTCTCACACTCTGTTTCTTACTACTCAATCTTATTAATAATCTCTTATTTGTCTCCTTTCTCTCTTCTCCGTGTATTTCTGTTTGCCTACAACTCACTTTTCTCATTCCTTATTTTTAATTTCTAATTCCCTTTCTTTTTTTATCCACTTTATCTCCTACATATTCTTTCTTTTGTTTTCCTCTACATTAAATCATCTCTAAATAATCTCTATTACTATTTTGCTCCTATAATTCAATGTTGTTCTTCGTGACTCATTGAATACTTATTTTGATCTCTAACATCTCTATTGTAGCCCATCAATTAATAATATTTTAGAAATCTCTAGCATTGTATATTTTAATAAATAATATTTATATTAAATTTTTTTTATATATATTAATAATTTAGCTTTTTCTTATTTATCAAAGGTATAAGAAAATTGAAAAAATATTTTATTTTAATTTATATGATATCAAAAAATAATTCCTTATGAAGAATTTTGTTAATTTTACATAAATAAAATATTTATATTTGAATATATTATGGCATATATAATAAGAAAAATTTTCTTTAATGTGCATATGCTTGATAATTTTGAAAATTTTAGAAATTGTTGATTATCTTTAACAAAATAAAGACATAACTAAGACTTGTTTTTCTATTATGTGAGTATGTGACCACACGAGCAATATGGCAAAAAGATATAGTGTAATTTCATCGACCATAAAGTTAGCTATAAAATTAACTCAGAGCTTATCAAAGTTATAGAAAATAAGATATTTAAAAAATTAATAAATTAATATTTTATTGGATAGATGTTATTTTGATGAGTCTAACAATATTTATTAACTCTACATCATACCTTATTTTGAATTAATAAAAATTAGTAGAGTAAATAAGTTTAAAAAGAATTAAATTATAATTTTAATGCTAAGTAAATATATAATGAAATCGAAATAAAATAAATTGACGTAATTTATTAAAACCTAATCAACATAATGTAAGGAGTACACGAGATAAGATATAGCGTTATATTTTGATATCAAAAGTTAAGAGATAAAATTGGGAGAAATCAAAAGAAACTATATTAAAAAATTATATTATAAGATAATACGAAGATATAGACCAAGTTCTTTGATCGTCAAATTTTTTGGAATAAAAATATAGTGCAAAAATATGTAATGGTATTGAGAATAAAATATGTAAAAATTTGAAAATTAAATATTAATTCAAGACAACACGGGTAGATTATTCAAAAAATATTTGTTTTACCTTAATTAGACCTCATTTGTAATTACTAAAAATTAAATAATAATTAATCACAAATAATATTAAATTAATGGTTATTATTAAAAATATCTTTTTATTGGAGAGAAATGCGTTATAGTATCCTCAATTATAAAATTATGTAGGAATGAAAATGACTGTCATACCTTACTAAAGGAAAATACAAAATATAAAATTATAACAACGAATATTTTATTAGACAGAGCTAGCTAAGACCAGTTCAACGGTGTTTGCTTTATGTCAATCAAACCATATGTTTAAGTACTATGAATTATAATTCCTGATATGCATTGATAATAAATAATTACATTTTTAATAATAAGTAGATATATAATAAAGCTAAGATGAGAAAAATTGAAATAAGACAAATTATGATATTTTAAGAAATAAGTCAAATAATATGAGAAACTTGCATTTCTATTTTGTTTTGAGTTTTAATATAACAACCATAATTGATAGGAAAAATAGATAACGATAAATTATTATTTTAAATTAATAAAAAAGTAATTAAAACAAAAATAAGATAAATTGAAATAGTATATTCTAACTAGAACAAAAAAAATGTAATAGTTACACAAGTAGAGGGTTACAGTTTTGTTGTAATATAACAAATTAATTGTAAAAATTTTGAAGAAGTGTGAAAAAGTTTCTAAGAAGATTTATTCCATGATATAAGAAGATTGAGTCTAGTATCTTGATCACCATATTAAGTACAAATGAAAATATATTATAAAACAAGTAAAAACTGCCAAAAAAAATATTTAAAAATATAAGATTAAAGATTTAATTTGCTCGAGCATATAAAAATGAGTACATCAATGTTTCTTCCTGCTCGATGGCAATTTCTATGAATTACCAATGTAAATAAGAACAAATAGCAATCAATTTTTACCTTAATAGTTATGTAAATAAATATAAATCCTCAAGTGAAACATCTTTAAGAAAAGGTAATCCAACAAAATCAAAGCGACGTGAAGGTCGTAGAAGAGGAGATTTCAAGTTCCATAGAAATATAACCATTTCATGGAAAATAATTCAAATAATTAAGTTAAAGTATATGGCAAAGTTTTTTCCAAATATGTTATGGATGTCAAGGGTAACAATCTTAATTATCAAAAATGGTATTAATCAAAACATCTTGTATATTATGTTAAACACTAAAAAATATTTAATAATATTAAAATAAATATTTAATTGTATGGAGCTCATTGAGATGACTCCAATGGCATTCATTTCATCTCAAAAAAGGTATCAATTCAAATTACGGTGAATTATCGAACTAAATATAAATCAAATCAAATCAAATTATAATTTATATTTTCAGTGAATATATGTTAAAGTTGAGATAAGATAAATTGAATAAATATAATGTGACAAAATCAATAGAATGTAAGGGTCACATTGGAGGAGATGTTTTTCTATAAAGTGGTATAACGTAATGAAAGCAAAAAAATTGAAGAAATGAGATAAATGTAATGGAATAGTTACATTTTAAGATACAAAAAACGATTAAGTGTAACATCACTCATTATGAAATTAGAGGTAAGAGTCAAAATTTGTCATAACTCATGCTAAAACACAAAAAAAATATTACAACATATAGAAGAAAATATTTATTTTGTTAAAGGATGTTGAGATGAGTTTACTAACGTTTATTTTGCCATTATTAAAAAATACATTAAGTTACTACAAATTTCCAATGGAAATAAATATAAATAATAAAACTTTATTATTTTAATCTTAAATAAATATATGTTAAAGATGAAATGAGATAAATTAAAGTAATATTATAAAACCTAATGAAAGTGATACAAAAACTAGTGATATGAGAATAAAAATTAAGTAGTAATATAAACAAATGTAATAGAAAAAAAGGAAATGAGATAAATTCTTTAAGAAAACTCCATTCTAAGAAAATAAAAAGATCTAGAGCAACATCCTTGTCCATGAAATAAAGTAAAATTCAAAATAGTTAACATAATTGGCCATAGCCTTAGAAAATAAAATATTTTAAAATTTCTATTGAATATTTTTCATGACAGAGCTTATCTAAGTAATTTTACCAACTATTGATTCATCCCAATCGAGCATCAAAAATAATTACTCAAAACTGTGAAGGTAAATAAACATAAATAATAATAAATTATTAATTGAATATAGTATAAATATATATTTTAAAATTGAAATTATAAAATAAAAAAAATAAAATATGAAAGTGACATAAAGTTCATGTAGGAAGATAGTTTTAGTTCGTATTGATGTAACCAAATTAAAAAAAAAATTAAAAAATGAGATGTGCGAAATCATTAAATGATGTTTTTTCCATCTCATTTTGTAACTTATTTCAAAATTACTATGAATTTGCAAATAAATAAAAAAATAATAAAATATTATCATAACATATTAAGTTACTATTAAAGTTTAAATGAGATTTATTGAAGCATTGAAATGAAAAACATAAAAGTGATGTATAGATTTAAAGTTAAAGAGTAAAATAACAAAACCGAAATAAATTATCTAAAGAATTCAAATGAATTATATTAGAATGCTACACTCCATTATGTAAAAGGGAATGAACTTTATATCCTTAATCTCTAATTCTAATATGAATTAAAAAGTCTCGTAAGATGTGCTAAAATGCTAGAAAATTAAAAAATCTACAAATATAAAAATAAATTTTTAATTTGATAAAGCTCATTGGCATGATTATAATGGCATTTTTGGTCTTAATTAAACTCATTTTGAATTATTAAGAGTTAATAATTTAAATAAGAATAAATAATAATAATATTTTTTACATTCAATATAAAATAAAATTGTAATTAGATAAATTATAGTAATGTAATAGAACTAAATCAAAGAAATGTATGATGGCAAAAGGTGAGATTTTTTTATATAGTATTATTTCAAAATAATAACAAAAGCTTTTATGTAATGAAATAAATTATATTAAAAAATTAAATTCCATTGCATTAAGTAAATAGAGTGTAACATCTTCGATCATCAAATATGGTATGAGCCAAAAAGGTTCATGAATTGTACAAAAACCACAAAAAAATAAATATTTAAAAATGCAGAACCTAATATTTTTTTACATAGAGGTCATTTAGAGAAGTCAAATGTTGTTTCTTTGAACTAGATGGAATCTTGTTAAAATTTATTACAAATTATAAAATTTAATTAAAAAATAATTAGAAATTTTATTTTAACATTTAATATACATATATTAAAGTTCAAATGAGATTAAATTAAATTTAGTAAAATAACAAAATTAACGAAATTTATTGGCCTTACTAGTGAAGATTTATAGTTACATAGCAATATAACAAAAGTAAAACAATAACAATTTATGAAATGAGATAGATTGTATAAGAAGTTTGTATTCAATGATATAGAGACGATTGAGCTAACATTCTTTATTGTTAAATCATGCCTAATTCGAAATGCTTCACAAATCATGCTAAAATTACAGAACAATAAACAAATAAATATTTATTTGGTAGATGTTGTACAAACCTATCCAAAGATGCATTTTTTGATGAATAGGATCACATTTAAAATTATTAATTAATTACAAAATAAATAAGCATTGATAATAATAAATTATTATTTTATTAAAAAGTAAACATATAATAAAGCTTCAATGAGATACACTAAAGAAATCTTATATTGCAAAATATAAACTATCTAAATTTTTCATGAGATGTTATTTAGGGTTACAGAAAAATTAACCATATTAGAAAAAAAAATTTGCAGACATGAGATAAATTTTGCAAGGTTGGTTTCAAGCATGCCAAAGATATCACGTGTAACATCTTCTACCATAAGAAGAAGTACAATTTTAAAAGTATTATAAAAAATGCTATAAATAAGAAGAAAAAAAATATAAAAATATATATATAAGTTTTACTTAGTTTGATAGAGCTTTTGAACATTTGGTCAACATGTTTGTTACATCAAGATCCGATATCATTCAAATCATAATTGTAAGTTCAATTAATAATAAATTGTTATTTTAATATGAATTAAATATATAATAAATCAAAATTAAAGAAATGAAATAATGTAATACAACTAAATCAAAGTAATATGAAAGCCCTCGAGAGGTGATTTTTAGTTACATAGTGACATAACCAAACAAGCAGAAATAATTTGAAGAAAGGAGATAATTTTTTCGGAAAAATTGCTTTCAAACATAGTGATGAGATAATGTGTAGCCAGTAGAATCATCATAAATATTTTGAATCAAATTTTGATGTCAAAAATAAAAACATGAAAAAATTAAATATTTTTTAAAAAAAATAAAAAATTGATGTTTAATTAGATAGAACTCATCAAGATGGGTCTAATGAAATTTCTTTTGCCTCAATAAGTTCTTGTTTAAGATTTCTATGAATTATTAAAACAAACAAAGAAAAATAAAAAATTATAATTTTAATTTAACCTATATATAACAAAACTAAAGTAAGATAAATCAAACTTGGATAAATATCACATTAGAGAAGATTTATAATTACTTAGTTATAGCAAAGCAAACATAAAAAATTTTAAGAAATTAGTTGTAACATTCACCATCATCAAATATGGTAGTAAAAATGTATCCTATAAAAAATAAAAAATGTTAAAAACTAAATTACTTAAAAATATAAAAAAGTACACAAATTATGTAGCTCATCAAGTCAAGCCTAACAACATTTGTTTCATCTTAAACATACAATATTTGAAATTTTGTTAAATTATTAAAGAAAATGAAAGAAATAACTAGAAATTATTGTGTTTCTATTCATTACATATGATAAAGCTAAAATAAAAAAAATTCAAGCAATATGACATAATAAAATAAAAGTTTTGAATAGGTCTCATGGTGTGGGATGTTGAGCAGCTAGTATTATTATCAAATTAGAGCCAAAAATTTGAAGCTATAAAATTATATTATATTTCAAATTTATATTCCATTACAAATAAGAGATTGAGTTTAATATCTTTAATTGTTAATTTAGTTAAAAATCAATATGTCCAGAAAAGTTTGCAAAAAACTAGAAAATAAAATATTTTAAATAAACAAAATAAATATTTAATTGGATAGATATGGTTAACATGAGTATATTGATACTTTATTCTTAGTTAGACCTCATATAGGGTTACTTCAAATTACAATGTATATCAACAAAAGTTATAAACAAATATTATTTAAACATCAAGAAGATCAAGTAGAATATCCTTAATCATAAAAAATGTTATTAATTTAAATGTCTCATGAACCACTTCCAAACACTAGAAAATAAAAATATTTCAAAATTTAATAATAAATATCAAATTAGATGTAGCTCATCAAGATAGGTCCAATTTCATACGTTTCATATTAATTTGACCTAGTTTGCAATTACTTTAAATTACACAAGTAAAAAAATATAAATAATGTAAATTATTATTTTAGTACTAAATAAAAATTTTTTGAAGAAAAAATAATATATATTTAATTTTTACAATATAACAAAATAAATATAATATAAAGGTGACATTGTAGTTGACTTAGAATTATATAGTAATAACATAAGAATCACAAACAATTTTAAGAAAATAGATTGAGTTAACACATTTCCTTATCAAATTATTTAAAAATAATAAAACCATGTAAAGTTTGTGAAACTACCTCAAAAGATAAAAATAAATAGCTTTTTGTGCAATGGTCATCAAAGCATGTCAAACAGTGTTCGCTTCCTCTCCGTAAGAGCAAGTTTGAAATGGTAGTGAATTATAAAACTACATAACTTTAAATAATAATAAACTATTATTTTAGTATTAGGAAAATATATGATTTAAGTAAAATGAAATATATTTATGAAATTTTTTATAAGAAAAAAAAATGACATAAAGCCCACATGAGAAGAGATTTTCATTTACATAATAATATGACCAAATTAGAGCAAAAAATTTAAAAAGTTAAGATAAAAAAGTTTCTTTCCAAGAACGAAGGAGATCGAGTGTGACATCCTCGATCATCAAATATGGTGTGAATCGAGAAGACTCATAAAGCATACTAAAACCAAAGAAAAATACTTAGTAATATTAAAAAATATTTAATCCAAAGGATCCTGTTTAGATAAGTCTACTGATATTAGTTCTATTTTTATGGAATCATATTTTGAATAATATAAAATATGAAAATAAAAAAGGCATGAATAACAAAAATTATTATTTCAATATTAAGTAAAAATACCTAAATGATTAAATTTGATTAGTTAAATAAATATAGTAAATCAAATAAAAGTATGTAATAGAATATAACCTACTTAATGCAAAATATTGTAGAAATATGATCAATTGTATAAGAAAGTCACATTTTCTGTGGCAAAGTAGGTCGAGTGGAACATTCCTTTAGGTAAATTTAGGTATAAAATTAAATATGTCATAAAGTGTGCAAAAGCACAGTAGATAATATTTAAAAAATTTAAATTAATTTTTAATTAGAGTGAAGTTGTTGAGACAACCCTAACATTGTTATCTTCCTTTTGATTTCCACTCAATTTGAATTTGTAGAAATTGCAATTATATGTATAAATAAAAAAAATAAAATTTTAATCTTAAGTGAATATATATTAAGGTTGAGATGGGATATATTGAATGAAACTAAATAAACTTTGTCAATACAACATAGAGGCCAAACGAAAAAGAAATTAGTGTTATGTAAAAATAAAAAGTAACTAGAAAAATTAAAAGAAATGAATTAAATTTTACTGGAAAATGACATTCAAAGATACTAATGAAATCTAAATAAAAAGAGCACTCTAAAAATAAAATATTTTCAAATTTATAAATGATCATTAAATTATATACAGTTTGTCAAAACAATTATAATGACATTATTGTTATCTTAATGGGAACTCCTTTGCCATTTCTAGAAATTGAAATAATTAGCAAGAACAAGAAACAAAACAATATTTTCAAAATTTTAAGTAGAACTATATATTAAAAAAATAACATAAAGTAATAAAATTTAATATAACATAATTAAAGTGATATATTATTAAATGTGTAGAGATAAATAGATTTATACTAACATACCAAAGTTAAAGAAAAAAGTTTTAAGAAAAGTGAAATTTTGCACTTAAATTGTTTCACAAAGTATAGCAAATCCCTAAAAAAATATTTCAAAAAATATAATTAAAAATATGCATTAGGTAGAGCTCAATGAGTCTAGTCTAGCGTTAGTTATTTCTTTTAAATTTCAACCTCATGTACAATAACTATGAAATAAAAATTAATAAACATAAACTTATTAAACTAAATTTTTAATACTAAGTAAATATTAATTATTGTTTAAATCAGATATATTAAAGTTGAATAACAAAAAAAAATAAACTGATGCATAATTGCAGGACAGAACATTATTAGTAACAGAGTAATATAACCAAATCAAAGAGTAAAATTTTATGAAATGACATAAATTGCATTAGGAAGTTGCATTCTATGATACTAAAGTTTACAAGTGTACTATAAATAATCATCGAACCAAGAATGAAACTAAATATCTTTATCGTTAATTATTTTAATAAGCTATTTTCAAGATAACTTCAATGACAATTTTTTCATCTTGATTAGACCTCACTTAGAATTATCATGAATAATTAAAGTAAAAAAACTAAATAAACAAAATTATTGTATTAAATTTCATTAAATATTTTCAAAATTTTTTAATGACATAAATTAAAGAAATGTAATGTAACCTAATCAAAGAGATGTAATGGTCACCATGAGATACATAGCAAAATAACAAAATAAAAGAGAAATATATGTAAAAATAACATAAATTAAATAAGAAAGAGACATTTGAAGATATTAAGAAGATCTTGTGAAAAATTATGTATTGTTACAATTGGTATGATTCAAAAGATCTCACAAAGCCCAAAAAAACCATAATAAAAATTTTTGAGATTATAAAAATGAATATTTAGTTGCATAGAAATCAATGAAATGTGTTCAATAGTAGTTATCTTTTTGAACTATACCTTTTTTTGAATTAGTAAAAGGTATAGAAGTAGATAAACATAAATAATTATAAATTATTATTTTAATTTTTTTTTGAAATATATAATTAAGTTAGAATGAAATAAATTGTTGCAACCTAGTCTAAGCAAATAAAAAAGATATGAATGCTACGCAAAATTAGTTTTTGGCCTTTATTGTAACATAACATTATCAAAGTGAAAAGTCAAGAGAATTGTGATATATTGTACATGAATGTTGTCTTTTAGGTACTAAGTGATCGAGTGTATCATCCCCATTTGCAAATTCGGAATGAATAAAAATATCTCAAAAAGCACAACAAAACTCTTAAAAATAAAAATCTAAAAAATATAGAAATAGATATTAAATTATGTAGAACTGATCGACATGAGTCCAATGACGTTTACATTGTCATAGTAAGATCGCATATTAAATTGTAACAAATTAAAATAATAATAAATAAACAAATGCTACAAGTTAAAAGAGATAAAACCAAGAAATTAAGCATACCAAGTAAAAGTGATGTAAAGTTTATGTGAGAGGAGATTTAGGGTTACATTGTAATATAACAAATCAAAGAAAACAAATTAAAGAATTTTGATAAATTATATAACAAAATTATTTTCTGTGGTACTAAGGTGATCGAGTGTAACATCTTTGGTAATCAAATAAGTACAAATCAAATTGCCTCATAAAACTTGCAGAAACACAATAAAATAAATTTTTTAAAGATATAAAAATAAATATGTAATTGTATAGAGTTTATTGAGATAGGGCAAATCATGTTTTTTTTCTTAGGTTGACTATTTGGAATTACTATAAATTTGCAGACAAAAAAGTATACATGACACGAAAGTATTATTTTTATAATAAAATTATATATTCTAGATGAATTAAGTTAAAGTTAAGTAATATATTATAACAAAATTAGTATGAAGCATTTCAAGAATATGGTAAATTTTATATAAAGGTTATATTCAAGGATTGTAAGGTCATCAAGTGTAACATCGTTGACTATCAAATCCGATATGAATAGAAATAAAAAAAACTTAGAAAATAAAATATTTTAAAAAACAAAAACATTATTTAGTTTGATCTCATGGATACCAATCCAACAATGGTTTTTTTTATATACACTAAACCCCGTTCTAAACTACAATGAATTAAAAAAACAAATAAGCACAAAAAAATTTATTATTTTAATTTTATGCAAACATAAGTTAAAGTTTAACTTATATAAATTGAAGTAATATAATATAACTAATTAAAGTTATGTATTGGTGAATGAGAGGAGATTTCAAGTTATAAAGTAATGCAACTAAATAAAAGTAAAAACCTTGAAGAAATTAAATAAATTTTATAAGGAAGCCATATAATAAGATATTAAGGAGTTCTATTGTAATCTTTGACATTATCAATTCATATATGTATGAAAATTTTTCGTAAAGTCTACAAAAAACTTTGAAGATAAAACATTTAAAAACATAGAAAAAAAAATTTAATTTGAAAGAGCATGTCACACTACTAGAATGATTTTTGTTTCAACTTGATAACACAAAGTTTAGAATTTCGTCAAATTACAAAACTAAAAAAACTGAAATTATAATAAATTATAATTTTCATCTTATGTACATTTAAAAACAGATGATTTAAGTTAAATTGGCGAAATGTAAAATAACCAAATAGAAGTGATGTAAATGTCATATGAGAGGTTACTTAGAGTTACAAAGTAACAAAATTTTTTTGGCAAAACTTCTAAAGAAATGACATAAATTGTGTGAGAAAGTTTCCATACAAGGTACTAAAGAGATTGAGTACAACATTCCCTATTGTCAAATAAGGTACGAATAAAGAAGTCTTACAAAGAATGCAAAGATCATAGAAAATAAAAAATGTTTAAAAAATATAAAAAATGAATACTTAACTAAAGAGCAATTGTTGAGAAGAGTCGAACAATGTTTACTTCATCTTCATTGGACCATGTTTGGAATCATTATGAATCACAACAGTAAAAAAGAACACATATTAATGAGTTTTTATTTTAGTATTAAGTAAATATGTATTAGAACTATAATAAGATAAACTAAAGTAAAGTATTGAAATAAAATAAGAAAATCTTTTTGAATAAATTAGTGAACATTTAATAAAAACTTACATTTCTTGATAATAAGGAGATCGAGTGCAATATCTGTAATCATAAAGTTAGGTATTAATCAAAATGTCTCACAATAGTGCTAAACTATTAGAGAAAAAATTTAAACTATATAAAAAAATAAATGCTTAAAAGGATAGAGCTCATCAACGCAAATATATGCTAAGACTCAATCAAACCTCATTCATAATTGTTATGAATCAAAAAATAAATATATATTAATTCGTAAATGAGATAAATGAAAGCAATATAATTTAAAAAAATCAAATTTTTGCAAAGATTATATGAGAGGAGAGTAAGATTTATAAAGTATATCAAAGTCATCGAAAACATTTTTTAAAAATTAAATAAATTTTGACGAGAAAAAATCATTCGAAGCAACTAAGCAGATTTAGTGTAAAATTCTTGTCATCTACACCTGCAAAAATACAAGTATCATGTAAAACTTGCAAAAAATTATAGAAATAAAAAAATTTGCAAATAATTAACTGAATATTTAATTAGATTGAGCCCTTTGTGGCAAATCAAAAAATAATTATTTCATCTCTATTAGATCTCCTTTATAATTAGTACAACTTACAAAAATAACAAAGCTTAATAATAAACTATAATTTTTATTTTAATGAAATATTTATCAAAATTGAAATAGGTTAGATTGAAATAATGTTGTATAAATAAAATTTAGTTGATACTGGGTTTACATTAGCTATGAATTATAATTTCAAAGTTAAGTGATCTAATGTAAAATAGTTGATCAACAAATATGGTACGTATATATATTTTTTTCAAAGTGTGCCAACACTCAATAAACTAGAATGCTTAAAATTATAAAAAATAGTATTTAATTAGATAGAGGTGATTAAGATGATGGGAGCAACATTTGTTTAATCCCGATTAAATCTCTGTTTAACTACTGCGAGTGTCAAAAGTAAATAAGTGCAAATAATAATGAATTATTATTTTAAAAATAATTAAATATATTTTAAAAGCAACAAAAGATTAACTTTAATAATCGAATATAATTGATTTAAAGTAATGTAAAGGTTATAAGAGTGGATAGTTAGACTTTCACAAAAATATAACACAAAGAGAAAAATTTAGAGAAACGATATAAATTTTTTAGGAAAGTTTCATTAAAAGATGCTAATATGATCAAGTGTGACATCCTCAATCATCAATTAAACTAACAATAAAAATACGTACTAGAGCATGCTAAAATCCTAGAAAAAAATATTAAAATGAATCCTTAAATGGATACTTCTTATCGAGATGAGTGCATTGCCATTTGTATCAAATAAGAAAGATCTTATTTGAAATCATTGCAAATTAGTGATTTAAATAAAAATAAATAATAATGAAATATTATTTACATGTAAAGTAAATAAAATTTAAAACTAAATTAATTTAAAATAAAGTAATGTAATATTTTCAAATTGTGGCTATTTAAAGGTCACATAAGAGAGGAAGTAATAGTCAAAGATACTAAGGTGATCGATAGTTCCACCCTCTGTAATCAAATCAGGTCAGAATCTGAATTTCTCACCTAGCTTGGAAAAATCTTAGAAACAAATATTTATAAATTTGAAAAAGATTCTTTTCTCGGATAGATTTTTTAGTGGAAAGTCCAATGACATATGTTTAATAACAATTAGTCCTTATTTCAAAATATCATATATTACCAAAGTAAATAAGCATAAATATAAAAGAAGTTATTATCTTTAATATAACGTAAATATATTTTATAGTCAAACTAATTTAAATTGAAGTGATGAAATATGACCAAATTGAGATGATGTAAATGTCACACATGAGAAAATTTGGAGTTAGAGAGTAATATAACAAAAATAATGAAAAAAGTTTAAATAAATTAAATTGTTTGTCTAAGAAAAATGCATCATAGATACTAAGATGATTAAGTGTAACATTATTATTAGTACAATATGATACAAATAAAAATGCCTTCTAAAGCTTTCCTAAAGCCAAAATCCTAAAATACTTGAAAACAAAAATGAAAAATCAAGTAGTATAAAGCTTATCAAGATTTGTGCAATGATGTTTGATTCATCTTAGCAGAACATCATTAAAAAATACTTCAAATTAGAAAATTAAATTATTAACTTTAAGAATATATATATATATACACATGAGATGAATTGGGGCAATGTAATGTATTAAAAGTCAAGGTGATTAATTTAAAGGTCAAATTCGGGGAGAAATTAAAGAAATAAGAAAAATTAATTGAGAAATTTTAATTGAAAGGTAATATGGAGATTGAGTTTAGCACCCTAGATTATCAAATGAGTTTAAAATTAAAATGACTCATAAAGTATGTAAAATTAATACAAACTAAAAATATTTTTAAAATATTAAATTAATATTTATTGTCTAAGCTCTTTAAGATGAGCAACACTATGCTTATTCAATCTAGATCTAATATTGTTTATAATTTCTATGAAAGACCAAAGTAAATAAGCATAAATAATAATAAGTTATTATTCCATTATTATATAAATCATTACTAAAGCTAATTAACAGAAAGTAATTTAATTAATTTGAAAGAAGAAATTTAAAGAATTGAGCTAAATTTTACAGAGAAGTTATATTTTATGATACTTAGTGGATCGACCGTAACATCCTTGAATGTCAAGTCAAGTGCGAATCGAAATTCCTTATCATCAAGAAAAAAAATTTGAAAATAAAATATCTAAGAAGATAAAAAAATGAATGTTTAACGTGACAGATCTCATTAAGACATGTTCAACAATGTTTCTTATGTTGTGATCAAACTTTTTTTGGAATTACAATTAATCACTAAACTAAATAAGCTTAAATAATAATTATTATTACATTAATAGTAAGAAAACATTTTATATCTAAAATAAAATAAATTAAGGAAATAAAATTAAACCAAAATGAGGTGATGTAAACATATGTCACAAGATAGGAGAATTAAATTTCCATAGTACATACCAAATCAAAGAAAATAATTTGAATAACTAAGATAAATTGTATAAGAAAGTAACATTTCAAGATACTACAAAGATTGAGAGTAACATCATCTATCATCAAATTTTGTTCAAATTGAAATGTCTTTGAAGGATATTTCCATTGGAAAAAATTTGTTGGGATGAGTTGAGTGACATTTATTTCATCTTAGTCATACCTTCTTTTCAGTTGAAAATAATAAGGAAATTAAATATGTTTAATAAAAATAGTAGATTATTTGAGTTTTAGGAGGATATATGTTAAATCTGTAATAAGATAAATTGACACTACGTAATATAACAAAATAAAGCTATTATAAATGTTACCTGATGTAACAATTATAATTTCACAGTAAGGAGATCTACTGTAAAATTCTTGATCGACAAATCTAATGTATATCGATATTTCTAGTAGGACTAACAAAAGTAGAGAAAATAAATTAATTAAAAATATAAAAAATACATATTTAATTAGATATTATTCAGGGAAGAGTTAAACATTGTTTCAACTAATTTTGTTAATTTTTATGCTTTGATTATTTTATGTTACTATATAATTTAAAATCTCTTGTACCATCACTTCCATTTGGCTATATAACATTACTTTAGTCTATATCATTCCAACTTTAACAAGAATTTTCTTAATATTAAAACATTAATTTATTTTTATTTATGGTTTTTTAATTTTCATAATTCATGTTAATTCTAGATGATGTGTGTTAGAGAAATAGTAAGCTTCGTTCAACTCATCATGACATGCTCTATCATTTAGATATTCATTTCGATATTTTAAAAATGTTATTTTCAACAATTTTTGCAAGTGCTATGAGAGTTTTGCAGTTATACTTGTTTTAAAGATCATGGTTATTACATTTCATCCTCTAAATACCTTTTAAAGCAACTTTCCTAAAAAATGTTTCTAATTTCTTCAAAATAGTTTTTAGGTCTATTTATATCATGATGAAACTATAAATTGTTCTCTCATGTGGCCTACACATCTCTTTGATCTTATTATATTTCATTTCCTCAATTGACCTCTTTTCAGCTTTTATATATTTATTGAATTGTAAAATTATAATTTTTTTCATTATTTATGCTTCTTTTATATTTAATTTGTACTAATTTGGAGTGGGATCTAATAGAGAAAAAATAAACATTGTTAGAGTAGTTTACAAGAGATTTATATATTTAGTATTTATTTTTATTCAGTTTTTTAAATATTTTATTTTCTAAGGTTATAGCACAATATAAAACATTTTAATGTTTGCCTAATTTGGCTTTTAATCTTTTGCTTAATCTCCTTATTGTATCAAAAAGCAACTTTCTCACATAATTTATCGCATTGATTAAATTAATTTTTCATTGACTTAGCTATATTATTATTTAATTCTAAGAAACCGCTTATGTGACCTTTGCGTCACTTGATTTTAATATATTAAATCGTTTCAATTTACTATAGTTTTCGCAAAAATTCCTATTACTTTTATTTTGAAACAATACTTTGTTATTATTTATCTCTTTGATTTAGAAATTTATAGTAATTCTAAACAATGATTGATCCAGATTAGACTAATATTAATGGACTTATTTCGAAAAGTTGTATCTATTTAAATTTTATATTTTTAGAACATTTAAATTATAATATTTTTGCATACTTTATGAGATATGTTGATTTGAACCAAATTTTATGATTAAGAAAGTTGAACTTATTCTTCTTAGTAATTACATCACTTCGATTTCATTACAATGCATTACCTTAATTAGGTAATTTTATTTTTAACACAAATTTACCTAATATCAAAATCATATTTAATAAATATTATTGTTTAATTAATTTTCAATTTGTGATAATCCAAAACTTGGTTTAAGGGATATGTAATAATTAATTTTATATTTTTCTTGACTTGCTCGACAAATTAAATCTTCAATTTTTAAAATATTTTTGTATGATAGTTTTACATGCTCTATGCGATAATTCAATTCAAACTAGATTTGTTGTTTAAGGATACTAAAATAGATTTCCTTAGTTTAATAAATTTGAACTTTCCGTAAAACTGTATCGTATTTTTTTAAATATTTTGCCTTGATTTTTCTATTACTTTGAAACTCTAATTCATCTACTGTGTGACCTTTATGATACATTGACTTCGTTATTTTACAATAATTTATGTTTTTTTAACTTCAATATAGATTTACTTTATATTGAAGAAATAATTTATTATTATTTACACCGTTCTACTTTCATAATTTGTAGTAATTCTTGCTTAGTTTTTATCGAGAATAAGTAAAAAAATTTTGCATTCAACTTGATGAGCTTTGTTAAATTAAATATTAAATTCTTTACATTTTTTAAATATTTTTGTACATCATAAATTAATAGTAATTCTATATATTATTTAGTTGCTATGGCACAAACGTCATTGGATTTATCTTGATGAGCTCTATCAATTGAAATATTTATGTTATTTTACTTTTAATACTTTTAGGATTTTTATAATTTTTTACAAGATAATTAGCTTTTACCAAATTATATAATCAAGAATGCGACACTCGATCTCCATAATATCTTAGAATAAAACATTCCTATATAATTTATCTCATTTTTTCAAATTTTTTTCTTTGATTTGGTATGGTTAGTTTGAAACTTCAATTCTTCTCATCTGACCATCACATCAATTTGACCAACTTGTTTCATATTTGTTATAGTTATCTCATTCCAAATTTATTATAAAATGACTTAATTTTAAAATAATGAAAAATTATTATTATGGCTTCCTTAATTTGATATTTCATATCAATTCTAATCTTAGTTTGATCCAAGCATATCAAAAATTGTTAGGACTCATTATGCTGAGTGCTTTCAATTCAAATATTTATTTTTATTATTATTTTAATATTTTTTTAATATTTTTTAGTTGTGTTTTCTCACTTTTTAGGCATTTTTATTTCTTTTGAGTTTGATGATTGATAATGTTATGCTCTATCTATTTAATATCTTGTAAACGCATCTTTTCCATATAAATTACCTAAATTACTTAACTTTTTTAGCTTGACTTTTTTGTCCTATATTGCTTGACTTTGTCTTATTCAACTTTAATTTATTTTTACTTAATATTTCAATAATAATTTAGTATTATTATGGATTTTTTTATGCTTTGTTGTATTTTTTTACTTTTTTGAATTTACTCTTTTTTCTAGAAATTCCAAATGAAGTTTGATATTGATGAAAAAATATTGTTGAACTCTTCCCAATCAACTATATCAAATTAAATATTTCTTTTTTATTTTTTAAAATATTTTTTCAAAGATTTTCGAGTAACAATGTCTTTAACTTTAATACTTTATTTGTTGATTGAAGATAATATAATCTTTCTTCTTAGTAAATTTTACCACTTGTTTGTTGTATAGTTTATCACATTTCTTCAAATACTATGCTTTAATTTAGTTATATTATTGTTAAATTCAAAATTTCATCTTAGGTGAAATTTATGTGAGTTTGAGTTGGCTTTGTTACATTTGCTTAATTTATCACATTTCATGTGTATTACATATTTGTTTGTTACTAAAACTTTTTTTGATTTGCTTGCTTCTTTAAATTCATATTTCTTGGTAGTTTTAAATAAGCTCCATATAATTAAAAATTAATTTATATATTTCTAATTTTTTTAATTTCTAAGGTTTTGTTATTTTTTGAAGATATTTTGACTCATAACTGACTTGATGATTAAGGATGTTATACTTCATCTCTTTTGTATATAGGAATGCCAATTCTTGTTATACCTTATTTAATGTTTCTATATGTTTTGATTTGATTTGGTTATATTACTATGCAACTCTAGATCTCCTTTACTATGACAATTATATGGCTTTGATTTTGATAAATTAAATAGTTTTGATTATTTTTTTTTCAACTTTAATATATTCTTACTTCATAATAAAATATAATTTACTACTTTGTGCTTTGGTTATTTTTAGTAATAGTTGTGGAAGTTTAATGGATATAAAATAAGCATCGATGGACTCTACTAGACGAGATATATCTATTTTAATATTCATCATTATTTTTTAAATTATTTTTTAAATATTTTGAGACACCATTGAGGACATTTTTAGTTGTACAACAATTTATGATTAAAAATGTCACACTTGATCTCTTAAGTAACTTATAATATAACTGCTCGATTTTAAATATCTCACATCTTCAAATTTTTAGTTTGATTTTGTTATATTAAAATGCAACTCTTGATGTCCTTATGTATGAGCTTTATAATGATTTGTTTTTGCCATATTACATTGAATAAATTTTTATCATTTCAACTTTAATACATATTTATTTCAAAAAGTTTTTTATTTAATTCATAGTAAATTAAAATGATGTCTGATCAAGTTAAAGAAATATTATCAGATTCATCTCGACCAGCTCTATCCAAACAAATAATCATTTTTAAACATTCAGATATTTTTTCATGAGTTTTTGGTAGGAGTTTTGAAACTCTCTAATTTATTCCTTATTTCATAATTAAGGATGTTAAACTTGATTTCCTGGCTATTTCAGAATTCAACATTCTTATATAAAATATATAATTTTTTTCTAAATATTTTTAGAACAAATTATGCCATTATTTAAGTTTCAATCTTATCTTGTGTGACCTCTACTTAGTTTTAATTTAGTTATTCTCTTTGCCCAAAATTTAGTTAAATAAATTTTTGAATCTAAATCTCTTATAATATAAACTTTATATTGATTTTATTTTGTATAAATACATTACTTTACTTTCTCTCATTAAAGTTTTAATTAATATTTAAAAAAATATTTTTTATTATTCTTAATTATTTTATAAATCACAATAATTCCATGCAATGTCCAATGGAAAAGAATAAATCACTATTTTGCTCATCTTGAAGGCAGCATCCACTTAAAATTTTTTTTTTATTTCATAGAGCACTTTTACAATATTTTGACCACTTTATAACATTTTAATTCTTAACTGATTTGTTGATCAAGATGCTTTACGTGAACTCAATAGAATAGTTGAATGCAACTTTCTCATATAATTTTGCCTTGTTAAAGAATTTTTCTTCTATTTGGTTATATAACTATGTAGTGACAATTCTCTACTCATGTGACCCTTAGCATACTTATATATTATTAAAATTTAAATAATAATTTACAATTAGTGATGTTTATTTAATTTTATAATTTGTAGTAACTTCTAATGAGGTGACATCAAAATGAAAGAAATGTCATTTGACTTGTTTAAATTATGTCTTTCTAATTAAATTATTTTTATTTTGAAATATTATATGAGAAAATTTGATTAATAATAGATTTGATCATTGATGATATTACACTTGATCTCTTTAGTAACTTGGAATAGAATTTTATAATATAATTTACCTTATTACCTCAAAATGTTTGCTTTGGTTCGTGTGCATTGATATGAAACTCCTAAGCCCCACCTATGAAATCTTTGGATCACTTGTATTTGGATATATTACATCGGTTAAGTTTATGTCACTTTAGAATTAATATATATTTACTTAATGTTAAAATAAAAATTTTTATTACTCAAGCTTATTTATTTTATAATTGAAAAAATTTTCTAACCAAAAAAATATTGTTGGACTATTCTCGATGAGCTCTATCACATTATTTTTTTTGTTTTTATACTTTAAAGCACTTTTTTCTGTGAACTTACTGTACTTTATGAATTATTTGATATTCACATAGTTCAGTGACTGAAGTTATTGCATTCTCAATCTTATTTAATTTGACCTTTACATTTGTTGGATTTAGTTATATTTATTTCTTTGATTTGTCTCACTTCAGCATTCATATATATATATATATATATATTCTTAATTTTGGAATGTTAATTTTTTTTATTTAAGATTTCTTACTATGATCATTCATTGTAATTATAAACAAGATCTGAGTGAGACAAAATATAATCATTGAACTTTCGTTGATGACCATTCATTTTAATTATGTTGTGCTTTATGAGGAAGTTTAATTCATATCTCAAATCTTTATCAATGATGATATGATTGAACTCCTTATTAAGTTTGAGTGCAAATTTATCTTTTAATTTACCAATTTTTTATAGTTTTCTTTTATTTGGTAATATTTTGACATAACTCTACATCTACTATGGCATGACTATCATCTCTCTCTTATTGGTTATATTGTATTTTACAATTTTTATCACTTTAGCCTTAATAAAAATTTACATAATTTTAGAATAAGAATATCGTATTATTTATGTTTATTTAATTTGACAACTGATAAAAGTTCCAAATGAGGAACAATTTAGACCAAACTTATATTGTTTGAGTTGTCTTGATAAGCACAATCTAATTAAATTTTTATTTTAAATTTTTCGAATGCTTTACTTTCGAAGTTTTTGGTAGGTTATACATGACATTAGATTCATACATATTTGACGATTAAGGACGTTATGCTCGATCTCCTTAATTTCGTAGGATGCAATGTCCCGAGACAAGTTACATTACTTCAAAGTTTCTTTTGTTTACTTTTATTACAACACGATGCTGCATCTCTCGTGTCAACCTTATATTACATTTATTTCATTATATTATAATTTCTTAATTTATGTATTTTCAAATTTAAACTATGTATATGTTTACTTATTATTAAAAGAGAAATGTTTTATTCTTTATGCTCATTTTATTATATAATTTATAATAATTATAAATGTGGTGTAATTAGGTTGGAAAAACATCATTACTCTTATTTAAAGAGAAGTATCAATTTAAATATTATTTCAGTATTTAAATATTTTTTGAAATTATTTTTGCTCATTTTATTTGATATTTTGATTCTTATCTAATTTTATTATTGAGTATCCTTAGTGTGCTAGAATGAACATTTTCAAATAATTTATATCTTTTCATCAAATGTTTTACTTTGACATAGTTATATCAATATGTTTCTCTAAATCTCTTTTTATATGACTTTTGCATGGCCTTGATTCGATTCTATTGTATTGCTTGATTTAAAGTAATGTAATATAACCAAATGAAAGTGATATAAATGTAGCATGAAAATAAAATTTTACATTCTTTGTAACTTAAAAAATTGAAAGCAAAACTTTGAAAAAAGAAAAATTGTTGTAGAAAGCTAAACTCAAAGATGCTTAGAAGATTTTTTGTGACACCCTTTATTATTAAAACATATTAGAATTTAAATATCTCAAAGGCAATAATTTGAAAAAATGTGATGAATTGAAGCAACATAGTACAACAAAATCATGGTGATGCAAAGACAACACAAGGAGGACTTCAGAGTGACATAGCAGTATAACAAAAATATTGTCAAATTTTAAAACAAAATGAATTAAATTATAAAATATGTTCCAAGATATTAAGAAGATCAACAATAATATCATCAATCATTGTATTAGAATTGATTCAAAAAATCTATTAAAACATTCAAAAACTCTAGAGACTAAAATATTTTAAAATATAAAAAGGCTTAATTGGATAAAGCTCCTAGAGATGAGTCTAATGAAGCTTTTTTATATTGATCAAACATTGTTTGGAATTACTACTAGTTATCAAAGTAAATAATTGTAAATAATAATAGATGATGTTTTAATATCAAAAATGTATATATATATTAAAGTTAAAAAAAGATATACAAAAAGTACGAGCGAGTTTGGAGAGAAAACAATTAAAGTTTTACAGTAACATAATTCAATCAATGGAAAAACTTTAATCAAAATTATAAATTGTATAGCAAAATTTCATTCAATGATACAAAATAGATCAAGTGTGATTCAAAATATGGTTTTAAGATGATAGAAAAACATAGTCAAACTAATATCGACTAGCTTTATCCTATTAAATATTAATTCTTAATTTTTTAAAATATTTTATTTTCTAGAGTTTTGGCACATTTTATTAGATGTTTAGAATCATAAATAATTTGTTGATCGGGGGTGCTACACTCAATCTCCTCATCATCATGAAATACAACATCCCCAAACAATTTATCTTGTTTATTTTCAATATTTTTTTTTCATATGGTTATATACTGCAAAAGATAAATTTTAATCTAATATTACTTTTAAATTGCATTAATTTTATTATATTATATTGCATAAATTTATCCAAATTTAGCTTTAGTGTTAAATTATTTAATATTAAAATAATAACTAATTATTATTATTTTTATTTAATTTTTAAATTGGTTTTAACTCCAAAGAAAATCCAATCATGGCAAAACAAATTTCTTTGAGCTCATTCTGATCAGCTTTATTAAATTGATTATTTTTTAAATATTTTTTAAATATTGCATTTCGAGGGCTTTTGGCTTACTTTGTGACATATTTTTTATTTATTTTTTATTTGCCCATTTTGGATATCAAAATCAATCTTCTATGCATCTTATAGTGCAACAACATGATACATATGGTCTCATTTTTCAGATTTGTTTATTTTTGTTTGATTATACTAAAATGTAACACTATATTTCGTCTCTTTTGTGCTTTACATCACTTAAATTTTGTTGTATTACCTTTCTTCAATTTTTGTCATTTCATCCTTTATTATTTCTTACATAATATTAAACAAATAATTATTATTATTCATGTTTAGTTAAATTACTAATTTGTAGTAAATCAAAATAAGGTTTTGTGAAGAAAAAAAGCATCATTGTGCAGGACTAGAGGAGTAGTATCCAATAAAGTACTTACTTTTTTTCAAAATATGTTATTTTCTAGGGTTTTGCATGCATTACAAGTCATTTTTTTGTATCAAGTTTGATGATAGAGGATGTTACACTCTTCAAATATTTTTTCAACTATTTCATTATATTACAATGAAGCTCTTGTTCTCCTCTCATGTGACGATTACATTGCTTACATTTTGTTAATACTTTTCTTTAATTTACTTAATTTCTTTTAATATTTTTTTCATTATTAAAATAAATCTCAATCATTATTTACACTTATTTATTCTAATAATTTCTGGCAATTCAATGAAAGGACTAATTAGGATGAGAAAAATTTATTTGAAATATGAAATTTAATATTTTAAACATTTTCATGTCTTTTCACACTTTATGACATTTTTTGCTATAATACTATAAGACCCTAATTCTTCTTTCATGTGGCATTGACATTATTTTACTTTTTTTAGATTAAAATGCTTAAATATATCTTATTTTAATTCTGAAATATACTTGCTTGATATTAAATAATAGTTTGTTGTTATTTTTTAATATTTAATTTTTTTAATTCATAGAAACTATGTATGGTATTCTATTGAGAAAAAATAAAGCATGTTGGACTCATGTTTATGAGCTCTATGGAAATAGATTTTAATTTTTATATTTTTAAATACTTCATTTTCTATAGTTTTTGAATGTTTTATGAGATATTTTGATTGGTATAAGAATTGACCATTGGGAATTTCGTGCTTGATGTCCTAAGTATCACGTATGCAACTTTCTCTCATTTATTAAAATTTTTAATTTTCATTTAGTTATAATACAATCAAGTTCTAAATATCATCTAGTTTTGATATTTAATTAAACATAAACAAATATTTTTTTGTAATTTATGTTTACTTTGTTAATTTTTAGTAATCCCAAATGTGGTCACATCAAGAAAAAGTAATCATCATTAGGCAAGACTTTATCAGCCCTATTTAATTAACTACTCATTTTATAATTTTCGAAATTTTATTTTATATGATTTTGTAAGCCTTACTATTCATTTTCGAATAGTACTTTTTATTATTATTAAAGATGTTACTCAATGATAAAAGCTTTCCTATATGTTACTTTATGATACAACTCTCACACACTTTATCTAATTTTTTCAAATTGCTTTTACTAATTTTCTTATATTACTATTTACTCAAAGTCTCCAGCCACATGGAATTTAGCTTAAATTTCTTAATAGTAAAAAGAAAATAATTTATTTAATTATAAGTTTAATATTATTTACTAAATATTAAAAAATAATATCTTATTTTTAGTATTATTTACTATTGCAATTATAGTAATTCAAAATAAAATCCATTTGACACGAAATAAATGATACTAAACTCATCTCAATGAGCTCCATCAATATATTTAACTTTCATATTTTTAAATACTTACTTTTCTATTCTTTTAGCATTATTTGTTAGACATTTTTGTTTCTACCATGTTTTGTCATAAAGGATGTTCACACTATCTCAATAGTATTTCAAAATACAACTTTTTATACACAATTTATCTTATCAATTTAATATTTTCCATTTTATTTTATTATACTAGTTTCTAACTCTAGTTCTCCTCCCATGTTACCTTTGCGCCACCATGCTTTTGTTATATTCAATTACTTGAATTTATGTGGTTCAAACATTAGTAGTTCATTATGTAATATTAAAAAATAATTTAATATTATTTATAATTAAAAACAACTTGATTTATATATTATGTTTTATTCAAAATTTTTTGTTTTACTTAACTCTTGAGTAAGCATTATGAGATGTTATATATTTGATGATTAAGGATATTATGCTTCATTGATTGGCATTCTGAAATTAAAATTTCCATAAAGTCTATGTCCTTTCATCAAATCTTTTGCTTTTCATTGCTTATATTACTATGTAGCTCTAAGTCTCCTCTTGTGTGCACTTGTTACATTGTGTTACTTTATCTTATTTTTAGCTTAAATATATATTTACTTATTTTTAACATACATTTAATTCTAGAAGACGTCATATTAAAATAAAAAAAATTGTTTTTTGACTTATCTCAATGAGTTAAATGCAGTTAAACAATAATTAATATACATTTTAAATATTTTATTATCTAGTATTTTAGTATGCTTTAAAAGAAAATTTGATTTGAACAAGATTTGTTTATCATGAATACCACACTAGATATCCTTTGCTAAAACACAACTATCATATATAAATTGTCTTATTTGCTGAAATGTTTTTCTTCACTTTGGTTATATTATGTTAAATCTCAAAAACACCTCTTGTGTCACCTTTAAAATTTTATTGTATTACATTGCATCAATTTATAACATTTTAGCTTTAGTATACATCTACTTTATTTTAACTTTTTTATTTTTTTCTTGTTTACTTTGGTGACTAATTGTAATTCTAAATCTTATCATTTCTAAACAAACAAGTATCAATATATTTGTGTTAACAACCTTTATCAAATTAAATATTTAGTTATTTTTTTAATATATTTTCTTTTCTTTTATCTTAGCATAGTTTATACAATATTTTGATTTGTATAAGATTTGATGATCTTGGATTTCGCACTAAATTTTCTTAGCATCTCGGAATGTAATTTTTTATTCACTTTATCTAATTTCCTAAAAATCTTTGTTTTGATTCACTTTCATTTGGTTATAAAATATTTCTATAATTTATTTTATTTCATAATGATTATGTAATATTAAAATAAAACTTTATTATTATTTATGTTTATTACTTTTATGATTCTTAGTGGTATTAAAGGAGGTCTGATCAAGGTGAAAAAATATCATTTGAGTTGTCCTGACCAGCTTTATCATTTTAAATAATTATTTTGGCATTTTTTATTTTATTTTTTAGTGTTTTGACATGCTTTATAAGACATGTGATACATATATGTTTCTATAATCATCAATGTTATACTCGATCTCTTCAGTATCTTGCAATGCAATGCACATGTGTAATTTGTCTCATTTTTTCAAATGTTCTAATTTCATTTGGTTATATGGCATTGAAACCTTAACTCTCTTTTTCTATGACCATAGCATCATTTTGATTCATTTATTTTTATTTAATTTGATAATTTATCATCATTCTAAAATAACTTAAATATTAATTTTCATAGTTCTAAATATTTTTATTTTTTAAGGTTTTTCAAAGCTTTTTTGGTCATTTAGATTCATAGTCCAATTTGGTGATCGAGAATACTATAATCAGTTTTCTTAGTGTCTTCTAATACAACATTATTACATAATTTGTCTTATTTCAAGTTTATTCTTTTATTTTTTTATACTATTATGCCACACTTTATCACATTTGCATGTTGCACGTATTCACCAAATGAGGTCTAAAGTACAAAATAAAATGTTGTTTAACTTCTCTCAATGAGCCATATCAAATTAAATATTCTTCTTTATATTTTAAATATTTTATTTTGCAAAGTTAGTCATAATTTATTTGACATTTTCATTCATACTTTATTTTAACATTAAACATGTCACAGTTTTTTTTATTTAATATCTTTTAGTAAAACTTTCGAGCATAATTTACGACATTTGTTCTAATTTTTTACGTTTATTTTATTAAATTGCTATATAATACTATACCTGCTCTAACATGACATTTACATAGCTTAGATTCTGCTATATTTCATTTCTTCCATTTATTTTATTTTTCTTTTAATATATTTTTCAATATTTTTTAAAAATAATTTATTATTATCATTATTAGTATTTTGTTTTGTAATTCTAAATAATTTCATATGAGGTTTGATGGAGTTAAAATAATTATATTGCACGCATGTTGATGAGATCTATACAATTAAATACTAGATTTTTTAATATTTTGAAATATTTTATTTTGAAAGTTTTATATACATTTTGTGACAAATTTGGTTTCATATACTAATTGATTATGAATAATATTACACGATCTTCTTTGTAACTTCAATGAAATGTTTTTTGAAAAATTTATTTTACTTCTTCAAATATTTTACTTTTATATTAATATGTAGCTCCAATTTTTATCTAATGTGACCTTTACATTAATTTATTTTGTTCTTTTACATTGTATTAATTTCAATCATCCAATATTTTACATATATTTGTATGATACAAAAATAAGAATTTATTATTTTTTGTGGTTATACATTTTCTAATTCATAGTAATTTCAAATGAGTTATAATCGAGATGATACAAAAGTCAATTGGCCTTTCTAGATGCACAATATTAGCTTAATTATTCAATTTTATATTTTACAAGGATTTTATTTCTAGAAACTTTTTTATGTTTTAGAAGTCGTTTTTCTTGTATATGATTTTACAAATTGGAGATTACACTTCATCTCTTTTGCATCTTGGAATGAAAGTTTCCCATGAAGTTTTTTTCAATTCTTTAAATGTTTTGTTTTAATTGTTTTTTTAATAGTACTAATTCCTAATTTTTCTGTCATGCGACCTTTACATAACTTTTCTATGATTATATTTTTGTGCTTAAATTTATCACACTTGAGCGTCGTTTGTATATGTGAAAATTTTAAATAATAATTTATTATCTTTGGTGCTTGTTTACTTTTTTAATGTGTAGTAATTCTGAACGATGTCTCATCGACAAAAAATAAACATCATTAGACTCACCTCAATGAGCTCAATCGAATTTAGTTTTCATTTCTATATTTTAAATATTTTGTTTTTTATGACTTTGGCATGTTTTATGAGACATTTTAATTCGTGCATGATTTGATGATTGAAGTTGTTCGACCTAATGACCTTGGTGCAGTAGAATGTATATTTTTGTTACAAATTATCTCATTTTCTCAATCCTTCATGGTGATTATGTTATGTTACTATGAAAATCTAATAGTCCTCTCTTATCACCCTTACAATGAAATAATTTGTTTATATTAAAATACTTGAAGCTCTCTAATTTCAGGTTTAATATATGTTTACTTGCCACTAAGAAATTATTTAGTATTACTTATTCATATTTATATTTTTAATTGATTGTAATACCAATATATGTCTAAATGGGATTATAAAAATGTCAATGAATGCAGCTTAACAAGCATTATCCAATGAAATATTAGATTATATATTTATTTTTTTTTCTTATAGGCCTTTGGTAAGCTTTGCACGGTATTTTTAATCGTAGCATATTTCACCATTGAGGATGTTAGCTTATTCTCATTAATAACCGAGAATGCAATATCTAAAATTATTATCAAAGGTTTTCAAGCATTTTATTTTTATATTATTATCAAACTCTTAACCTTATCTCAAAATGAATTTTACATATCTTTCATTTAATTGCATTATATCACTTCAAGTTTCTAATTTTAATTTTAATATATGTTAACTTAATATTAAAATAATAATTTGATATTTTTATTTTTTAGTTACTATATTCAGCTCAGAAAAATTATAAATAATGGAAAATTGAAATGAATATAACATAACTTGACACATCTTGAAATGATGTCTATTTAAAAATTAATATTTTTATTTTTTTTTAAATAAGTTTTTTGATGTTTTTGCATGGTTTGTATGCATTTTGGTTCATATTTGAGTTAATTATCATGATTACGACACTCAATCTCCTTAGTATCTTTTAATTGAACATTCACATACAAATAATCTCATTTCTAAGAAATGCATCACCTGATTTTGTTATATTACTATTTATGCCTTATCTTCTTGTCGTGTCACCCTTACCTCATTTTGATTTGGTTAAATTACATTACTTTAATTTATTTTATTTTAACTTTAATATATATTTCCTTAGCATTAAAATAATACTTTATTTGTTGTGATTGTTTATTTTTGTAATAAACAATAATTATAAATGAGGTATGATAATATTGAAACAAATGTCATTGAACCTATCACAACCGTCTAGGGTGCATTCAAGTTCATGGCTACCTTTGGGTTTCTTTGGAACTTCAAATCATCCATCTAATGTACCATAATAGGATTAGATATCAAACTTATAATTGATACTTTAATGTAATTTAAGATGTTACCACTTATTTCATTACCTATTTATGATATTCATTGAATTTTTATTTTGTTCCAACTCTTTGGACTTTAAATTTAGGCGTAGTATCAAAGTTACTATTACATCAAATGATTATAGGCTCACATGGGTTTCACTAGCAACTCTATAATATCATAGGTATTTTTGAGTCATTGTACCCTTCTTGAAGGCATTGTTTTGGCCACACACATTTCGCAAAACACCATCTAAGTTTCAAGCTATAATTTTAGAATCTAATCTTTCTCACTCATGATCTTACCTAATAAATAAAATAAAGTTAAGGGTTTGTTGAGCATTATAAAAATGTTTAAGTAATTGGTGAAGCCATACAATCTCTAACGCTTAACTTGATCGCTTCAACCTTAATCAAAAGGATTTACCAAGCCTTCACTTCCTAAAAACCTTACCTTTTGCAACTATAAATGGCTTACAAAGTGCTACTGGCATTATTCTAAATATAAGACCTTTCTTTAGGAACAACTTCAATATTGACAATTTTATAGGTTTAACATGAAGAAAGTGTTATCTTCCAAATGCTTATGAAAATCTTTTCACTTGTATTCTTTGCACATTTGTATACTAACTAAGCCATTCGTAAATAACACATCATCTTCTAAGATTAACCATGTAGATCAAGTCTTTTTGCACTTTAACTCGTGATGAACCAGATGATAATAATATATATATATATATATTAATATATAAATCTAATTCCATATGTATCCTTAAGTACTCCTACCAAAAACCTAACCCTTCTTGCAAGCAAACCATGACACCAATTAAAGTAGCTCTATGTCATGTATTAAAACAATGCCCCTCGAAGCTTTGCATCTAGAATCTAAAGACTATGTTCACCACACAATTTATTTATACTAACATATGAGCATAAAGTCATGTCTCATATCTTAATAGTTAAATGTCAAAAGCTTCACATGAATATCTGATAAAAGGAAAAATGTTGGTTCCAAGAATCGTTAAGGTTTGGTTATGTTTTATAAGTGTTAACATAATGTTCTTAGGTTTTCTAAGATAAATCAAGAAAAAGTCTTCTAGTAATCCTTCAAACATGTTATCACGATTATGAATCATTGTCCACATCATGTTATGGTTCTTATTTTCAAACATAAATAGTTTCATGCTTAATCATGATATCAAATAGTATTTATGGAGTAATAGTAAGCTAAATCAGCATGTAAGAATTTTAATAAATTTTTACTAGCCAAAAGCCTTTGAAAAATACTTGGATTACACATATTCCTTAAAATTTTTTATTTAAATATCTCCACAACATAATTTTTATTTGAATACGACATTAACTTCCATATGTAGTCCTCTTTTGGCTTCTTTATTTCATAATAGTTTAATAATCAAGCTTGAGTGTTTAGAATTTAATCTAAATTTGTACTATCGATAGTTAAAGAAGATGGAAAAAAATTACAATAGAATTTTCAAATTACTTATGAAATATTGAGATCAAAATGGTACACAATTCCAGCAAGCCTCTAATAATAAAATAAAAATTTTATTTCCTATGTAAGGTTCAAAATTAAAAGTTCACGTTTTTAAAAAAAATTCATGGGTCACTTATACATCTTGAGTTAGTAAGTAGATATTAAAAAATAATAGCATGTATCTCTGATTTAATTCCATTAAATCACCCTTATGTTTGATTAATAAAGCCAACAAAGCAAATTAGTGAGGTTTGACCTTTCTTAATTTCCTATTATTCCTTAGCAATACAAGAAGGTTTCTTTTGTACATAATCAAGACTTATTAGTCAATTACATCTCTATAAATCCTCTCACAAGGAAGACCAAGTGATGATTTGGCTTGGAAGCCATCAAAGGTCATTTTTAGCTATTTTTTTGCGTTCCATGTTCATGGCATAGCCTTGTTATCAAATCAGAGGAAAACACTGAAGCATTCATTCCCCCTTTTTTCTTTGTAAAACACATTCTAAAGTTTTGTTTTTTGAAGAAATGTTGCTCAAGTCAAAATAATATCTTATCATACAATTTGAGGAGAAAATTTTAGATCTTCATACTATGTTTCTATAATTTGAAGAAATGTTGCTCAAGTCATAATAATATCTAATCCATCTTATTTTATTTTCTTAACAAATTTGAGATATTCATCTTTGAGTTCTTCACCATATTGTACCATAATGATTAGTAAGTCCAAATTATATCAATTACATTTTCGTGGTAATAGTTTTATGAAAATATATATCAACCATAAATCTTTTATTAAATTAGGAAATCTACATGACATAAAAGAATAATATCATGGTTGGCAGTCTTCAAATATCATAAACACATCAAACATATTACCAATTTGGTTGAAATAAATCCTAACATGATAACAACGATTTGTCTTCAACATAATCAATAAATTTAGTAAGGAAAGCAATATAAATTTTGAGAGATGATGCTTAACGTTCCATATATCATGATTCTTGCAGGTTAACTGAGAGGTTAGCATGGAATTTAAAGCAACATAACTTAAGTAATACAAGATTTTCCATAAACTTGGGAACTTTTAACATAAAAAATAATGTGAAATCTTCAAAATCTTCTTGAGCCAAAGTTTATAACATGCAACACTTTTCGATGATGTTGTAATAAACGTATCTACACACTTCTTATGAGCTCAATCTAATTATATAATTATTTTTATATTTTTAAATGTTTCATTTACAAGGGTTTCCATCTTTTAAATTTTTATTTGCTATTAATTTAATGATTGAGAACGTTATAGTTAATCTCCTTACAATCTTGGAATGCAACTTGCCCATAAAATTTATCATGCTCTAAGTTTTCTTACTTTAATTACTATATATTACAATGTTACTAAAAATCTTCCCTATTATGACCTTTATATTGTTCTAATTTGTTAAATTAAATTGCATTAATTTATCTCATCTTAGCTTTAATATATATATTTTCTTAATACAAAAAATTTTATTAATTTTCTATGCTTATTTACTTTTGTTATTCATAGTAATTCCTAAAGACATCAAATTAAGGTGAAATAAACAATATTTGACTTATCCTGGCATGCCCTATCCAACTACATATTTGTTTTCATATTTTTTTGTTAATATTTATTTAATTTTTTTATATTTTTCATACCATTTATGTGTTACGTTGATTTGTAACTAATTTGATGATCAGGGATGTTATGCTGATTGACCTTAGTGTCCTAAAATATAACTTTATATATAATTTCTTTTATTTCCTTAATTTTATAATTTTCATTTATATATTACTATTCATCACAAAATGTTCTCTTTGTGGCCTTTGCATCGCTTTGATTTGGTTGTAATACATTGCTTTAATTAATCTTACTTTAGCTTCCATATATATTTATTGAATAATAAGTTTTTAATTTATTTTTTCTCATGCTTATTAAGAAAGGTAATTCATAGTTAATCTAAGTTAGGTCTCATTAACATAAAACTAAGATCATTATGTAACTCTGGATAAGTTTTATCCAATTAAATATTCATTTATAAGTTTTATATATATTATTTCAAAAGATTTTGCATTTTTATGAGGTATTATTATTTCTATTTAATTTGATGATAAAGTATATTATAATCTGTCTGCTTAACATATGAGAAAGTAATGTTCCCATATAATTTATCTCATTTTGATAAAAGTTTTGGACTAGTTGGGATATATTGCATTGAAATTTTAATTTTTCACTTTTTTGTCCTTCGTTTTTTGTTATTATATTATATGACTAAAATTTATCCCTTTTTAACTTTAATATTATCACTTAATATTGACATAATAATTTATTTTTGTTTAAGTTTTTTTATTCTATTAATTAATAGTAATTTCAAATGTGGTTCAATCAAGATAAAAAAGTATCCTCGAACTCATCTTTATAGCCACTATCCAACTAATTATTCTTTTTATTGTTTTTAAATATTTTCATTTTTTATTTCAACAAAATTAATAAGACATTTTTCGAACAGTGCACGTGGCCTTGCGTGTGGTGGGAGCAAACAATAAAACATCATCCGTGTAGAAGATGTGCGAAATCAAAGGCACGTGTTGGCCAGGTTTTAATCCGAGCAATTGTTTGACACCGTATTCCCTCACCAACAAAGATAAGTATTCTATAAAAATATCGTACATGTAGGACGAGAGCAGACAACCCTGTCGGAGCCCTCGCTGTGTCCCCACCCAAGGAAGGCGACAGTCATTAACGAGAACACCAAACCATGGAGACATGATGCATGCAACGATCCATTCACACCAAATTGAAGGGAATCCCATAGCATTCATCATCCAAAGCCGAAAATCCCAACACACACTATAGTAAGCCTACTCCATGTCTATCTTGACTGACATGAGGTCGAAAACTGCGATGTAGGCGTGCATTTTTGACGTCATCTCCTGGACGATGTATACATTGCCTGAGATGCTTCACCCGTGGTTGAAAGGTGCTCCTTCATGCGATATGAAGCATGACATCATCGTGTTCAATCTCTCGATCAGTACGCACGCCACTACCTTATATATGGTGTTGCAGAGTCTAACTGGATGGAAATGGTCAGGCCTACACGCCCCTGGTTCTTCAGGACAAGAATAATCAACGTGTCCTTCCATTCCTCTAACAGTCTCCTCGCCTCAAAGAAAGTTTGCACCGCATGAATGATATCCCTTCGTGTGATTGCTCAATAGCCATGCAGAAATTCCGTCATGATCCTGTTGATACCCGGGGCTTTCCTTCTTCCGATTCCACTCGTGGTCGCAATTATCACACTCTCGATGACACTACAACCGAGCTTGGAAGCCATTTCCTCGTAGACAATATCGGACGACACAGTGTACAGTGTCATAGACGCCCGCCCCTCTCTTCTATATATCTTTTATTATTAACTAGTTCATGTCACTATTAATTTTTAAATCTCTTATGTTATAATTGATACTTTGACTTTCTTTAACTATTGGTCTCTTTATTTATTTTTTGTCCACATTAAACTAATTCTTTTAATCCTTTCATTCTATGTTTATTCACTCTCTTTCTCACATCCCTATAATTTGTTCTTTCACTTCTTAACCTTTCTCTTATTCACTAAATTTTTCTTGCCCTACTATATCTCACTCTATTCTGTGTTACTTTTTTTTCTCTCTTCTCATCTTTGACGTACTTCAAACCCTTTCTCTTAGTCTCTTGCAAACTACCTCCATGTACCTTCTCTTTCTATAATTTTTTTACAACTTCCCCTACTTCTTATCACTATCTTCTAATTATCTCCACTTATTTCACATTTTCCTCATACTTTTTCTCAATTTCACACTTTGTTTACCTGAAACTTATAGTCTCTTTGTTCATAAATGTCTTCTCTATCACAATCACTCCTTTTGCCACAATACATATTCATTTTCCTCTCTTCTCTCTCTCCTCAATCCCAATTTATCCCACTCTATTTGTTTCTTTACATTATCCGTTTTGAATGTTAACCTATACTTTAAACATTTCATCTTTCTTTATCTCTCTGTGCCTTTCCTTTTAATATGAATCTCTTTCTCACATTATCTTTCTTTATGACTCTATCACTTAACCTCACTCTTATCATTTTTATTTTTTCGTACTCTCTCCACACCTTTTAATCACTTCATTGATATTTCTTTTTGGCTCTTTTTACCTTAATTATAATGCTCTCACTCATTTGTTTTCCCTTTTCATTCTCTAGCCCACTTTCCTATCCCTCAATTAAATTTCTTTCTCTTTACTCTACCCTCTCTTCTTCTCTCTCTATTATTTGCTTCTCTCCCTTTCCTCTCTATCACTTCCACTTTTTCACTCTCTTTGTGTTTAAGCGAACCTCTTAGTGTTTTCACTATTTGACATTTATTTTGCTACTTTATCTCTTCATTTACTCCTCTACACCCTATCTTTTTGTTACTTTCATATGCTCTCTTTATTATCTGACTGCTCCCTTCAAACACAAACTTTCTATTTTTGACACTTTTCTCTTTTATCTTTTCTGATCTCTTGCTTTCTTTAACTTCTCTCTTGCTACCTTCACAAAATCTATCCCATTTTCAATTCCCTACTAACATTCAATTTTCACTATATCTCCCTAATTTTCTCTCACATCTATCTTAGTTGCAATCTTTCTCTCCTCTCCTTCCCCTCCTCCTTTCTTTTCTCTCTCTAAAAGATAAAGCTTACACTCTACTTCTTTCTTTATCTTTCATAGCATCTTAGTTTCATTGAATATCTTTCCCTAACTTCACTCCAACTACACCAATTCTCATCTCACTCTTTGTTCCCTAATAACAACCCTATCTCAATGCCTACTATCTCTCTTAATTGATGCTCGTTGTCTCACTCCCACAATTTTTTCTCTTTTTAGGAGAGTTTATCTTTCTGCATCTACCTCTCTGCCCCGCTCTCCTTATCTCACTTCATTCTTTCATTCATATCTTTAGTTCTCTTTGGTTCCTTTTCTTCCTTTTCATCTAGCCCTACACCCTCCACACGATTCTCTTCTCATTCTTTTGCCCAATATCTTTACCACTTAATTATTTTTTCTCTCCCTTACTCCCCACACATTTATCTATTTCTCCTCTCTCATTCTTCTTTACTTCTCTCTTACACTTTTGCTCCACCACTCTCTAACAATTCCTTTCTGATTATCTTCTCAAATTTTTCTTCTAATTAAAATAAGAAAAAAAGGTTAAAATTATAACATGAATTAAAGTAATAAAAAGTATAAAACAATTCGGAATAATAAATAAAAAAATAATTACAAAAAATATAACAAATTATGTTAATTAAGATGAAAAATAATTTCTTAAATAACCAAACAAATTCATTAAAAAAATAAATGATTCTAAAAATTCACATAGCATTATATGAAAAATAGTACTTTTGAAAAGGTTTAAATTAAAAAATTAATTGGAAAAATTAAATTTTTGTACCATTTATAATTAAAAACAAAGCTAAAATATATATTGAAGATAAATTAAAATAATTATTATTATTTTATTTTTAGGTTTCTTAATTAATTAATTATTTTATATTATTTAGAACTATAAAATTATTAAAATATTGCTTTAGATTTAGTAGTTATTAAAAATAATTAAATAATAACTTAAACATGAAATCTTTTTAAAAGTTTTTATTGCCATTTTTTGTAGCTATGAATAAATTTAATATTAATTTTTATTAGTTAAAAATATTTTTATTCTCCTTAGGTTAATATAATTCTTAATGTAAAAATTATTCTCAACAATTACTTTAAAAATGTTGTTATTTTAAATTTCTTATTGGTTATTTTAATTTAGTAGTTAGTAAGATTAACTACTATAATATTATCTTATAATAATATTAGTTATTAACACGATAAAATTTACTCTAAATTATTATTCAAAACTCTTAAAAAAAATTTCAAGTATTTTAAAGTTATCTTATTATTTTTTGCGAAAAAAGTATGTGGTAACTAAAAATAAGGCAAAAAGAAAGATCAATTTGTTTTGGAATGGATAACATGTAATACATTATACCATTTGGAAAGTAAATTTCAATATAATTATTAAAATTAAAAAAATTGTAAAAATAATAATTTTTTATTAGTATTTAATCAAAAAAATTAACAAAAATATTTTTTTAGTTTAATTATTTTTAAAAAGCTGCCATAATCAGTTCAATCCTTTTGTATTTAATAACAATTATGGTAAGAATAATTATGAATCATTTGCTTATTACAATTATGGTAAGAAGTTTGCTAATGAATGAAATAATTATTAACTTTTCATAGTTGAAATCAATCATTTTCTTTATACTTGTTTTTCAATGGACAAAAAATATAACTATAACAATAGTGCTCCACATAGGTTGTTATACATTAATCTTATAATAGGATTATAATTATAAATATTTCAATTATACTTTTTTTATTTAAGTAATACCGTGAATAATTCAAAATAAATATCATTAGTCACGTTATAAAAAAATATTTTTTTTAAAATATTAAAAATAGTTAACAAGAATTTCTAGCTATTTTTCATATAATATAGATGGTTATGACTGCTAGAAAAGCGAAACTAAAAGCTAACTATTAAGATAAAAGATTCAATGTTATATATTATTAATTAACTTATGTAAATAAATAAATTATAGTGTATAAATAAAAATTATATTATTTTTTTGAAAATAAAAATTAAAAGTTTGTAAATTAATGATAACAAAAATTATATAAACTCGAAATTCTAAAAATTTAATAATTAAAAATATGTTTACAAAAATGTTGTAACATAAAATGATTAGGAATTCTTTTCTTATTAATTATCAAATAAGTGTTTTTTACTATGATCATTATAAATAATAACTAGCATTAACATTTATAATTAGAAAAATTAATTGATAAAATGAATTTTATTACATTAGAAATCAATTAAATATGAAATATGTCATATAAAGATTATCAACCATTTTTAAATAAAGAGTTATAATAAAGAAATTATAAACAAAGATGAAAAATAATAAGGATCATAAGAATGAGAGGGAGAAGAAGAAGAATCCATTTGAAAGTTATTTATATCATTTTTATTATAAAAATAATAGAAATATTATCAAACAAACATCTGTAAATACAATTATAGGAATTATATCAAAAAAATACTAATTATAACTTTTTTTATTATTTCCATTATTATTATCTTTATTGTGATTATAGTTGTGTAGCTAACAACGTTTTCCATTTACTACTAATACTAAAAATCTTTTGATATATTCAATTTTATTGTTCTAATAAAAAGTACCATTAAAATTTTAAGAGCTTAATATAGAGTACATAAAGAAAATAATTTGTGATAATTATTATAATGATAATTCAAACAAGAATTATAAATGAAGTAATTTATGACTATGTTAAATAATAATTTTTATTACAATAGTAATCATTATTAATAATTTTAAACATTAGTTAATAATTAAACAATCACGTTTTACTTCTTTTTGTCAATATAATGATTGCAAATAATATCATTAGAATAATTAAAATCTTTGATAAATATTTAGTTAAACTAAAATAAATATAGTATGTTTATTTAATTATTATTAACTACTTTGCAAAACTTCTTTGAAAATAACTTAAGTAATAAGATGTGTAAGAAGAATAATTTTAATAAATGAATTTGAATTATTATTCTTATGAGTTGAGAATGATAGAAAAATTGAGCAATAACTATAGGTAACATCAATATAAAAAATATTGTTAAATTTCTAATTATTATCAATGTTTCTCTTTGTGGTAATTCTTATGTTAATACTAATAAATAATTATATTAGAAATTATTAATAGCCCTTATCATAAGAATGTAATTATAATTACTATGAGAACATATTAGTTATAATAATTAAGATGTAATGAGTGTATTTTTATTAATTTTTTATTAAATTGCAATTAAAATAAGAAATTATTAGTAATGTTGTTATAATTTTTAAAGGAATTTTAAAAGATGAGAAAACTAATAACAAGAATTATAATAATAGTTTTTTCAAAAATTAGAAAAAATATTCCAAACAATTGTAACTATAATTAATAATAATTATAATTTTAAACTATTATTATAATAGTTATTACTTTCCTAAACAATTAATTATTTTATTACTTTTATAATAAATAATTACAAATAACAAAATCTATTTCTTAATGTTTCTACTTATAACTGTATTGTTGTATGAGATCTTTTATTTATTTTTTTAATTTTACTTATTCTTTCAATAACTTTTTCTCTACATACCTTGAACTGATATTGTCCATGCCCCTTTATAATAGTTATCATGATCTTGGTCTTTCTCTCTCACTAGAAGTTTGTATGGACTCTCCATAACAAACAATTTAATTTAATTTCATCTTCTTCTATCTCTTCTTTCCTACAATTTTGTTTTTTTTACTTCTTCTCACTATTTCTAAATCATCTTACTTTGTCAATTTTTTTGGTCATATCTCTTCCACTTTACCACTATATTATTCTTTTACTCTATCTATTACTAGTGATCTTTTTATTCATTTTTATAATTACCTCTCTTAATTTTTTCCTTATTCTAGCTCTCTAAATGTCATTCTTGACAGTGTCCTACGACTCTATATTAAAGTCTTGATTACTCTTTTCCTTTCGTATATCTTCCTCTAACCCTTGAATATTTATTCTCTCTCTTTTCATCTCATCGTATACGTCAAACACATATCAATGTCTTTCACACTCTATCAACCTTTGGCTTCTCTCACAAGCTTTCTTCAATCGCCACTTCTCTTTAACTCACTCTTTTCTACTTTTCCTTAGTCTCTCAATATGTTCTTCTTTAACACTTGGCTCTCCAATAATCCATTAGACACATGTTATTTTCCTTTTCCTCCCATTCATAATCTTCTTGTATACTATATATTGCCTTTTTGAATTTTTCACTCTTTTTGTTTACCACTACACAATACTGTAATTCATAAGACAACAACAAAGTCATCAAGTAATTGTAATATTAAATATTAAGTTTTATTATTAGAATAATTAAAATTTTTATTTGTTATTATTTTATTTTAAGTAATTCTTATTCATTGAAAATTTTTTTTCCTTGTTATTTTTCCTATAATACCTTTTTAATTTCTTATTCTTCATTTTCCACATCTCCTGGTACTTCTAGGAGAAATATTCGACGAAATGCGATAAATTGTACTGCATTCTATGATACTAAAGAGATCGAGCAAAATATCACCAATTATCAAATCACATATAAATAGAAATATATCATAACATATGCAAAAATAATAGAAAAAAATTATCAAAAAAATATTTAATTGCATGGAGCTCATCAAGATGAGTCAAATGACATTTATTTCATCTAAATAAATAAGAATTACCTAAATAAATAAGAATAACACAAATGATAGATTATAATTTTTGCATTATATAAATATACATTAAATCTAAAGTGTGATTAATCAAACTGATATATTATAAATATATAAAAGTAATGTAAAGATAAGAGTAACATTCAAATGCCAAAAACTATTTAAATGTATAAAGCTCATTTAAATTCGTTTAATGATAAATCTCAATTAAACTTTATTTAGAACCACTATGAATTACAAAAGAAATATGCATAAATTATAAAGAATTTTTATTTCAATATTAAGTAAATATAATGTTAGATATAAAATAAAACAAATTAAACCAATCAAAAAAAAATAATCAAAGTAACGTAAAGGTCATATGAGAGAAGAATTTGTGTTTTATACTAACATAAAAATATAAAGGAAAAAATTCGAAAAGCAAGGTAAGGTTTATGTGGTATTCCATGATAGTAAGGAGATCGATTGTAAAATTGTTAGTCATTTGATTAGTTATGATTGAAAATATCTTTTAAATAATCTAAAAAACCTAGAAACAAAATATTTAAAAACATAGATATTAACAAAAAATTTGATAAAGCACATGGAGACAAGTCCAATTACTTTTTTTTAGTTTGATTTATTAAAGTTAAAAAAAAATAAATTTTAATAAAATATTATATAAATACTAAGTGTATACATATTAAGTCTAAAATGAGATAAACTAAAACAATATAATATAACTAAATTGATGTGATGTAAAGGTTACATGAGAGGAGAATTGGAGCTTCATTGTAATATCACCAAGTAAGAGCATAACATTTATAAAAAAGAGATAAATTATATAAGAAAGCCGTATTTGAAGAAACAAAGTATATCTAATATAATAATGTGACTCATCAAATAACGTACGAAGAAAATGTCTCATAGTCCATATCGAATAAATAAAAAATAAAATATTTTAAAACATGAAAATGAATTTCAAATTGAATAAAGCTCATTGACATCAGTCAAAAGATAATTATTTTATCTCGAGAAGACGTCATTTGAAATTATAACGAATTTCTAAAATAAATAAATAAAATTAGAAATTTATTATTACTTTAATAATAAGTAAATATATGTTGATGGTGAAATGAAATAAATTGAAGCAATATTTAAAAACGAATCTAAGTGAAGTAAATGATAAAAAAAATTGGAGTTTAACATTTATATAACAAAACAAAAAAATATGCACAAATAATAAAAAATTAAAATTTAATATTTTGCAAATATATGTTGAAGTTGAATTGTGACAAATGTTACCATTGTAATATAACCTAATCAAAGTTGTTGAAATTGTGACAATAGAAATCTTTTAGAATTATATTTGTATTTTAACCAAAGAAAAATAAAAGCTTTAAAAATTTATGATCTGTTATATAGTAAAGTTGAATTGGAAATTCCAATGGAGATCAACTTTCACATACTTTAATCACAAATTAGATAAAATTCAAAATAGCTTATTAAGCATGATAAAACCCACGAAAAAAAAATTTTAAAAATACAAAAACGTGTATGTGATCCCAAAAAGCCCATTCACACATGTTGAAAGAAGTTTGATTTATCATAAGTATACCACGTTTGGAATTGCTACAAATTAGAAATGTAAATATTTTTAAACAGCAATAAATTATTATTCCAATACTAAGTAAATTTATATTAAACGTAAAATGAGGTAAACTAAAGAAATGTAATATAACAAAATTAAATTGATGTAAAAGTGAGACAAGAGGTGATTTAAAGTTATGTAGTAATATATTGAAAAAGGAGAAAAACATTTACTAAAATGAGGTAAATTGAAAGCAAAGTTGCATTCTGCGATGCTAAGGAGATTGAGTGTAACAACTTTAATTATCAAATAAGGTAAGAATCAATATGTCTCATAATACACACAAAAGATATAAAAAACAAATATTCAAAATAACAAAAATGAATATTGTTTCAGTAAAACTCCTCGAGATGTGCCTAACAAATTTTTTTTAATCTCAATTTCACCTCATTTGGAATAAATTGAAATCATGCATAACACCTAAATTAAAGAAATTGAAAAATAAGCAGAACAATAATAATTTTTTTTAAAGTATGATAATAAAACTAAATCAAAATGATGTAAAAATAACAACGGATGTGATTTATAGTTTCATAATAAAATAACGAAATCAAAGAACATTTTTTAAGAAATGAGATAAAAAAAGAGAGAAATGTTTATTCTAATATACTAAGCAAAACGAGTGTAGAATCCTTAATCACCAAATAAGGCCTGAATTAAAATATTTTGCAAAGCATGAAAAACACAAAAATAATTTTTGAAAATACATAAAAAAATATGGAATTAATGTGGCTCATCTAAAGGAGTCCAATAATATTTGTCTCAACTTGATTAGAACTTGATCAAAATTATAATGAATTAATGAAGTAAATAAGCACACATGATAATATATTATTATTTTGTGGATCAAAAAAATCTATATTAATCCTAAAAGAGGATAAATTTTAAAAATATTAAGAAAACTAAATCAAATCAATTTAAGGGTCACATAAGAGGTTATTTAGGGTTATATAGTAATATATCCAAATGAAAGTTAACAAATTTGATGAAATAACATAAATTGTATGATAAGATGTCTTCTAAGATACCAAAGTGGTCGAGTGTAATAGGCTCATTCGCCATATCTAAAATGAATCAAGGTGATTAGTTATCACAGAAGAGAAGATTTACTATCTCAAGAAAACATAATAAAATCAAAAAAGAAATTTGAAGAAATAACATAAATTACAAGGAAAAGTTATATTCCAAGATGTTAAGAAGATTAAAGGTAACATCTTTGACTGTTAAGTGAAGATTGAATTGAAAGATCTCATAAAACAACTCAAAATCTTTAAAAATAAAATACTAAAAAATATAAAACTAAATCTATAATTAAATAAAGCTTATCTTGAGCAATTCGACAATGTTTGTTTCAATAGGACCTGGCTTCTTTAAGTCACTGCAAATTTATTGCCAAAGAAAATAAAGAAAAATAATAACATATTATAAATTTAATATTTATGAAACTATGTTGAACATCAAGCGTGTTAAAAAAAACCACTATAATATAACTAAATCAAAGTTACTAAATTATTACAAGAGATAATAATTAGAGTTATATAGTTATATAACCATATAAAAAATAAAAAGTTTGAATAAATGAGATAAATTAAATAGAAAAATTTAATTTCAAGTTATAATAAGAATCAAGTCTAACAGTCTTGAAAGAAAATCAAATATAGATCAAAATATTTCATTAAGAATGTCAAAATCATAAGTAATAAAACATTTAAAAAAATTTAGAAATGAATATCGAATTCCATAGAACTCATCAAAATCAGTTCAATAACTCTTCTTTCTTTTTCATTAAATAGTCCGTAGAATTGCAACAAACTAAAAAATTAATTATAAGCAAAATTTTGGTAATGATATATAATCAAATCAAAGCAATCTAAAACTAACACAATAAGAGATTTATAATTATGTTACAATACATCCATGTAATTTGAAATGAGGTAAATGGTGCTGAAAATTTGCATTCAAAGATGCTGAGGAGCTTGATTCTAGCATCGTTGATTATCAAATGATATATACTTCAAAATGTCTCACAATAAATTTCAAAGTCTTTGAAAATAGAATTTTAGAAATAAAAGAATTAATTTTAATTAAATGAAGCTTGTTGACGGGAGTCAAACTAAGTTTGTTACAAGTCGATCAAACCTCATTTGAATTATTATGAATTATTAACGAAAATAACCATAACAGTAATTATTTATTATTTTTACTAGAAGTAAATATATATTAAATTTGAACTGAGATAAATTGAAGCAATATAAAAAATACAGGTAAAAATTATGTAAATGTCTCATTTGAGGAGATTCAGACAAACATAATATTATAAACAAATAAAAAATTAGAGAAATAAGATAAATTATATAATAAAAATTCATTCAAAGATATTAAGGGTATTGAGTGCAAAATTTTTAATTATCAAATAAGGTGTGAAACAAAGTTTCACATAAAGTTTTCTGATACAATAAAAAATTTTTAAAAAATATGAAAAGGAATACTTAATTAGAAAGAGCTCAATGAGACTAGTGTGACAAAGTTTATTTTTTTCTTGATCAAACCTTGTTTGGTATTTTAATGAATTAACAAAGTAAATAATCGTAAAAATAATAAAATTTTATTTTAATAATATGTTAATATATTTTAAAACAAAAATGAGATAAATTTAAGAAACATAATATAACAAGTTAAAAACAATGTAATGGTCACACAATATGAGAAATCAAGTTTCAAAATAATAAACCTAAATAAAAGCAAACATTTTGAAGAAGTGGGATTAATTGTATGTGAAACTTGCACTCCAAGATAATAACAAGATGAAGTGTGACATCCTCGATCATTAAATCTTGATTGAATCAAAATATCATGGAAAGCTTGCCAAATTTTGTGAAAATTAAATATTAAAAAATATGCAAATAAATATTTAATTAGATAGTTCTTATTGAGATGATTCGAGAAATATTTGTTTAATCTTGATGAGAACTCATTTAAATATGAAGTATATTTATATATGTATTCACATTAGAGTTAAAATGAGTTAAAGTGATGAAATTTTATACAAACAATTGAAAATAAAATTAAAGTCGTAGAAATAGTAATATAACTAAATTAAAGGAAAAAAATTTAACAAATGAGATAAATTGTACAAGAAATATTGATTAAAAGATACTAACGAAATAGAGTATGGCATCTGCAATCATCAATTAAAGATAAACATTAAAATTTCTCATAAATGCAATGCAAAAATAAAAATAAATATTTGAAAATTATTAAAATAAGCATTTAATTACACAAAGGTCAACTAGACGAGTCTAATGACATTTTTCTTAATGTTAAGTAAATAAATAAAAATAGTGATAAATAGATGCAAATTCTAATATAATCAAGTGAAAGTTATGTAAAGGTCAAATGAGATAAGAAATAGAGCTTCTTAGTAATATACCCAAATCATTGGGAAAGCATTGAAGAAAAGCAAACAAATTGTGCAAAAATATTGCACACTAAGATACTTAAAAAATTGAGTGTAACATCCACAACCACCAAATCATGCATATATCAAAATATTTTATAAATTACAAAAACATTTGATAAAGCTTGTTAAGTTTGTCCAAACAACATTTATTTTATCTCGATTGAACCTTATTTAAAATTTGGTTGAATTAAAATTAATTATATATATATATATTAAAGAAAAAATGTGAAAACTTGAAGCGACATACTATAACAAAATCAAACCAATGTAAACATCAAACAAGAGAATTAATGGTAAATAGTAGAATAGTTTTGCAAAATGAAAATTTAAAATGAGTCACATTATTTTCAATGATTATGTTTCAGGATAATAAAGAGACTGAGCATAATAGCCTAGACAAACAAAATATGTATGATTGGAGATTTCTTGTAGAAATTATAAAAATGAATATTCACATGGATTGAGCCTTTTGAGATAAGTCCAATGATTCCTATTTTATCTCAATCAAAACATGTTAAAAACTACTATGAATTACTGAAGTAAAAAAAATCATATATAACAATGAAGTTTTACTTTGATATTAATTAAATATATATTAAAGCTGGAATAAAAAAATTGAAGTAACATAATATAACTAAATTAGCACAATATAAGGATCACATCAGATGAGATGTAGACTAACATAAAAAAAAGACAAAATTAAAGCAAAATATTAAAAAACTAGCACAAATTATAGCTAAATGTGGCATTCCAAGATATCACAAAGATCAAGTGTAACACCAGTGATCGTTAAATAAAATATAAATAAAAATGTCACATAAGGACAACCAAAACCATATAAATAAAATATTTTAAATATAAAAATGAATATATTATTGGATAAAATTCATTAAGCAGAGTGCAATGACATCTACTTCAACTCCATCAGATAACAATTGGAATTACTACAAATTACAAGATTAAAAGACCAAAAAAAATAAATTATTTTGATATTATTAAATTGATATATAATAAACCCAAAATGAGATAAATACATGTTATATAATATAATCGAATGTTAGCAAAAAAAGTTTGAAGAATTTGGATAATTTATATAAGAAAATTGCATTTCAGGTACATAAGAGTTTGAATGTGACATTTAATGTTGCCAAATCATGTATGAATTGCATTATCTCATAACTTTTTCCATTATTGTATACATCCCATCAGGATGAGTAAAACATCATTCATTTAATCATAGAGGAACCTTGGTTGAAATCATTACAAATGACTAAAGTAAATAACAAAAGTAATAGAAAAAGTATTGTTTTAATACTGAATAAATATATATTAAAGATAAAAAGTGATAAATTGAAGTAATGAATTATAACCAAAATGAAGTGATATGTCACACGCTAAGATATTTAGATATAAATAGTGATATGCCAAACAAGTAAAAAAATTTGGAAAACTATGACAAATTATATGGGAAAATCATGTTGCAAGATATTGAGCAGATCATGTCTAACATCCTTGACCATTGAATATGGTACAAATCTAATTGTGTCGTAAAGCATGGCAAAACCCATGTAAATAACATATTTAAAATTTTCAAATGTAGTTGATATAGATTGTGTAGATGAGCCCAAAGACATTTGTTTCATCGCAATAGAACATCACTTAAAATTTTCATGAATTATTAAATTAAATAAGAAAAAATAACAACACAATGTTTATTGTTATAATAAGTAAATATATGTTAAACTTGACACGAGTCAAATAGAAGAAACGTAATATAAAAAAATTAATGTGTTGAACTTGACACAAGATTTGATTTATATTAACAAGGTAATATAATCAAACAAAGAAGATAATTTGAGAAAATAAGATAAATTATAAGGAAATGGTGCATTTGCATGATACAATGGTGCTTGAGTACAACATATTTAATTGACAAATCAGTTACCTAACAAAATGTCTCGTATTATCTTCCAAAATCATAAAAAAATAACAATATTTTAAAATATATGTCAATGAATATTTCATTGCATAGAGCTCATCAAGGTGTCCTTAACAGTGTTTTTTTTTCTCGATCAAACCACATTTGGAAATTTTATAAATAACCAAAGATAATAAGCTTAAATGATAATAGATTATTATTTTAATATTAAGTAAATATATATTAAAGTTGATAAGAGATAAATTGAAACATTATAATATAGAAAACTAAAAATGATGCAAAAGTCACAAGATAAAAGAATGATATCTTCATAATCATATAACAAAATGGAAGAGAACAAATTGAAAAATTGAGATAAATTACATGAGAAATTTGTATAGCAAAGTATTAAGGACATAGAGTCTGACATCCTCGATCATAAAATATGATAAAATTAGCATGTCTCAAAACTTCTAGTAAAATACTAGAAAATAGCTTATTTAAGATCTAAAAAAAGTATAGTTTTGTTAAATATAACACATGGAGACAAGTCAAACAATATATGTTCAACCTCATTCAAAACTAGTTTGGAATACTAAGAATAAATAAAGTAAAAAATAATAAATATTAATAATTTATTAACTTCATTTTAATCAACTATATATTAAACTTAATAAGTAATAACTTGAAGCAATATAGTATAACCAAATCAGAATAATGTAAATGTCACATAAGAGTTACAAATTAATATAACACAATCAAAGAAAAAAATTTTAAAAAATGTGTGTTAAAATGTATGACAACTCTGCACTCAAAGAATCTAAGGAGACAAGCGTAACACCTCGCTCATCAAATCTAGTATGAATCAAAATATCTTGCATAAAATGCCAAAATGCTATAAAATAAAATATTTCAATTTGTAGAAATGAATACTTTATTGATAGGGTTCATCAAGATAACTCCAATGTCATTTTGTTCTTATTGATTCGACCCGATTTTGATTTATTGAGAATTACCAGAGTTAACAAGGATACATAGTAATAAATTATTACTTTGATAATAAGTAAACATATATTAAAGACGAAATGAGACAAACTAAACCAATAAAATATAGCATAATTTAAGTGATGTAAGGGACACACGAGAGCTGTTTTAGAGTTATATAATAATATAATCAAATAGGAAAAAAAAATTTATGAAAAATACTTCATTTGAAATATAGCCAAATTGGAGGCAAAACTATTAATAAAGTAGATATTTAATGAGAAATTTATGTTTCATGGAAATCAAGTGTAACATCTTTCATCACCAAACATGTTACAATTTGAAATGTCTCACTAAACATGAAAGTATATCGGAATAAAATACTTAGAATATAAAATTTAACTTTTAATTTGATGGAGTTTATTGAGATGGATCGAATTATGTTTGTTTCATCTAGATCAAAGCATGTTTTCAATAACTAATAAAAAATAAATTAGTAAATGTAATAATAAAATAACTTTAATATTATGAAAACATATATTGAAGTTTAAAATTAAATTAATGGAAGCAATGTACTGTTACCAAATCAAAGCAATGTAAAATAGAGTTTTGATGCTCAATCTAACAAAGTTTGTTTTGTATTGATAAGACATCATTTGGATTTATTGCAAATTAAGAAATAAAATAGGCATAAATTGTAATTAATTATTATTTTAAAATTAAATAAAAATAAAATAAACTTGAAATGAAATAAATTAAAGCAATATAACAAAACAAAATCAAAGTGAAGTAAAGGTTACAAGTTTGTAAATTTAAGGTTACATTGTAATATAACATAATGAAATCAAAACATTTAAAGAAGTGAGATAAATTAATTAGATAAGTTGCACTTCAAGATCTAAAAGATATCATCTTTAACATCCTTTATTTTAAACATAGGTAAAAATCATTATTAATTATAAAAAATGGCAAAAATATTTAAAACTTAAAAATAAATATTTAAAGGAATAAAGCTCCTCGAGAAGTGTCCCGCAATGTTTGTTTCATCTTCATTGAACCTAGTTTGCAATTACTATGAAGTACCAAAATAAATATACATAAATAAAAGTGAATTACTATTTTATTTAAATAGACACAAAGGTTGAAATAAGATAAATTAAAAAAAATAACATAACAAAACAAAAGAGATGTAAATATCACATAATAGGACAATTAGAGTTTTATAGTAACATAACCAAGTCAAAATAAAATATTTATGCAAAATTATAGAAATTGTATAATAAAGTTTCATTTTATGATGCTAATGAGATTCAGTATGACATCCATGACCTTTAAATCAAGCATAAATAAAAATTTCTCATCAAGCATGCTAAAATCCTTAAAAATAAAATATATAGAAAAAGAAAAATGAATTTTAATTTGATAGAGCTCATCAAGATGTGTCGAACAATATTTGTTTTATCTCTATCATTCCTTGTTATGCATTACTTTTAATCACAAAAATTAATTGTTATAAATAAAAAATATAGCTTTATTGAAGATAATAATTAATTCAATATTAGATAAATTATATATATATATATATGAATGATAAATAAACAAATTGAATAAATGTTAGTACCAAAATCAAAGATATGCAAAGGTCACATAATAAGAGATTTAAAGTTACTTCGTAATATTGCTTTATCAAAAAGAAATGTCTAAAGAAGTGAGAAAAGGTGCTTACGAAAGCGACATTCAAAGATATTAAAGATAAGTTTGATGATGTTTGTTTTGTCTTGATTGAACAACAGTACAAATTACCTCAAATAACAAGGTTATTAGAATAAATAATTATCAATTATTATTTTGATATTAAGTAAATATATATTATAGTCAAAATGAGAAAAATTAAAGCATTGTAATTTGAGTAAATCAAACACATGTAAGGCTTAGAAGTGTTGCAATATAGAGCTACATTATTATATAAGAAGATCAAAGTGAAAATTTTGATAAATTGAAATACATTATTTAGGATAGTTCCATTCTAAGATTGCAAGGGGAATGAGTGTGGCATCATTGATTATCAAATCATGTGTGAATCAAAATATCTCTTAAAATGTGCCAAACACAAAAAATAAAATATTTTATAAAAAATATTTAAAAGAATATTTAAATATATTATGCTCATCAAGATGAGTCCAATGATTACAATCATGGTTGCACCTTATTTTGGTTTAATGTTAATTACAAAACTAAATATATAATAAAATAATAAATTCTTTTTAAATATTATGAAAATATAAATTAAAGATAAAATAGGGTAAATTGAAGCAACATTATAAGACCAAATCAAATCATATTTAAGGAATGTGGTTCAGGAAATTAGTGTTTCATATTAATGCAGCCAAATTAAAGTGAGAAATTTGAGCAAATATGGTAAATTAAATGGAAAATTTTCATTCAAAATATTGAGGAGATTGAGAGTAACATTCCTAATCATCAAATCATATATGATTTAAAATTTCTCTAGAGCATGCCAAAACAATAGAGAAAAATATTTAAAAATATAAAAAAAAAATACTACATTGCAAAGTGCATGTCGAGACATGTTCCATGCTATTTGTTTCTCTTGATTGAATCTTGTTAAGAGTCAATTTGATTTACCAAAGATCAGAAGAAAAAATAATAACAAATTATTTTTTAGAAAAAAATTAAACATATATTAATTTTGAAATGATAGAAATATAATCAATACAATTTAACCTAATCAAAATAAAGTAAACATAACATGATGAAAGTAAACTTTCTTAATAAATAAGCATATCCAATAGTGAATTATTATTTTAATTTTGAATAAATTTATATTAAAATAGAAATAAGTTAAACTGAACTGATAAAATTAATGAAATTATAGACATGTAATGATTGCACATGAGGGTAACTTGAGTTAAATAGTAATATTGCTAAATCTTACCAAAAAAAGTTTAATAAAAAAAGGCAAATTTTTGAGAAAGTTGCATTAAAAGATAATAAAGAGATAGAGTGTAATATCCTTGATCTTTAAATGTTACACTAATCTAAATTTTTATTAAATAAGGCCAAATGTATAAAAAAAATTTAAAATTTCAAAATGAATATTTCATTAAATAAAGATCACCAAGATGAGTACAACAACAATTGTTTGATTTTGGTTGGAGCGTGTTTGGAGTAAGTGCGGACTTAAATAGCTTTTATGAATAAAAAAAAATATTTTTTAATGTTAACTAAATTTATATTAAATCTAACTTGAGAAATATTGAAGCAATTCAATAAAACTAAATCGAAGTAATCTAGTACTCAAAAGAGAAAAGTATTAGAATTTCATAATGGCATAACAAAAAAGAGAAAAACATTTAAATAATTAAGATAAATTTAATTGGAAAGTTTATTTCTAACAAACCATAGTGATCAAGTGTGAAATTCTTGATCATCAAATAATGTGTGAATCCCAAACATGCCATAAAGCCTCCTTAAAACCTGAACAAATAAAATAGTTGTAAATGTTAAAATAAAAATTTAATTATGTAGAGCTCATTAAGATGAGTTCTATAAGAATAGCCTCATCTTCGTTGGGCCTCATTCAGCCTCATTCACAATTGCTACGAATTACTAAAGGAAATAAATATAAATGGCCATAAATTCATACTTAAATAATAAATAAATATATTATAAAATTAAAATAAGATACATTGAATTAATGTCACATTACTAAATTAAAATGTAGTGGTCACGTTAGAAAAGCTTTGTATTTGCAATATAATTTTACCAAATCAATGTAAAAGCTTTAAAGAAATGAGCTAAATTTAACATGATTGTATTATTCTAACATAATAATGAGTTTAAGTGCAATATTCTCCATTGTCAAATCAAGAAATACATAAAATAATCTCTTAAAATATGCCAAAATCCTATAAAAAAAATTTAAATAAATAAAAATTAATATTTGCTTTTATATAGCTTATCTTGTTAGATGTATTGACGTTTATTTGATCTCTATTATACCTCATTTGGAAATACTATGAATTAAAAAAAATAATAAGTATAAAGAATATTAAATTATTTTTTGAAAACTAAATAAATATATATTTTAAAAAAATAACATAAATTAGAGCATTGTGATAAGACAAAAAAAAAATTGATCTTATGATAACTTGAGTTGAGATTTAGTGTTGTAAAGTGGTATGGGAAAATAAAAACAAAAAAATTTAAACAAAAAGATGAACTACACAAGAAAGTTACACTCCATGATACCAAGAAGGTATAGTGTAAAATCCTTGATTGATAAATCATGCATTAATCAAATTATTTCATAAAAGATGACAAATTTATAGAAAGTAAAATATTTTAAACAAAATTTAAAAATATTTATCAACAAAAAGCTTGTTCAGATGAGTCCATTAACATATTTTCAGCTCGTTTGACCAATTTTGGAATTACCACTACTATCAAATTAAATAGGCCTAAAATTTCCAAAATATTACTTTATTAACAAATTTAGATATATCAAAGCTTGTATAAGACAAATTAATGTAATATAATATAATAAATTATAAACATCATATCACATGACTTTTAAAGTAACATAGTAAATTAAAAAAATATATGCAAAACATTTGGAGCGATATAAATTGTACAAAAAATTGAGTTATAAGATAATCAATAGATAGAATGTAGCATTCTTTAGCATCAAATCAAAAATTAATTATAATGTCAAGCAAAGAACACTAATACCAGACTCATAGAAAATTTTATAATATAGAAAGGAATATACAATTATTTAGAGCTGATCGAGACAAGTCCATTGACACTTTTTTCCTATTGATGGGGCATCTTTTGGAATTACTAAAACTAATTCCAATGAATAAAAATAAATAATAATAAATTATTATTTCAATATTAATTGAATTTCTATGGGCAGCTCAATTGAGAAAAGATTAAGGCAATATAGTAATTTTACTAAATCAAAAAATAATTTGAAGAAATAAAAAAGATTATAAGGGAAATATACAATCCATGATATTAAGGAGATATGTCACATTTTTTATCATAAAATTTAAGTAGAAATCCAAATATTGCTGAAAAATAAGCTAAAAATAAAAGCTAAATCATTTATAAGTATTATAGTTAGTATTTAATTAGATAGGGCTCGTCAAAATAAGTCTAACAATATTTGTTTCCCCTCAATGAGATAAAATTTGTAATTATTAAAGAATACATAGAGGTTTTAGAATAAATTATAATTCATGCTTGTGTTAATATTAAATTAATATATAACAAAACTAATGTTTAATAAATTATTGCAAATATAATATTGCCAAAAAAAAATCAATTTGTAGGTTGAGGTAGAGGACGTTTAGAGTTACATTGTAAAATATCCAAATCAAAACAAGAAATTTGAGGAAACGAAATGAATCATAACACAATTCTTAATTTGAAAAGAATAATGAAGATCAAGTGCATTTTCCTTGATCATTATGTTATATATGATATGAAATGACTAATAAGTCTGCAAGAACCCAAAAATAGAAGATATTTAAAGATACAAAAAATAAAGTGGACCTCAACTGCAATTTCGATGAACTACAAAAATATATGTACATAAATGATAATAAATTAATACATTAATATTTAAGCCTCATTATAATGATTTAATAAAAGTCCAATTACATTTATTTCATCTCAATTGCAAAATTGTTGCAAATTACAAAAAACAAAATAAGCATAGAAAATAGTGTATTATTTTTTAATATTAAATAAATAAATCGTGAAGGTAAAATGAGATAAATTGAAACAAAAGAGTGTAACAAGAAAAAAGTAATGCATAAGTCACTTGACTGGAGATTTTATATTATAAAGTAATATGTCCAAATCACTACAAAAAATTTAGAAAAATGAGTATTATAAAGTTATATTCTATGACACTAAAGAGATCAAGTATAATATCGTCAAACATTAAATAAGGTCATGATAAAAAATTTTCAGAAAACATAAAAAACCATAGAATAGAAAGTATTTAAAAATATAAAATGAATATCTTATTTCATAAGGCTCATCGAGTGACTCCAAGGTATGTTGTTTTGTCTCGATCAAGTATCTTTTAGAATTATTACAAATTAAGAAACTAAATTGGCATAAATAATAAAAATATATTTTTAATATTTATTAAATATATAATAAAGTAAAAAATAAATTAAAAGAATTAATGTAAAATACTTTAATCAAAATAATGTAATGCTCACACCAGAGGTGATTTAGCATTTCATATTGATGTAACATCATCAAAGCGAAAACTTTGAAGAGATGATATAAAATGTGAGAAAAAATGCATTGCAAGATACTAAGGTATCAAGTGTAGCATTCTCGATTGTGAAATTAGTTTCAAATAAAAATACATCTTAAGTTATCCTAGAACTCCATAAAATAAAATATTTAAAAGTATTTAAAAAAGTATGCAATTGTACAGAGCTCATCAACACCAGTCCATCAACATTTGTCATGTTTCCATCATGTATTGTTTCAAATTACTATGCATTGCTAAAACTATAAAGATAAAAAATAATAAACTATTTTGTTATTACTATTAATTGAATGCCTATTAAATTTTAAATGAGAAAAATAGACCGAGCGTATTATTCTGAAGCAACAGAATTTTAAAGTTCATAAAAGAAGGGAAAATTGTGTTTTAACATACTTAATATAACAAAAATCAAAGCTATAAAATTTAAGAAATGCAACACAATTTATGGGAAATTTGTGTTTTAAGATACCACCGAGATCATGTATAACATCCTTCTTCGTCATATCTGGTACAAATCAAAATGTTATATAAATTGTACCAAAACCTTAAAAAATAAAAAATTTAAAAAAATGTAAAAAAAATTCATTAGATAAACCTTTTTGAGATGTGTTCAGTAACATTTGTTTCACCTTGATTTGACCCATTAAGAACTAGTATTAATTACAAACATAAATAACCATAAGCAATGTTAAATTGTTATTCTGAAAATTAACAAATATATATATTCAAACTAACAAGAGATAAATTTAAGAAATAAAATTTATTAAATCAAAGCAATATAAAATTGACATGAGTGTTTAATTAGAGTTTTTTAGCATCATAGACAAACAATGGCAAAGAATTTTACCAAATTACCCACACTTTGTGGCAAAGTTGCATTCAAAAATACTGAGGTGATCAACTATAATATTGTTAATTATCAAATAATTTATGAATGAAACTAACTCATAATGTATGCATAAAACCAAGAAAATTAAATATTTGAAAAATAAAAGTGATTATTTAATTAGATAGAACTTGTTGAAATTATTCCAAGGATGTTTTTTTATTGATTGAACATCATATGGAATTACTAAACTTACCAAATTAGACATGCATAAGTTACTATTTCAATAGTAAGTAAACGTAATTAAAACTAAAAAACCAACTCAAAGTGAAACAATTTATGAAATGAGATAAACTATATAGAAAAGTTACATTTCAAAGAACTAAGGGCATTGCTGTGACACACTTAGTTGACAAATGTTGCATGAATCAAAATATCTCACAAAATGTACTAAAGCACTACAAATGAAATATTTTAAAACAAAAAAAAATTATTTGACTACATAGATTTTGTGAAGATGAGTCTATTAATATTTGTTTCATCTTGATCAAATCTCATTAGAAATTGCTATAATTTATCTAGTATAATTTATATAATCTTTTCAAATCTTTCAGTTTGATTTGGATACATTACTAAGAAACTCCATTCCCCCACTTGTGTGACCTTTACATCACTTTAATTTGGTTATGTTAAATTGCTTCGTTCTATCTTTTTTAGCTTTAATATATTTCTACCTAATTTTAAAAATAAAAAATGTATTATTATCTATGTGTAATAACTCTGAGATTTCATAATAATTCAAAATCAGGTTCGTTGGAGGTGAAACAAATGACATAGCACCCATATCAACGAGCTTTGTGTCATTAAATAGTTATTTTTATATTTTAAAAAATTTTACTTTTTAGGATATTAACATTTTTTATGAGACATTTAAATTCAAACCTAATTTTATTATTCAAGATCATATCCTTAATTTCTTTGGCAACCATGAATAAAATTTTCTCACACAAAATAAATGTAATGCTTACATCTCCTCCCATGAATCCATAACTTGGTTATGTATGTGTTATATTTCCATGAATCTCTACTTCTCTCATGAAATTCTTACATCTCATTGATTTGATTATATTACATATTTCAAATTTATCTTATTTTTTGTATTATTATATATTTAAAAAAATTTTAAAAACAAATTTTTAATTATTTGTGTTCAATTTTTTTTTGTAACTCATAGTAATATGAAATGAGGTTAAATGAAGATAAACTAAACTTTATTAGACTCATCTATATTATTATCAAATTGAGTAATCATTTTTTCATTTTTAATTTTTTTAATTGTATTGGGGTTTTGCATCCAACACAAGCCATTTCAATATTTTTTATTTGAACATTAAGAATGTCACGCTCAATCTCGCTCGTATCTTAGAATCCAACATTTTTGAAAAATTTGTCATTTTCTTAAATTTCACTTGACTTGGTGATGACACTATCTAACCCTAAATCTTCTCTAATGGGATGTTCTTGTTGCTTTTCTTTGTTATATTGCTGTTACACCCCAGTTTTTTTTAAAAAGAAATTTTTTTTTTACATATAGACAGCTCAGATCGTCCCATACCAATCTGAGTAGCCTACGAAAAACATAGGATATAACACATCAATACACACCTACTTTCCTTAACTATGTGGATCCCATCTCCCGGGTACACCGTCAAATCAGGTTCATGACTCCTGAATTAACTGATGAACTCGCGCAATGTTACTCCTACTAGACCCAATACTCCAAACCCATACCGGTAGGAGAACTGATCTAATAGAAGTCTGAACCCCCAAGGTTAAGTTCCATAGTCATGTAATGACCTCACCATCAACAAAAAAATATATAACATCCATCGATATGAAATGGCGCTCCACACACCATACCATCAAGGTAGAAAATAAGATAGTGTATAAAAATGTAACTCATATGAAAAATCACAGTTCATAAAATACCACATCATCCATACGAGTACATGAGTCAGAATCACCCTCACATAATACAAGACATAAGAATAACAGTCTCATTGAATACATCCAACAGCAATAATCAACTAACCAGAATGTCTCAGAAAATCACAGATCAGATCTCCTCCACTAGCCTACTGATCACGATCCCACCTAAGGCTTGGTGGCGTCAAGTCTGCCGAGCCACTGGAAAAATATGGATAATAAAAGAATGAGCTACGCCCAGTAGGAAAGACAGCTAGTAAAAAAAAAACTCTCATGCAAGAGAAGGATAATAGCAAGAGTATAGAAATACAGCATAACAATGTATGGTGGAAAGGCACTCTCAGTCCCAGACTCTGACCCATCACAGTCACCCCCAGTCACACAAGAGTAGCTCTCCTCTGTGCTCCCAGGCAGCATGCCAGCGGGACACGCCCATCTCTGCACATGCATGGCGCCTAGGCAAAGCATGCCAGCGGGACACGCCCATCTCTGCGCACGCATCACAACGCCTAGCACCCGAAACCACAGCGTCTCTCGTCAATCAATCTTCTGGAGACTATAGACAAAACCAGTCACATAGATCTCTAGCCAACGTGAGACACCCCTGCCACCCTCATGCACGCAGGCCTACACACTTGGCTAGCCACGGCGAGTCACCCCTGCCACTGCCACTCTCAGGCACGCGGCCTACACTCATGGACCAGAAGAGATCGACTCAGCCACCATTCCAAGAAGCCCTCTCCCAACAATTTCCATAGAAGCCACTCCCCTACAGTCATTGCCAAGCTCTAACTCTAAGATTCGGCAACATGTGTCCAGATACAACAAGGCGCATACCAGTCCACATGTATAATGTGGAAGCTAAGTCTGTACTGCACAGTTACCTACCACAACTACCCTAAAACATCATATAGGGCCTATAGTATTCCGGTCCAATATGCCAATCCATGAAATATGCCAACACTGAGTAAACTGACTCAATCCATGTCATTGCCATCCAAGCAACACAAACTGTACCAAATTCTGACTATTCTGGTAGCACCCAAGTGTCACACTTCCTTCCAACTAATCCAGCTGCACTGAATTTATGGGTAATTTCCAACAGTCAATTTCAACATGGCTACGTGATTTCTAAAAATCACCTTTTCTCACTTCAGGAAATTTTTAAATTCAAAAAATTCAATTTTCGCCCTTTATCCATTTTTCGGAATTCGAAATAAATTTTCGAATGAATTTTAAATTCCACATATATCCTTTTTCCAAAAATTCGGATTAATTTCCGAATAAAATTTCCTCCGCGACATTCGTCCGCGCCGAATCCCGCTGAACCGGTTTTCGCTGCCGGTTCGGAACCCTCGCGCTGAACTGCGACACCGCCGAACCAAATACCCGAATTAAATTTTCCTCCGCGCCGTTCGTTCGCGCCGAATCCCGTTGAACCGGTTTTCGAAGCCGGTTCGGAACCCTCGCGCTGAACCGCGACACCGTCGAACCAAATTTCTTAATAATCCTTTAATCGGTCGATGTTTAATTAATTAATTACTAATAAATATAATATAAATACTGTTAATTACTTAAATAAATTCGTAATTAATCTAAACACTTCTCCTTCCTCGGTCCGACGCCCGCGAATCCTAATCGACGCAATCACCGACCAAACCAATCCTTCCGTCGATTTCCGGCGAACGCGAACAAGGAGAAACAAAATCCGATGTTCGTACTATCCTAATGTTTCAATCATTAACTAAATTTTTTGGTGAAATGGGCAATTTTACAGAAAATCCAAAATTTGTAAAAGATGCAAATTAGCATTCAACTAAGTCCGATTTTTCATCCACATGCTTGTGTTTATTAAGCAAAATATTTCATGCTTTTAATTTCTACTAAATAACTAATTTAATTCTGAATTTCCTACCTTGCTCGCCGGCGATGGTGAAGCTCGCACGCGATCAACAGCAGCTCCTCGTCGAAAAAAACCGGTACCAAAATGCTCGCCTCTGTCCTACGAATCTCCGGTTACCAAAAGCACCTTGGAAGGCCGCCGGAAATTACCGCCGTTCACCGCGAACACCTCGCCTCTAGCCGCCGTTCGAAACCCTAACAGCCGAACAGTTTAGGTTAAGTACCCGGCTTAAACCGGTAATAACCCGTTAAGACCCATTAAGCGCCGGTTGACCTTCCAAAAACGCCGCTTAACACCCGATCAGCCGGTTAATCTCCACCGCTGATCTCGCCCGTCCGATCTGCTTATCCGCGCCTTATCTAAACTCACGTGCAAACGCACCTCGGCGAACTGCCCCACCTTCGCTGAACCGCTCCGGTCTGATTCACGCGTGGTAAAAACCAAATTCCGGTTTTTTTTTAAAAAAATCTCGGTGCTCCGGAAAATCCCTAGAAAATTTCAGAAATTCCAATAGCCTCCAATTGAGCTCCTGGCTCATCCTACTGTCGATATGAAATCATCCAAGCCACAATTGAATTATTGAAGATTAAACATATAATATTTCACCGGGTATAACAATCTCCCCACCTTATCAGGAATTTCGCCCTCAAAATTCAGCAAGAAGTTCCGCCCACTTTTCCGCAACAACCTACTCTAGCTCCCAGGTTGCCTCCCTTTTGTCATGTCTATTCCACAGAACCTTGACCATAGGAAACGACCTGTTCCTCAGCTGCCTGCTGCTCTCCTCGAGGATGCGGACTGGCAGTTCCACATAAGAAGAATCTGGTGCCACTTGCAAACCAGGAAGATCATCACCGATAGAATGAGAAGGATCTGGCACATATCTCTTGAGATTCGGAACATGAAACACATTGTGAATCCCAGTCAGATGCTCAGGAAGTGCCAACCTGTAAGCCACTTCACCAATCCTCTCTAGAATAGGATAAGGTCCAATGTAACGAGGTCGAAGCCTAGAAGACTTGCCAAACCTGAATAGATCTCGCATAGGACTGATCTTCAGGAATACCCTATCTCCCACATAGAACTCGACACCTCTGTGCTTAGGATCATATTATTTCGTCTAGCGATCTTGCACAGTACGTAATCTGTCCTGTAATAACTTGACTTCCGCTGTAGTCTCCTCCACAATCTGGGGTCCCCACACTCTCCTGGAATCACCCTCCTCCCAACAAAGAGGAGATCCACACCGACGTCCATACAGTGCCTTGTAAGGTGCCATACCAATCGACGCCTGAAAACTTTTATTATACACAAATTCTACTAAGGGTAACCGTATGGCCCAATCTGCTGAGTAAGTCTGTATGCTCAGGCGTAGCAAATCCTCCAAGGTTCGAATAGTCCGCTCAGACTGCCATCTGTCTGAGGATGATAAGCAGTACTGAACTTCAACTATGTACCCATGGCAGTGTGTAAGCTCCTCCAAAACTGTGATGTGAACTTGGCGTCTCTGTCAGAAATAATAGATCGGGGAATCCCATGCAATCTGACAATCTGCTGAATATATACCTCTACCAACTGTGCCGCTGAATCCGTCTTCTTAATTGATAAGAAATGGGCTGACTTGGTCAATCGATCCACGATGATCCAAATGGCGTCAAAACCTTGTCTGGTACGAGGAAGACCAGTCACAAAGTCCATAGTGATGTCATCCCATTTCCACTCTGGAATCGGCAATCTCTGCAACAATCCTCCAGGTCTCTCGTGCTCGGCCTTAACTTGCTGACATGTAAGGCACTTCCTAACAAAAGCAGCAACATCTGCCTTCAAACCTCTCCACCAGAAAACACTCCTCAAATTCCTGTACATCTTGACTTCTCCAAGGTGCATAGCCAAAGTTCCATAATGAGCCTGTCGAAGGATCCTCTCCCTGAACTCCTGATGTGATGGCACACACCAGCGACCCCTGAAAGTCAAAATGTCGTTTCTGAGAGCAAAGTCTCCTCCCAATCCCTGCGATGCCAACTCAAACTTCTCCTTCAGCTCTTCATCACAAAGCTGAAGATCACGCATCTCAGATAACCAGTTAGCCCGAATAGTCAACGAGCTGAGTCTGTGAACCAGTCTCTGAACAGACAACTGTTCCTGACATCTTTCAACATCCTAATCCAAGTCTAGTATAGAGTCAGACTAACATAGTATGCATAACTGCGTGCCTGCTCAAAGCATCAAAAATAGGATTAGCCTTACCCTCGCAGTAATTTATCACCAGCTCATAGTCTTTTATCAATTCCAACCATTTCCTTTGCCTCAAATTCAGTTCCTTCTGAGTGAATAGATACTTGAGACTCTTGTGATCAGAGAAGCAATCTACGGACACTCCATATAAATAATGCCTCCATATTTTTAAGGCAAATATGATAGCAGCTAACTCCAAGTCATGAGTGGGATAATTCTTCTCATGATCCTTCAGTTGTCTCGAAGCATACGCCACAACCCTGCCATCCTGCATCAGTACAGCTCCCAAGCCTATATGTGAAGCATCAGTGTACATCTGATAAGGCTTCCCTTGAGTGGGTAAAATCAATACTGGAGTGGTACTAAGCCTCTGCTTCAGCTCTAGGAAACTGTTCTCACAACTCTCTGACCACTCAAAAGCTTTTCCCTTCTGGGTCAGCTGTGTCAGTGGAGCGGCCAGTCTAGAAAAGTGAGGAACAAATTTCCTATAATAACCTGCCAGACCAAGGAAACTCCGATTCTCAGTGACGGAAGATGGTCGTTTCCAATCAATAATAGCTCGTATCTTGCTAGGATCAACAGCCACGCCTTCTGTACTGACAATATGTCCCAAGAATGCTACTGAGTCTAGCCAAAAAGAACACTTGGAGAATTTTGCATACAGCTCATTCTCCTACAATATTGTGAGTACTGTCCTCAACTGATCTGTATGAGCCTCCCTATCTCTGGAATAAATCAATATATCATCTATAAATATGATCACAAACTGGTCCAAGAAGGCATGAAAAACTTGATGCATCAGATTCATAAACACTGCTGGAGCATTAGTCAATCCAAAAGGTAACACTGTGAACTCGTAATGTCCATATCTAGTACGGAATGCTGTCTTGGGTATATCAGAATCTCTAATCTGGATCTGGTGATAACATGAACGCAAGTCGATCTTGGAGAACACAGTTGCCCCCTGCAGCTGATCTAGTAAATCATCAATACGTGGTAAAGGGTACCAGTTACGAATCGTAACCTTATTCAATTCCCTATAATCCACACACAGCCTCATACTACCATTCTTTTTCTTGACGAATAAGACAGGGGCACCCCAAGGTGAACAACTGGGGTGTATGAGTCCCTTGTCTAATAAGTCTTGTAACTGAGTCTTCAACTCTGCTAGCTCGGCTGGAGCCATCCTGTAGGGAGCTCTAGTAATAGGAGCTACTCCTGCCTCCAAATCAATCGAAAACTCCACTTCCCTAGCTGGTGGAAGTCCAGGCAACTCCTCTGGAAAAACCATAGGGAAGTCTCTCACCATTGGAATATTTGACATAAGGGTAGTGGTGGCTTGGCTATCTGCCACATAAGCCAACCAACCAGTACAACCCTTACTCACTAGTCTCTTTGCCTGAAGAACTGAGATCAGGGGAATCTGCCTGTTCAGACCAAAGTATATCACATCCTCTGAACCAGGCACCCTGATCCTAACCTTCTTCTCGCAACAATCCAGAACCACTGCATGGTAGCACAACCAATCCATCCCCAAAATGATGTCGAACTCTTTTAGTGGCACACATATCAACTCTGTCACGAACTCGTGTCCACTAATCAGAATAAACCCATCAGTCTTCTGAACAGTGGGAATCTCTTTCCCATCAGGAAGCCTAACCAGTAAGGGTTCTTTTAAATAACCCTTGGATCCTGATATCTGATTCCAGATCCTCTCAGCAACAAAAGAATGAGATGCACCAGTATCAAACAAAGTCATGCACTGTACGTTACCAAAATAAAGCATACCTGTGATCACCTCTGGTGACTCTGAAGCCTACTGCCGAGTCAATGCAAATACTCTGGGCTGTCCCCCAGATGAACCAACCGGTCCTGTGATCCTCTGTTTCTTCCATATCGGGCAGTCGTACCTTTTGTGTCCTGGCTGCTGACAGTGGTAGCAAATAATCCCCCCAGTCCGAGTACCTGTCTGCTGCACTGGCCTCTCGGAAATAGGTCGTGGCTGGACCACGCCCTCCTGGGTACCATGGTGACCTCTGTGTCTCTTATCCTTTTTGTTCTGTCGGGCATTTCTGAATTCCTTCCTCTTGTTGTGAGCCTCTCTCTGGGCCTCCATCCGGATGTCAATAAGCTCAACGGATCTCGCAGCCTCCACTAAGTCACGAAATCTGGCAAACTGGCTCACAACCAACTGACGCTGCAGTATAGGACGAAGTCCCTCCAAGAACATCTCACATCTGCGCTCCTCAGATGGTACCAGCTCTGCGGCATACCTCGCTAGATATGTGAATCTCAATAAGTAGTCGTTCACTGACATCTGGCCCTGCCTGAGGTGTATAAGGTCCCTCCTGGACTGAGACATGGCAGAAGCCAGAATGTAGCACTCCCTAAATGCCTCAACAAAGTCCTCCCAAGCTATCTCGCTGTTCTGGACCTCCCCATACACAGCGCGCCGCTGGCCTCTCCACCAGGTAGCAGCCTCTCCCTCCAATACTAGAGCAGCAAGTACTACCCTCCTGCCGAGTGGACATCCCAAGGCATGAAACAGCTCAAGCATATGAGTCATCCAGTCATCTGCCACCGCTGGGTCAGCCGACCCACTGAAACTCTGCGGACGCAACCGCATAAAGGCATCTATCCAACGATCCACGGCTGGCTCAACTGGCAATGCTGGGATCGTCTCCGGGGTAGGAGCAGCAGATATAGGTCTGCCTCTAGCTGCTCCACGAACGGAAAGTCTCCTGGTACCAGCCATACTGTCAAAAGCAACTAATCTGGCATTAGAGTCGTCATTTGGCATTTGGCATACGGACTACCATAGTATAATAAAATGACCAACAGTTCTCCCCACCTTGGGTTGAACTTCTATACATGTCTAGCCCCACTATCCTAACCTAGGGCTCTGATACCACTCTTGTTACACCCTAGTTTTTTTTAAAAGGAATTTTTTTTTTTTTTACATATAGACAGCTCAGATCATCCCATACCAATCTGAGTAGCCTACGAAAAATATAGGATATAACACATCATTACACACCTACTTTCCTTAACTATGTGGATCGCATCTCCTGGGTGCATCGTCAAATCAGGTTCATGACTCCTGAATTAACTGATGAACTCGCGCAATGTTTCCCCTACTAGACCCAATACTCCTAACCCATATCGATAGGAGAACCGATCTAATAGAAGTCTGAACCCCCAAGGTTAAGTTCCATAGTCATGTAATGACCTCACCATCAATAAAAAAATATATAACATCCATCGATATGAAATGGTGCTCCACACACCATACCGTCAAGGTAGAAAATAAGATAGTGTATAAAAGTGTAACTCATATGAAAAATCACAGGCCATAAAATACCACATCATCCATACGAGTACATGAGTCAGAATCACCCTCACATAATACAAGACATAAGAATAACAGTCTCACTGAATACATCCAACAGCAACAATCAACTAACTAGAATGTCTCAGAAAATCACAGATCGGATCTCCTCCACTAGCCTACTGATCACGATCCCACTTAAGGCTGGGTGGCGTCAAGTCTGCCGAGCCACTGGAAAAATATGGATAATAAAAGAATGAGCTACGCCCAGTAGGAAAGACAGCTAGTAAAAAAAACTCATGCAAGAGAAGGATAATAGCAAGAGTATAGAAATACAGCATAACAATGCATGGTGGAAAGACACTCTCAGTCCCAGACTCTGACCCATCACAGTCACCCCCAGTCACACAAGAGTAGCTCTCCTCGGTGCTCCCAGGCAGCATGCCAGCGGGACACGCCCATCTCTGCACATGCATGGCGCCTAGGCAAAGCATGCCAGCGGGACACGCCCATCTCTGCGCACGCATCACAATGCCTAGCACCAGACACCACAGCGTCTCTCGTCAATCAATCTTCTGGAGACTATAAACAAAACCAATCACATAGATCTCTAGCCAACGTGAGACACCCCTGCCACCCTCAGGCACATAGGCCTACACACTTGGCTAGCCACGGCGAGTCACCCCTGCCACTGCCACTCTCAGGCGCGCAGGCCTACACTTATGGACCAGAAGAGATCGACTCAGCCACCGTTCCAAGAAGTCCTCTCCCAACAATTTTCATAGAAGCCACGCCCCTATAGTCATTGCCAAGCTCTAACTCCAAGATTCGGCAACATGTGTCCAGATACAACAAGGCGCATACCAGTCCACATGTATAATGTGGAAGCTAAGTCTGTACTGCACAGTTACCCACCACAACTATCTTAAAACATCATATAGGGCCTATAGTATTCTGGTCTAATATGCCAATCCATGAAATATGCCAACACTGAGTAAACTGACTCAATCCATGTCATTGCTATCCAAGCAACACAAACTATACCAAATTCTGACTATTCTGGTAGCACCCAAGTGTCACACTTCCTTCCAACTAATCCAGCTGCACTTAATTTATGGGTAATTTCCAACAGTCAATTTCAACTTGGCTACGTGATTTTTAAAAATCACCTTTTCTCACTTCAGGAAATTTTTAAATTCAAAAAATTCAATTTCCGCCCTTTATCCATTTTCCGAAATTCGGAATAAATTTCCGAATGAATTTTAAATTCGACATATATCCTTTTTCCAAAAATTCGGATTAATTTCCGAATTAAATTTCCTCCGCGCCGTTCTTCAGCGCTGAATCCCGCTGAACCGGTTTTCACTGCCGGTTCAGAACCCTCGCGCTGAACCGCGACACCGCCAAACCAAATACTCGAATTAAATTTTCCTCCGCGCCGAATCCCGCTGAACCGGTTTTCGCTGCCGGTTCGGAGCACTCGCGCTTAACCGCGACACCGCCGAACAAAATTTCTTAATAATCCGTTAGTCTGTCGATGTTTAATTAATTAATTACTAATATATATTATATAAATACCGTTAATTACTTAAATAAATTCGTAATTAATCTAAACCCTTCTCCTTCATCGGTCCGACGCCCGCGAATCCTAATCGACGCAATCGCCGACCAAACCAATCCTTCCGTCGATTTCCGGCGAACGCGAACAAGGAGAAACAAAATCCGATGTTCGTACTATCCTAATGTTTCATTCATTAACTAAATTTTTCGGCGAAATGGGCAATTTTCCAGAAAATCCAAAATTTGTAAAAGACGCAAATTAGCATTCAACTAAGTCCGATTTTTCATCCACATGCTTGTGTTTATTAAGCAAAATATTTCATGCTTTTAATTTCTACTAAATAACTAATTTAATTATGAATTTCCTACCTTGCTCGCCGGCGACGGTGAAGCTTGCAAGCGATCAACCGCAGCTCCTCGCCGAACGAAACCGGTACCAAAATGCTCGCCTCTGTCCCGCGAGCCTCCGGTTACCAAAAGCCCCTTGGAAGGCCGCCGAAAATTACCGCCGTTCGCCGCGAACACCTCGCCTCTAGCCGCCGTTCGAAACCCTAACAGCCGAACAGTTTCGGTTAAGTACCCAGCTTAAACTGGTAATAACCCGTTAAGACCCATTAAGCGCCGGTTGCCCTTCCAAAAACGCCGCTTAACACCCGATCAGCCGGTTAATCTCCACCACTGATCTCGCCCGTCCAATCCGCTTATCCGCGGCTTATCTAAACGCACGTGCAAACATACCTCGGCGAACCGCCCCGCCTGCGCTGAACCGCTCCGGTCCGGTTCACGCGTGGTAAAAACGAAATTCCGGTTTTTTTTTAAAAAAATCTCGGTGCTGCGAAGAATCCCCAGAAAATTTCAGAAATTCCAATAGCCTCCAATTGAGCTCCTGGCTCATCCTACTGTCGATCTGAAATCATCGAAGCCACAATTGAATTATTGAAGATTAAACATATAATATTTCACCGGATATAACAATTGCATTCCTTCAATTTATCTCATTTCTATTACAATGTATATTTACTTAGTGTTAAAATAGTAATTCGTTAGCATTTGTGCTTATTTACTTTGCAAATATGTTGTAATTCAAAACATTATACTGTTTACAAAGAATTAATGTCATTGCACTCATCTTAACAAAGTCTTTTTAGTTTAATATATTCTTTCATATTTTTAAATATTTATTTTTTTTTCTAATTTTTCATGTTTTAAGAAAAAGTTTAATTTGTGCTTATTTTGGCAATTGAAGCTATTTTACGCAATCTCTTTAGTATCTTGGAATGTAGTTTGCATAAATTGTTTCTAATTTCTTAAAATATTTGTCTTTCATTTAGATATTTCACTATTAAACTCTAATTCTTGAGATGTTTGACATCTAAATTTCTTTTATTTGGCCATATTACATTACATTAGTTTATCACATTTCAAATTTATTAAACATTTTCTTCATTTTAAAATAATAATTTTTTGTTTTTATGCTTTTTTAATTTTATAAATATCATAACAAACACTGCTCAATTAAAAGTTCAATTTTATATTTTTAAGTTTGTTTTATTATTTTGGCTCATTTTTTTAGACAATTTTATTTTTACTTCATTTATTGACACAGATGCACTCAATCATCTTAGAGCCTTAGAATATAATTTTTATGTATAATTTGTATTACTTCTTCAAATGTTTTACTTTAGTTTTTTTATATTACTATGACACTATAATTTTCTTTTCCTATGACATTTTCACCAATTTTTTTCATTTTTGCTTTAGTATATATTTTCTTGATATTTAAATGGCGATTTTAATTTATTATGAATTACATTAGTAATTCATGATAATTCCAAATATTATCTGCTTGTGATGTAACAATTATCATTAGTCTCATCTCAATGAGCTTTATCTAATTTATTATTTATTATCATAATTTTTAAATATTATATTTTTATTATGAATTATTTTTATTGGTCACTAATTTGATGATTAAGGTTATTATCTCAAATCTTCTTAGTATTTTTAAGTGTAACTAACCCATATATTCACCTGTTTTTGTTAAAGTTCTTCATTTATTTTGTTATATTACAATGTAATTTTAAATTTTTCTTACATGACCTTTACATCATCTTAATTTTGTTATATTATCTAACTTTAATTTTCCAAATTTCATCTTTAATTTAATATTATTTCTTCTTATTCAATTTTTATATTTCACAATAATTACAAACTAAAATTAATATAGATGAAACAAATATCTTTGGACTCAACTCAAAGTGCTTTATCCTATTAAAAATGATTTATGTATTTTTAAGAATTTAATTTTTTTAGGTTTTTGTTACAATTTATGAAATTGTATTTTTTTTATTATTTTAGCATGATTCATGAGAAATTTGCATTCATTCTTGATTTAATAGTTGAGGATGTTACACTCAGACTCGATTTCTTTGAATACAACTCTCTTATATATATTTTCTCATTTGATTTAATTTCTTACTTTTATTTATAGTAATTCTAGGTGAGATATGATTAAGACAAATATGTTTGGACATATAAAGTTTGCTCTGCCTAATAAAAAAATTCATTTTTTATTTTTTCAAAAAAAATTCACAAGGTTTTTACAAGATTAATAACACATTTCATTTGTACCTTATTTTTTGATCAATAGTTTATTATTAGACATTTACATCACTTTGATTTTCTTATATTTCATTGCTTAAATTTATCTCATATCAAGTTTAATATATATTTAATTAATATTCAAATAATAATTTATTATTATTTATACTTATTTACCATGATACTTCACATTAATTATAATGTGTTTTGATCATGAATAATAGATTTCATTAGACTCAACTTGATGACCTCAATCCTATTGAAAATAATTTTTTATATTTTCAAATTAACTTTTGCATGGTTTTTACATACTTTATTTTATTATATTACATTTCTTCAATTCATATTATTTTTTATTTAATTTATATCTATTTAATCTTAAGATAATAATTTATTGCTATGTTTGTTTATTTGTTTTGGTAATTTCTTGTAATTCTAAACACAATCTAATGTAGTAAAAAAATCATTAAACTCATATTGACATGCACTATTTAATTACAAAAATTATTTTTAGATTTTGAAATATTTTATTTTCGAGAGTTTTGAGATTCTTTATGACACTGTTAGATTTATATCTAAATTTAGGATTGAGGATGTGATTGGTCACCTTTTTGCTTGATGATTCAAACCATAAATGTTCAGTATTTTATTATAATGGGCTTGTTTTAGTATGAATCATACTTAGTTGCCATGAATAAGTTATGTACTTTTGAAGATGGTTAATTCATATTATTCAAAGTATTATGTAGTGTTCAATAAGATTCAATGATTCAAGATGTGCACATCAATTTTGAAAATGCTTTCTTTTCATTATAAAAAGTAATGTTAGCTTGTTGATTATTAATTATAAGTAATATCTCTTCATTCAAGTACATTCAAATTCTACTTAAAACTTTCCATTATTTAGGAACATAGAATTCATTTTTTAATCAATTAATAATTTCAAATTCTACTTAAACCATTCCTTGATTTATCAATTATAAGATTTAATTTTTTTAATCATTTAATTACTTCGTTAATTAAATCTTACTTATACATCATTACTAAATTTTTTTTAAACTTTTGTTAAGTTCCATTAAAATTTTAATGTTTAAAAGATATCCTACGCAAATCCTAAACAAGCACTAAAGAGCAAAGCTCTGAGGTCAACCAAACTCAAGTTGGCACTCGCAAGCCTGGAGTTAGAAGATCAATTGGATTCATGTAAAGTATAGAGTGAACTTAGTTAGGGTGTAATCTCAAAACTTGATTAGGGTAAGGCATAGGGAGCATAGGGCTAGATATAGCTCAAATCAAGTATGTAATGTTTCAGGTTAGCCCCATAGACATGTTAAATTTTTATGTATATAAGTGGCTTAGGTAATGAAGACTTGAGTGCACAAAGATAGTTTTATCCATAATTTCTACTCAAATTAATTGTTTACAAAAGCATATATGAATTAAAAAAAACTTTGATATTGTATAATGTGGGGTTAAAGTATTCTCCAAAATCTAGACCCTTAGTTTGATTACATGATTTCTAAGCATCTGATCATTTATTAGACAGCGAAGCTTCAACCATCATGTAAGCTTTGCTTCAATGACAAAATATGATAGCCATAGTCCCATCCAAATGCATTGGATGACAAGATTTACTTTTGTCATATCCTAGAATTGTATGGCTCTAAATTATCTATTTCAAATCTTATGGCCCAAATCATTCTATATTTACCATTGGTCAATCAAATATCTAGATCTCATCTAAAGTGATTCAATCACCCTGATCTAATCCATCTTGATCAAATCATCTATAATTCACCCACCCTTAGAGTCCTTAATCTAACAATACTAAATTTCATTGATAAGATTTTATGGTCTTGGTTGATCCTACTAAATCATAATTCCTTGGTCATTATTTGAGCTACTTTGTGGCCATTTTGAAGGAAATATTTTTATACTATTTTGTAGAAGATTTTGAAACAACTTTTTTTGACTTTCTAATAACAAAGATAAAACCTTTCTTATATAAAGAAAATTATTATTAATGAAATTCCTAATGAATTCAAAAAAAGTATAAAATCTCAAAAAAGAACTACATAACAATCTACTAGTGTAAAAGTCTCCTATCGTACACTATGACTTTGTATTACACCAAGAACAAAAATTTTTTAGCTAAGATTAACTCTTTTTAGCTTTTTTGCACTTCTCTACATAATTCTTAGGTCATTATATTTTTTGTGAGAGATATTTTTCCATGTTATTTTTTCCTTTTCTCTTAGTTTGGACTACTCGATATTCAGAAGCCCATGTTTGGTCTTATCTAATAAAAAATTGAGTTAAGATTGAGCTCTCAAAAGCTAGCATTATAATTTAAACTATAAAATCTCGTAGTATGCTAGTGAACTAAAAGGAAAAACCTCAAGTACATTTGAAGAGAACCGTAAATAAAAATCTTAATGAGCTTAGAGGTGAATCATATAGAATAACCTAGAATTTCAACTCTGTTAATGGTGAACTTCTTGCTATTCTTTGTTAGGAGTGGGCAAAGGTTCTTTTTTAAACTAAATAAAAGAAAAACTTTACTGTAACATTTTAATTGTTCTTTCAATTTTGTTAACCATATGAATTAATTAATTATTCAAGGTGTTCTTAAATGAGAAAAACTATTTCTATAAATAATTTTTGAAAAATAAATACAATAAAAATAGATAAAATATTTTGAAACCCATAATTCGCCTATCTCTTGTGAGATTTGCACACATTTATTTTACATCAAAATACTTTCTTAATTATATATCAATGAATGTCCCTATCCTATATAATTTTTTTTATTTCTTCATAATTCTCACTTCTTTTTTCTTATTGTATAATGTAATACTTAATCTCAATAAATGTGATCTTTATATCTGATTAATTTTATTATATTATATTGCTTTAATTTCTTTTATTTCAACTTTAATAGAGATTTAAAAATATCAAACTATTTTTTATTATTATTTATAATTATTTAATTGAAAATTTTTTTTGAGTTCCAAAGAAGATTTTATGAAAATTAAACAAATTTCATTAGAATCGTTTCGTCAAACTCTCTCTAATCAAAGATCATTTTTATATTTCTAAATGCTTCATGTTTTTAGTTTTTAACATATTATATGAGATATTTTATTTAATGCTTGATTTGATGGTTGAGGATGTTAGTCTCGATCTTCCCAGGATCGTTAATGCAGTTCTTTGGTACAATTTATCATTTTTTTTTCAAAATTTTCACATTAAATTAGCTACTTAACAAAACAAATTATAATTCTTCTCTCATGTGACCTTTAGAGCACTTATAATTACTTATATATCATTTCTTCAATTTATATTATTTTAGTTTTAATATATATCTTCTAAATGTTAAAATATAAACATCCTATTACTTATGTTAATTTACTTTTGTAATTTATGGTAATTGTAAATGTGATTTGATGAGAGCAAACAATCGTCACTAGAACTATCTTAATGAGATCTATCTAATTAAATATTTATTTTCTTCTTCATATTATTTTTTCTTAAAATGATAGCTTGTTTTATGAGATTTTCGATTCATGCCAAACTCTACCAACAAGGGTGTCCTACTAAATCTCTGTAGAATCATGGAATACAACTTTATTATGACATTTATCCCATTTATTCAAATGTTTTTCTTTTATATAACTATATCAAATTGCTTCAATTTATCTTATATTTGTTTTAATATACATTTACAAAACATTATAAAAACAATTGTTTGTTATCTATGTTTATTTTTTTGTAATTTATAATAATTCAAAAAAAGGTAAGGTTAAGATGAAAAAAGCAATATTTATTTCTTCAATTTAACTCATTTTAGCCATAATATGTGTTTACTTAATATTTAAATAATAATTTAATATTATTTATAGTTATTTAGTTCTTTAATACATAGTAATTAAAAACAAATTCTATTGAAGATGAAACAAATGCCGATGAACTTGTGTTGATGAGCAGTATTTAACTAGAAATTCATTTTTATTTTTTAAAATTTAGCTTGCATTATGATTTATTTTTTATCTTACTATACTAGATGACTAATGATGTTACACTCGATCTTCTTAGTATCTTACAATGTAACTTTCCCATTTCTGTTAATATTATTTCTTCAAATTTCTTGTTTCAATTTCATAATTTTGCATCAAACTCTAATTCTTTACTCATTTAACCTTTATATCCCTTCATTTTGTTATTTCATTGCTCTAAATTATCTTCTTTATGCTTCAATATATATATATATTTAAGATTAAAATAAAACCTTATTATTATTTGTACTTATTTATTTTGGTAATTCGTAGTAACTCTAGGCAAGGCCTAATCAAGATGAATCAAACTTCAATGTACTTATCTTGATGAGCACTATGTAATTACACATTCTTTTTATCTTTTATAAAATTTTTTATATATTTTTCGATTGTTTTAAGATACAGTTAGAATTGATCTAGGATTAATGTTTGGGGATTTTACACTTGATCCCTTTAACATCTTGGTTGCACCTTGGTTTACTATTTATCACATTTCTTGAACTTTTTTCTTTGGTATTGTTCAATTACTAAGTAACTCTAAATTTTTCTACATGTAATATTTACATCATATTGATTTGTTTAAAATATGTTTCTTCAAAATATAACTTTTTCATATCAATACATAATTGCTTATTGTTAAAAATACTAATTTAATATTCTATGATTAATTTCTTTAAAGGTAGTATTTCTAAATGAGGTTTGAAACTGATGGAACAAATGTTGTTGGACTAATCTCAATCAACTTTATCTAATTAATTATATATTTTTAAAATTTTCATTATTATTTTCAATATTTTCATTTTTTTAGGCAATTTAATTTGTGCTTAATTTAACAATCAAGGATAGTACACTATAACATTTTAGTGCGTTGGAATGCAACTTTGTGGTACAATTGATCTTATTTTTAGTAATATTTCACTTTAAATTTGTTATATTAATTTACAACTCCAGATGTGTTACTATGTGACTTTTATATCACTTAACTTTAGTTTATTACTTGTCTTCATTTTATCTCATTTCAACTTTGATATATATTTAATTAAATTCATTCAATTTTATCAGCATGGTATATTGTAATCCAGCTTTCTTATATAATTTATTTCACATTTATAATTCTTATGCTTTTATTTGGCTGCATTAATATGAATCTCTACTTCAACTATCTTATGACAAAAAAATCACTTTGATTTTGTTATATTACATTACCTCTATTTATCTTATTTCAATTTATATATATATATCTACCTCATTTTAAAATATTAAGTTAAAATTATTTTTGTTTATTTATTTGGTAACAAGTAGTGATTTCAGGTGAGGTCTATTAGACATCAAGAAACATCATTGGACTCATCATGCATTGCTTTACCTAATTAAAAAAATCATTTTTATATTTTTTAAACCTTTTTATTTTTAAGATTTTAACTTTCTTTATGCGATATTTAGATTCATACCTAATTTTTTGATTGATGATGTATTATGTCACCCTTGTGTCTTATTTGTAAAGCCATAAATTTTTAGCATTTTTCCCTAACTTGTATTTTCTAGTATGAATCAAGTTTTGTTTTAACGAACGGTCCATGACCATTCGTAGATTGTCGATTAATGGTCTTCAAAGTACGTTAGAATGTTTAGCAAGCCTCAAGGATTGAGGATGTACAAATCAAATTTAAAATGTTCTATTTTTATGATGAACTACAATATGAGGTTATTCTTTTTTAATTGTCAAGCACATCACTCCACAAAGTTCCTTTAAAATCAAACTTAAAACAATCGTTGATTTAGGAAACTTAGATCTTATTTTTCAATCATTTAATTTTTTCATACTCTACTAAAACGGTTCTTTTATTTTGGACTCTTATGTTTTTATTTCTCAATAATTTAATTTTTTTTCTTTGCTTTGAAAAACAATTCTTAAAATTTTAACTACTAGGATCAAAACTTTCCAATGTAATGAAATTCCTAACAAATTTAAAAAGGTTTTAAAATTTTAAAGAAGAACCATGTGATAATTTATTAGTATAAAACTCTCCTACCAACACACTATAACATAGTAGTATTCCATATTCAAAATTGTTCTAACTAAGCATAACACATTTAAACTTTTATTTTCTTGCTTCTCTTTATACCTTAAAGCTTGTTATGCCATACTATATTCAACAATAATCATAAGAAACTATATAATTTTTTAAAACTTTGTTGTGTTATTGTATTTTCCTTTTTTGTGAGAATTGCATAGCCAAATATCAAAATCTTAAGTTTTGTTTTATCTCATACAAAATTGAGTTGTGTTTGTGCCCACAAAAGCATGGGTTATAGTTGAACATATTAAAGTAAGCAGTTGGAGGTGAATTGTAAGGAAAAATCTCAAGTAAGTCAGAGGTGAAACGACGTAAATACCAATATCAAGTATGTTTGATGAGATTCATAATGAAATACTTTAAATAGCTGCAACATGAATTATAATGAAAAGCATTAAGTTCTAACTCTTTTAGTACTTGAGTCTTTCCTAAGATTTGTTCGGGTGGACGTATCTTCTCGCCTGGATCAAACCATCGAAAAACTTATGTGCCATTTTTAATAGTTTATATTTTTTATTAATCCCAAAAATAGAAAAATTAATTGATATTTTCTATAGACATAAAATTATTTTTATGAAACATTTTTGAAAAAAACACCACCCAAAAAAATTTAAAACGCACTACTCACCCCTCCCTCCGACATTTTCTTCTCGCACAATTCATGCACACTTATTTTACTACAAGATGTTCCACTCAATCTCTATATAACATGAAATACAGCTTTTTTACATAATTTATCTCACTTCTTCAAATTTTTTTCTTTGATTTTGTTAAGTGATATGTAACTCTAAATCTCCTCTCATTTAACCTTTATAATGTAAACATTTTCTAATATTGCATTACATCAATGTATCTTATTTCAACTTAAAAAATATTTTTTTAATATTAAAAAATAAATTTATTTATTTTTATCTTTACTTATTTAATTTGATAATTCACAATAATTATAAATTTGGTCTTATTGAGATGAAATTGATGTCATTAGTCTTTTCTGAATGATCTCTGTCAAATAAAATTTCCAATTTATAATTTTAAAAATTTTCTTTCTAATATTTTTGCAAGCTATATAAGAAATTTTTATTCATACCTGATTTGATGATCATGAATGTTTCACTAAATCTCTTTAGTGTGATAAACTATATTTTTCTCATTTAATTTATCAAATTTTAGAAAATCATTCACTCTGAAATAGTTATATTACTATGAAACTATACTTCTCCTCTCATGTTACCTTTACATTTCTTTGATTCAAGTATATTAAATTACTTTTTCTTTATTAGGATTTAATGTATATACACTTAATATTAAAATAAAAAGTTGTTATTCATGTTTCTTTACCATAGAAAGTTTTAGTGATTCCAAACAAGGTTCAATTAAGGTGAAACAAAGATTGTTGCATTCATGCACATCAGCTTTATCTAATTAAATATTTATTTTGATATTTTTTAAGTATTTTATTTTCTACAATTTTTACATTCTTTATCAGATATTTCAAATCATAACATATTTTACAATCGAGGATATTAAACTCAATCTACATAAAACATTTGAATGTAACTTTCTCACATAGTTTCACTTTAATTTAGTAATATTCCTATGTAACAATAAATCTCTTAACATCTAACTATTTGGTTAAATTTTTTTACTAATATTACATTGCTTTAATTTATCATTTTTTTGTTACTTATTTAATATTAAAAAAATAATTTAACATAATTTATTTTTTTTAACATTTGTATTTTTATGTAATTCTAAATGATGTTTGATGGACAAGAACCAAATATCATTGGACTCAACTCAATGAGATCTGTCAAATTGAAAATTTACTTTTATATTTTCAAATATTTTTATTTTCTAGTTGTTTTGCTCATTTTATGAAGCACTTATGTTTATGTCTTATTTAATATATTATGACATTACACTCTATATTGTTAATATCTTCGAATGTAATCCTATCATACATTTTATTTCATTTACTAAAACTTTTTGCTTTCACTTGGTTATATTAGTATGAAACTATAATTCTCCTTCAATGTGACCTTTATTCACTTTTATTTAGCTATATTGTACTAGTCTTGTTTACCTTATTTCATCTTTAATGTATATCTACTAAATTTAAAAAGAATAATTTTTTCTTTTTTATTTTTTCACTTTAGTAGTTGTAGTAAATGTAGATGAGGTCGAATTAAAAATAATAAAAGTCATTAAACTGGTCTCATCAAGCTCTCTATAATTAAATATTCATTTTTATTTTTTTAAATATTTCTTAAGGTTTTTACATGCCTTAGATGGCATTTACATTCATGCCAACTTTTACGATAGGGGATGTTACACTTGATCTAACCTTGAATCTAACGTTCCCAAACAATTTACATATTTCTTCAAATAGTAAAGTTTTATTTGGTTATACTATTGTGGATCTCTAAATCTGCTCTAATTTGGTAAAACTATTATTTTTGTTTCTTTGATGTGTCAAATTTTAGATTTAATGCATACCACATAATATTAAAATTATACATTTTTATTTATGATCAATTACTTTCATAGCAAATAGTATTCCAAATGACGTATAAATGATATTAAAGAAATATTGTTGAACATTTATCGATGAACTTTATGTAATTAAATATTAATTTTTATACATTTTTTTTAAAATTTTGAGTGGTTGTCATGCATTACTATGTATATTTATTAATTTCTTAATTTACGAATGAGAATGTGAGTAGAACTCTTTAATTTCTTATAATGCTTTTTTCTACAATTTATCTTACCTTTTCAAATTTGTTTGTAGGGAAATATTTTATTACTACAATTTAACTAATCTTATCTTCAATATATATTGAATTAAAACAAATAATATTTTCTTATTATTTATGGTTTTTATTTTTGTTATTTGTGGTAATTTCAAATAAGATCTAAATATTACAGAACAAATGTTGTTGGCCTTATCATTTAATTTTTTCCTTTTAAAGATTTTGCCATGTCTTATGAAACATTTCAATATTTTTCTATTTTAATGGTTAAGGATATTACAATGGATCTTCTGAGTATCTTCGAATGCAACTTTGTCATACACTTTATCTCATTTCTTAGATGTTTTTTTATTTGATTTGTTTAACTTACTAACCTTTACATCATATTGATTGTCTTATATTATATTTCTTAATTTACTAATTTCAACTCAATATATATCCACTTAATGTTAAAAAAATAATTTAATATTTTTTATGTTTTTTTTACATTAGTAAAAGAAGCAATGTTTGATTGAGATGATATAAATGTCATTGAACTCATCAGCACAAACTTTTACAAATTAATTATTCTTTTTAATTATTTTAAATTTTTAACTTTCTTCGATTTTGTTCTGCTTTATGAGACAATTTGAATCATAAATAATTTGGCAATATAGATTTTTGCAATTGATCTTCTTAGAATCATTGAACTTATTTTTCTTATATAATATATCTCATTTATTAAAGGTTTTCGCTTTTAGTTGCTTGCATTACTGTTTAATTCTAAATCTCCTCTCATGTATTGTTTACATGAAACGTATTTAGTAAAAAATTTATTATTTTTTATGTTTAATTTCATTAGTAAAAAATAATATTTCAAACAAAGCCTATTGGAGATGAAATAATCATTACTAAACTCATCTCAGAACACCATGTTTAATTAAATATTTACTTTTACATTTTTTAATATTATATTTTCTAATATTTTATTAGTCAATGGCGATCACATAAATTTTTACCTAATTTAATAAATAAGGATATTAAAATTAATCTATTTAATGTCTTACAATGGAACTGAAACATAGAATTTATCTCGTTTATTTAAATGCCTCTCTTTTATTTACTTATATTACTATATCAGTCTCATTCATCTCTTGTGTGATATTCACACACATATCTTTGATTTGGTTACATTGTATTGCCTCAATTTATCTTATTTCAACGCTAACATATCTTTTTTGATAATAAAATAATATTTTATTATTAATTGTGCTTGTATTTTTTGGTAATTTGTCGTATTTCCAAACAAGCTTTTATTAACACGAAATAAAACATTATTGGACTCATCTCAATGAACTCTTTAAAAATAAATATTTATTTTATATTTTTAAATATTTTACATTTAAGAGATTTGCATGTTTTTTCATGCAATTAATCTCAATTCTTCTAATTTTTTGTATTGATTTGGTTATAGTACTATGTAACTCCAATTCTTCTCTCATATTACATTAGCATCAATGTAGATTGGTTACATTAAATTGCTTCAATTTATCTCATTTAACTTTCAATGCATATTAAATCAATTTTAAAAAAACTTAAATGATCTTTATGTTTAATTTATTTGGTAAAGCACAGTAATTCCAATTGCGGTCTAACTAAAAATAAACCAACATTTTGTACTCATCTTGATTGATCTCATTAGATCATCAATCTAGTTTGTTTATGCATATACATATTTAATTTTAGAAAAAAATTTCTATTTATTTATGCTTTTTACTTTATCAATCCAAAGTAAGTCCAAATAATATCCTATGTAGTTGAAAAAATGTTGTTGTAATTATCTTAATACTCAATCTAACTAAATATTTTTTCTATTTTTTGAAATATTTAACATTCCTGTTTTATGGCATGCTTTACAAGACATTCTCGTATACCTAATTTGATGATCGATAATGTTACACTCTAATTCCATAGCATCTTTAATGTAGTTTTTTTATAAAATAAATCTTTCTTCAAATCTTATGCTTTGATTTCATTAATGCCTACGAACTCTAAATGTCCACTTTTGTGACCTTTACAACCCTTTGGTTTCATTATATCATAGTGCATCAATTTACCTCATTTGTACAATAATATATACTTACTTAATATTATAATACTATTTTATTATTATTTAAGCTTATTTATTATTTTAATTTGTAATAATTCCAAATGATGTTTAATATAGATAAAAAATGTCATTCAACTTATCTTAATGAACTCCATCCAAATAAATATTTGCTGTTAGATTTTTAAAATTTTTATTTTCTAGAATGTTTTGATATTTTTTTACATATTTTTTTTCATACGAAATTTAGCGATCTAGGAGTTGCACTTGATTGCCTTAGTATCTGGGAATACAGCTTTCCTATAAATTTATCTCAGTTACTCAACTTTTTTATTTTGTTATATTTTAATCTAACTCAAAATCTCCTCTCATCTAATCTATATATGTTTTTGTAATAATAATTTATATTTATTTTGGCTTATTTACTTTGGTAATTTCCAATAATCCAACTCGTATTTATGAGCTATATGAAATTATATATACATATTTATATTTTTAATTATTTTATCTTTTAGGTATTTATCAATCTATTTTAGGCATTTCATTTTGTATATTACTTGTGAATTTATGATGTTGCAATAAGTTTTCTTAGCATTTTATAATTCAATTTTTCCATATATATTGTTTCAATTTGTCACATTTTGACTTTGTTATATTTTTTATTTATAAAATGATAACTTATTCATTATTTATGTTTATTTAGTTTTGCAATTCTGGAAAATTACAAATGAATTTTCATGGAGGCAAAAAAAATATTGTTTAACTAATCTCAACGAATCTTACTAAATTAAATAATAATTTTTATATTTATTGTTGTTTTATTTTCTCAAATATTGGTACAACTTTATAAGATTTTTTGATTCATACCTAATTTGATAATCAAAGAAATTTTTATTTGTACCTAATTTTAAAATCAAACATATTACACTCATTATATTTTGTTCTTAGAATGAAGCTTTCACATATAATTTTTCTAAATTCTTAAAATTATTTACTTTAATTGTTATATTATAATGTAACTGAAAATTTCTTTTCATGTAATATTTACCTTGATTTCATGTGGTTATATTATGTTGTTTCAATTTCTCTCCTTTCAATTTTAAAATATATTTACTTAATATTTAAATAATAATTTATTATTGGTTTTCTTATTTCTTTTACAAATATATTAATTCAAAAAAATAAGTCGGTATAGGACGAAATGAACTCCATTAGTGTAGACCTGCCATACTCTATTGATTTAAATAATTTTTTTATTATTTTAAGTATTTCATTTTTTAAGGTTTTAATACATTTTTAAGATATTTTCAACTCTATATGCTTTGACTCTTAAGAATGTTGCGCACAATTTTCTTAGTGCCTTGGATTGTAGCTTTCTTATACTATTTTTTTATTTCTTCAAAGGTTTTTAATTTGATTTTATTATGTTACTATGAGATTTATTTCTCCCTTTATTTGACCTTTACATTGTTTAAATTTGGCTACTTGTATTTCTTAAATTTTTTTATTTTCATTTTATTATAAATTTTTTTAATATAAGCATAATAATTTAAAGTTATTTAATCATATTCACTTTCCTAATTTGCATTAAGTATAACAAAAAACCAATTAAAACAAAACTAAAATCATAGTGCTCTTCTTTACAAGCTTTATCAAAGTAAACATTCATTTCTTCAAAATTTTTTATTTTATAGGATTTTAACAAATTTTATAGTCGCTTTTTGTTCATATCTAACATTATGATCATTAACAATATAATCCAAGTCCTTATTATTTTAGAATGTAATTGTTTTGAACAACTTAACTCATTTCTTTAAATGTTTTCACTTTGACTTGGTTATAATATTTGGGAACACTTATTTTTCTTTTTTTAGGACCTTTACATTACTTTGAATTGGTTACATTCATTTCTTTATTTTATCTCATTTAAACATTAAAATATATTTACTTGATATTAATATAATAACTTAGTATTATATCATTTAGTATTTATTTAATTAATTCATAGTAATTCCAAATGAGGTTAGATCGACATGAAACAAATGTATTTTAACACATCTCAACAAGCTCCATCCAATTAAGTATTCTATTTCACATTTTTAAATTTCTTTCAAGCATTTGGCATGTTTTATAAGATATTTCAACTCATATTTAACTTGATTATCGAGGATGTTACATATATTGGAATGTTCTTTTCTCATACAATTAATCACTTTACTTCAAAATGTTTTATTTGATTTATTTGTAATACTATGAATTTGAATTCGTCCCTCACATGGCCTCTACATTTCTTTAATTTGGTTAAATTATATAACCTAAATTTATCTCATTTTATCTTTTTTATGTATTTACTTATTACAAAAATAAATATTTATTATTAGTTACGCTAATTAGTTTTTGTAATTCTTAGTAATTGGAAATGATTTTAGCTAGAGATGAACCAAACTTCATAAGAAACGTATCAACAAACCTTTTCTAATTAAAAGTTTATTTCTTTTTTTTTTATTATGAATGATTTGCAATATTTTTTTTATCATTATAAAACATAATTTGCCCACACAATAGATCTAATTTCTTCAAAATGTTTCCTTTGATTTACTTATATTATCATAAAACACTTGTACATTTCTTATGTCAAGTCGACATTATTTTTATTTTTTTATATTATATGACATTAATTACTTTTATTTGAACTTTGTATTTCTTACTTAATATTAGAATAATAATGTATTGCATTTTTTAATTACTTTACTAATTATCAATAATTCCAAATGAGGCCCGAACAAGAGAAATCAAAAGTCCCATTCATCTTGACAAACTCTATTAAATAAAATATTCATTATTTCAATTTTTAAATAAATTTATCATCCTCTTTTAGCTTAGATTACAAAATTCTTTTGCAATTTATCTCATTTTTTTAAAATTTATTTATCTGATGTTTCCTTATATTACAATGTAACTTCATGTGTCCTCTTATACGACTTTTACATAGCTTTTATTTTATTATGTTTCATTGTTTTCTTTTGTCTTTGTTAAATTTTAACATATATTTACTTAATATTTAAATATTGTTTTTGTTGCTATTATTCTTATTTACTTTGGCAATTTGTAATCAATCTTTTAAAGGAAAGATTGAGACCAAACAAATGTCGTTGGACATGTGAGGAAGAAATAAATTATTTAATTTTTCTTATTTACTTTGCTTGTTTCTATATGCTTACATTTTAATTATTTACTTATTTCTCTCCTTTTCTCCATTTTTTTATATCAATAGATTAGGCATGCATTACCAAATAATTCAATTCAAACTTAATCCAATAATAAAGGATATTGCACTCGATCTCCTAAATATCTTAGAATGAAACTTTTTTATACAACTTATCTCAGTTTAACTTTGTTAAACATCTAATATTAAAATAATAATTTACTATAGTTTATCTTTATTTACATTAGCAATTCGGAAAAATTCCAAATGAGTTCAGATTGAGACAATAAACATCATTGTGGTTTCGTAAATGAACTCTATCCATTAAATATTAATTTTTATTGAATTTTATTTTCTATGATTTTGGCATATTTTATGAGACATTTTTATTTCTATGTAATTTAACAAAGATGGTTGTAACACTTAATCTTTTTTATATCTTGTAATATAACGTTCCTCTATAATTAACCTCGCTTATACAAATTTTTACTTCAATTTGGCTATATTACTATGTAGACCTAAATCGCATCTCATGTGACATATAAGTTGCTTTCATTTCATTATGTTATGTTGTTTTAATTCTTCACATTTCACCTTTAATATGTATTCTAATATCAAAATAAACATTTGTTGTTATTTTATGTTTATTTACTTTTGCTTTCATTGAAATTCTAAATGAGGTTCAATCAGAAACAAAAAAGGTAGATAGAATCATCTCAATGAGCTTTATATAATTAAATAATTATTTTTATATTTCTAAAAAACTTAAGTTGTTATAATTTTGTATTATTTTTGATGATTTTTTTTCATGTCTAATTTGATGAACATGGATGTTGCACTTGATCTCCAAGTATTTTAGAATACAATTTTCCTATTCAGTTATATTATTTTTTAAAATAGTTCTCTTTGATTGGGTTATATTACTATGTAATTCAAATCCTCTACTCCTATGACTTCTACATCGCTTCTATTTGGTTTCATAATATTTCTTCAGTTTATCTCATTTCAGCAATACTAAATTACTTTTTAATATAGAAATAATAATTTATTATTATTTATGCTTATTTACTTTTGTAATTTATAGAACATTTAAATAAAGTTCTCTCAAGATGTGAAAAATATCATTAGACAAGTGTCAAAGAGCTTTATCAAAATAAATATTCATTTTTATATTTTTAAATGTTTTTAATTTTAGCATTTTGATAGGTTATGCAAAATATTTGATATTTTACTAAATTTGACAATTGAGAATGTTACACTTGATCTCCTTAGTATCATGTAATTTAATTTTCTTGTACAACTTATCTCCTTTCTTCAAATACTTTATTCTAATTTGATAATATTACTATGTAACTTTAAATCTTCACTTGTATGACTTTTACATTGCTTTTAATTGTATATTATATTAGCACAATTTATCTCATTTCAAATTTAATCTTTATTTATTGAATAGTAAAAAAATAATTTTTTGTAATGTTTAGAAATTCAAAAATAGGACTAACCAAGATTAAACAAATGTCGTTGGAGTTATCACGATAAGCTTCATTCAAATATATATTGAAGTTTGTGTTTTTAAATGTTTTATTTTCTTTAATTTTGGCAAGCTTCTTTTGCATCATTTTGATTTGCTTGGATGTTTCCCTTGGCCTCACAACATCTTATAATTGACTCTAAATTTTAACTTTTGTAACTTCTTTATAACATTGATTTGGACATATATTGTCAATTAATTTATATCATTCTAACTTTGTTTTATATTTTATTTATCCAGAAATAGTAATTTATTTTTTGTTATCATTTACTAATTTAGTAATTCATGGAAACAAGTGTCAGTTAACTTTCCTTGATAAACTTTATCCATTTTGAAAAAAATTAATAGTTTTGTTTTTTTTTTTACCATGCTTTGTAAGATTTTTTTGACTTATAATAGGTTTTATAATTGAGGATGTCACACTCATTCTCTTTAGTATCTTATCCTAAATTTATTTTATGGGATATTTTGTACTTCATTTAATAATTGATCTTATTCTTAATCTCCTTAGCAAGTTGGAATGTAAGTATCTTGTATAATTTATCTCATTACTTCTAAATGGTTTCTTTTGATTTGGTTATATTATTATGAAGCTCAAATTCCCTTATAAAGTGACCTTTTGTTTGCCTTGATTTGGTTATAATATAATATTTCAATTTATTTCATTTTTACTTTAATATGTGCTTACTTAATGTTAAAATAATATTTGATAATTATTTATGTTAATTTATTTTTTACTTCATAGTAATTCTAAATGATGTTTCATGGAGAAAAAAAAAATTTTAGACTCGTCTTCCCTAACTCATCCAATTAAATATTAATTGATAATTTTAAATATTTTATCTTATAGGTTTTTTAAATATCTTATTAGAAAATTTGACTAGCACCTAATTTAATGATTGAGGATGTTGCGCTATATCTCCTTAGTATCATGGAATAGAATTTTCTATTACATGTTATCTCATTTCTTTATATTTTTTGCTTTAATGTGGTTGTTTTAGTTTGTTACTCCAAATCTCCTCTTAGGTGGCATTTTCATCATCTTGAATTGCTTATATTATTTTACTTCAACTTATCTCATTTCACCTTCGATGCTTATATTTCCTTAACATTAAAATAATAATTTTTTATTATTTATGTTTATTTATTATGGTAATTTGTTATTATTTTAAATAAGTTTCGTGAAGTTGAAACAAATGTCATTGGACTCACCTCAACAAGCTTTATCTAATTAAAAATCCATTTTTCATATTTAATTCTTTCATTTTCTTAAGTTTTTACACAATTTTCTAAATATTATTTTTCATATCTGATTCTATGATTGTGGAAGTTACATTCAATCCCTTAATATATTCGAATACAGCATTAATACATAACCTTATATCAAAGATGTGTTAAGTCACCCTTGTGTTTAATAAGTGGAATAATAAATATTTAGCATTTTGTTCAAATGGGCTTGTTTTTTTGTGAGTTAAGTTTAGATATGAATAACAAGCGATGCATTTTTAAAGATTGTGAATTAATATTCTTCAATTATCTTGAAATATTCAATAAGATTCAAGGCTTAAAGTGTACACCAAATTTGAAAATGTTTTCATTTTTTATAATTGTTAGTTTTTTTTCATTTTTAATATAAGGTACATCTCACCATTGAAATCTTGCTTAAAACTTTTCTTGATTTAGGACACAAAGGATTCCATTTTTCAATCCTGTAACCACTTCAAATTATATTTGAATCATTTTTCAATCATTTTTTAGTCATTTATGTAGTTGCCTTTCCTTTTTATTTAGGTGACTTAGCATTTGTGAAATCTCGAGTTTGATTTTATCTCTTCAAACATCCACATGGGGTTGTGCTTGCAAAAGCAATAATGACCCCAAAAGGAAAACCTCTAGCACCTTGTAGGTTAGAGGTCAAACGTAAAGACTATCCCAAGTTGTAACTCTTTTAATCATTGGGCTTTTCAAGACTTTGGTTGGTGGTTGATATACAATCTAGTTTAAACTGAACCACTAATAATTTTGAAATACCATTATAATTTTATTTGTATTTTACTTCATCACAAAAATTTAAAATTGATTGGGTGTTTCTACAAACCTAAAAATGCTTTTGTAAGAAATTCTTGAAAAGTAAACACAATAAAAAAATAGAAAAAAATTATAAATCAATAATTCATAATCTTGTACGATTCATGGATGCATATCTTATATCAAGAGGTTACACTAAATCTTCATCATATCTCGAAATTCAATTTTACCAAATAATTTTTCTCAGTTCTTCAATTGTTTTAATTTGATTTTGTTATATTACTTTGTAACTTGAAATCTTCTCTAATGTGACTTCTATGTCACATTGATTTTAATATTTTACAATGCATTAATTATTCTTTTTTTTAATAAAATATTTAATTAATATTTGACTATTAATTATTATTATCATTATTATTAGTTATGATTATTTAGTTTGACAAGCCTGGCAATTCTATGCTAGATAAAATAGAGACAACTAATATTATTGGACTCACCTCTATTAAATCTATTCAATTAAAAATCGTTTTTTTCTTTTTAAATTTTAAACTTTTTAAGGCATGGAATGCTTTGTGTGGTATTTTAATTCAAGCTTGATTTATTGGAAAATGAATGCTCCCAAGTAGTATGAAGCTATAATTCACCTCTTGTGGAACTTTTATATCAATTTAACATAGCTATCTAATATTGCTTACATTTACCATATTTTAGCTTTAATATAAATCCATTTAATATTAAAATAATAATTTATTATTACTTATTTTATTTATTTTTGTAATTTATTGTAATTCCAAATATGCCTTGATCGAGATGAAACAATCTTATTTTCAATACATTTGGGATTTTTTATGTTATATTTTCATTGATATTTTATTTTTAAATTAGGGATATTATCTTTAGAAGTTAGAGATGTTCCTTTTGCAATATAATTTATCACATTTTATTAAAAACTTCAAGATGATTTTGTTATATTATTATCTAACTCAAATTCTAAGTTTTTCAAATTCCTAGTGTTTTTTCATCCTTTCTGAAACATTCTAATTCATACAAGAGTTCATGATGGAGGGCAATACACATAATTTCATTAGTATCTTGGCAAGTAACTTTCACATACATAATATCTCATTTATTTAGATCTTTCATTTTATTAGGTTACTTTATAATCTAACTAAAAATTTTCTCTCATGTGACATTTAGATTGCTTTAGTTTCATCGAATTATGTTACTTTAATTTTTTAAATTTTATATGTATTTATTTTTTCTTAATACTGAAAGAATAATATATTATTATTTATTTCTATTTAATTTTGTAATTTGTAGTAGTTCAAAAAGAGGCTTGATTAAGAAGAGTCAAATGTTTAATGGCTTTTTTGGATGAGCATTTCAGAAATATATATTTATTTTATATTTTTATTATTTCATTTTTTATGGTTTTAGTTACTTCATTAATTATTTTGATTGCAGCAAGTTTACTGGCTGAAGATGTTTTCTTTGATCCACTTAGTATCTTCGAAAGTAGTTTTCCCAAATAATTGTTCTTGTTTCTTCACCATTTTTACTTCGATTTGGTTTTATTACTATGTAAGAAAAATTCTTCTCCATTTTGACATTAACATCGCATTGATTTTGATATTTTTCGTTACTTCAATTTATCAAATTTTTAGCTTTAATATATATTCACTTAATATTAAAGTTATAAATTGTTATCATTTATTTTTAAATTTTTTAGTAATGCAAAATAATTCTTAATGAGATGAAAAAAAATAATATTGTTAAATTCATCTAAACAAGCTCTATCCAATAAAAATTCATTTTGACATTTTTGGTATATTTAAATTTCTTGGGTTTTGGTAATCTCTAAAAGACATTTTAATTGATATTTCATTTGGTTATCAAGGGTGTTACATTTCGTGTCCATAGTATCTAGAAAAGTGTCTTTGTCATTTAATTTAATTCATTTCTGAAAAAGTTTTGCATTTATTCCATTATATAACAATGATATTCTAATTCTTATTGCCTGCAAAGTTTACATCACTTCAATTTTAATGCATCACATTGCCTCAATTTATCTTATTTTATTTTAATTTTTATTTAATAAATATTGTGATAATTATTTATGTGTAATTACTTCAATAATTCGTAATAATTACAAATAAGATTCAAACTACATGAAACTAATATCATTGGATGCATCTCAATGAGCTTTAAGTTTTTAAATATTGATTTTTTATACTTTTAAATATTTTTCTCTTTAATTTAGGATTGATATTTGGTACTCTTTTATTCATATCTTGTTAGACAATTGAAGATTTTAAACTTAATCTACTAAGCATCTTTGAATATAGCTTTCTAGTATAATTTGTCATTTCTTCGAGCTTTTCTCTTTGATTTGATTATCTTATTTTCAAACTCTAATTATACTCTTATGTAACCTTGACAAGTCATTCCTTTTGTCATATTATATTATTAGAATTTATCTCATCTCGATTTAACTATAAATTTATTTAATATTAAAATAATTTCTTTTCCTTTAAATGTTTAATTACCTCAATTGATCATAGTTTTTACTTTAATATATATTTTCTCAATATCAATGTGCTAAATTATTATCATTTACTTTAAATTACTTTGGCAAACAGTAGTTATTCCAAATGAGTAGGAATCAAAAATAAATTAAAATTGTTACTCATCATGAATCTCACCATTTAATCAAATATTAATTTCTATATTTTAAAATATTTTGAATTTTTGGGTTTTAGCATATGTTATTAGATATTTCATATATTTTTATTTGATTGTTGAGGATGTTACACTCAATGTCTTGGAAAGTAGCTTTCTTGTATAATTTAAATAATTTTTAATAAAATTTTGCTTTGATCCAGTTGTATTGCAATGATAGTCTAATTATCCTACCTTATAACTTTACATCCCTTTTATTTGCTTATATTATGTTGCTTTAGTTTATCTCATTCTTCTTATAATATTTATTAAATTAAAAATTTATTTATTTTTATGCTTAATTACACAAACAAATGTCATTGGACTTATCTCAATGAGTTCTAACTAATTAAATATTAATTATTTAAATTTTTAAATATTTCATTTATAGATTTTTTAATACAATTCAACACTTTTTGATTAATATTAAATTAATAATTGAGGATTTGATACTTAATCTGCTAAGTATCTTGTAATATAATATTCTAGTATAATTTATAGTATTGACTTTATTATACTAATGTGTAACTCTTATTCTCATCCAGTGTAACCTTTACATTGCATAGAATTGGTCATACTACATTGATTCAATTTGTCTCCCTTCAATTTTAAAATATCTCACTTAATATTAAAAAAATTATTATTATTTATTTTTAATTAATTTATGGTAATTCTGAATTAGTTTTGATTGGGACAAAATAATTGTTGATGGACTCATCTTGATATGCTCTATCTAACGAAATATTTCTTTTTATATTTTGAATTATTTAATGTTTAAGGTCTTTGTGTTCTTTACAAGATTTTTTAATTCGTATTTTGTTAAATAGTTATGATATTACACACTATCTTCTTTGTATATTGAAAAGTAGCTTTGTCATAAACTTTATCTCAATTCTTCAAAATGTTTCCTTTGAATTATTTATATTATTACTGAACACTAATTCTCCTCTCATGTGACCTATATCATTTTAATTTGGTTATTTTATATTTCTTTAATTTATTTCATTGCAATTCTAATATATATTTATTTCATATTAAAACCATTATTTCTTTATTTTTTTGTTTAATTATTTTCATAATTCAAAGTAATTTCAAATGACAATTTTAGGAGACAAAACAAATATCATTGAGATTTTCTCAAGTATCTCTAATCGATTAAATAATCATTTTTTTAAATTTTTAATTTTTAACATTTTTTGCCTCTTTGATTTCTACTTCATTTGACCACTAAGGATATTACACATGATCTTCTTAGTGTCTTAGAAAGTAATTTTCCCAAAAAATTAATATTATTTCTTCAAAAGTTTCATTTGGTGATGTTTTATAAAAAAACTTTAATTTTATCTCTTTTGTGCATTATGTTGCTTTGATTCAATTATCTTATATTGCTTTATTTTATTTAATTCCAACTTTAATATATTTTAAATTAATTTTATAATAACGAATTATTATTATTTTTGTTTAATTATTTTTTTATTTTTTGTAATTCTAATAATTATCTCATTATCACAAAAAAATGCTATTGGACACATCTAAGTGAGCTCTATCCTATTAGCCAAGATTTTTATACAATTTTACACATATTACAAGACAATCAAATTTATACTTGATTTAATAATTAAGGATATTTTACTTAATCTTCTCAGTATCTTTGAATGCAACTATCCAATATCATTTCTCTTTAATTTTGTTATATTTCAAAGAAACTAAAATTCTTCTTTTATAACCATTACATCATCTTTATTTTTTTTTGTTAGAGCGCTTTAGTATAATTTTACCTTTGAATTTGAATACTTGACGTTAAAATAATAATATATTATTATTTATATTTGTTGAATTTTTTAATTTGTATTAATTCAAAAAATAGCCTAATATAGATCAAACAAACAATGGTTGTGACATCTTTATCAGCCATATCTAATTAAATATTGGCATTTATTTTGTTAGCAATTATTTCTAGAGTTCTTTCATGTTTCACAAGACATTTTAATTCGTAGCGAATTTGATGATTGAGGATTTTACACTCAATCTCTATTGTGTCATTGGATGGAGATTTTCCCAAATAATTTATCTCTTTTCTATAAAATTTTTTATTTGATTTCTTTGTACCAATTTGTGACTCTGAATCTCTGCTTTGGTGACATTTACATTATCAAGAATTGATTATATTATTTTAGTTCAATTTTAACATTTCAGCATAAATCTATATTTTCTTAATATTCGAATAAAATTTTACAGTATTTATGATTATTTATTTTTGTAGAAAGTAATAATTCTAAACGTGGTCTAAAAGAGATGAAAAAAATATCACTAGACACCACCATATGAGCTTTATCTAATATAGTATTCATTTTTATATTTTTTAAATATTTTTTCACATTATTGTAGATTGTTTGTTAAATATTTTCGTTATTACCTTTGTTAATGATCGAGCATATAATACATAATCTCCTTAACATCGTAGAATGCAAGATTCCTATATAATTTAACAAATTTCTTCAAGTTTTAACATAGATGTTATATTACTATGTAACTCTAAAAATCCTCTCATCTGACATTCACAAATCATTGATTTTCATAAATTATTTTACTATAATTTATCTTATTTTTGCTTTAACATATTTTTACTAATATTAAAACAATAGTTTATTACTACATATGAATACTTAATTTTGTAATTTACAGTGATTCTAAATAAACATATAAGAACATAAATAAAACTTTTTTTGACTTGCCTTGCCTCACTTTATCAAATAAGATTTCAATCTTTATATTTATAAATATTTTTTTCAAATATTTTTGTAATTGTTATGAGATATCTAAATTTATACCTTATTTGGTAATCGATTATATTATACTTGATCTCTTTAGTATCTTGGAATATAACATTCAACTATAATTTTTCATTTCTTCAAAGCTTTTGCTCTAATTTGATTACATTACTATGTAACTCTAAATCTCTTCTCCTATAACCTTTACATTGCTTTGATTTGATTATATTATATTACTTCATTTTATGTCATTTTTAGTTTTAATATATAATTACTTAGTATTAAAATAATAATTTATTTAAATTTATGCTTATTTACTTTCTTAATTTCGAATTTATAATAATTCCAAAGAAATTTTCATCGAGAGGAGAAAAAACATCGGTTAACTTATTCTGATGTGGTCCATCTATTAAACATTATTTTCATATTTTCAATATTTTATTTCTTAAACTTTTTTTACTACTTGACATGATATTCTTATTCATGCCCAATTTCATGATCGAGGATATGTTACAATAGATCTCATTTATTGAAATCTTTCATTTTGTTTGGTTATATTTATAAGAAAGTATCATTCAACCCTCTTGTGACCATTATATAACTTTAAATTTATTATATTAGATTTCTTCAATTTATCTTATTTCAACTTTAATATATATTTACTTAATGTTAAAGTAATAATTTATTATTACTTAGTATCACTTACTTTGATAATTCATGATAATTTTAAAAATAGACCCAAGGAAATAAAAAAACTATTATAAGACTCAGGTTGACTAGCTCTATGCAATAAATTATGTATTTTTATACCTTTAACTTATTTTTTATCGTTTTGATCTACTTTACGAGTTGTTTATTTTCATAATAGATTTTATGATCCGGGATGTCTTGTAACCCATATTTTTGATGGGTTTTGCCATAAATGTAAAGCAGTTTTTTCAAATAGGATTATTTTAGTGTGAGGTAGGTATGGTGCTGAAGAATATGCCATGAACTTTTAAAGATGATGAATTAATGGACTTCAAAGTTCTATAGAATATTTAGCAAGCTTCAAGGATTAAAAAAAAGCATATGAAATTTGAAATTTTTTTTATTACAAAGTGGAATGAAATCTTTGATTATTAATTATAATGCACAACTCTTCATTCACATCCTTCTTAAAACCTTCCTTGATTTAGATCAAATAGGATTATATTTTTCAATCCGTTAATCCTTTAAAATTTTATTTAAACCTTTTTATTATTTAAGAACCATAAGATTTCATTTTTTTAATCATTTAATTCTTTTTATAGTTAAATCTTACTTATACATCTTTGTCAAATTTCATGATAAATATTAGTCAAATTCAAAGAATAATTTTTTAAAATTTAATAATTAAAAAAATATATCTTAGCCATATTCTAATTGAAACCAAATCTAATCAAGTCCAATCTTTGTCATGGTACAATCGAATAACCCTACTTAGGAAACGTAAAGTAAGGACTGAGTTGGCTAGAACTCGAGTGAAGTATGCAATGTGATGAGGGAGATAAATAATCTTGTGAAATAGGTGTACAAATGAGTGGCCTAGATGATTAAATTTTTATCACACAAGGGCCTAGCCAACCCCAATTTTATGTTGAATTGAAGGTTCATGAAAGGCTACGCAAATAGCAAACTAATTTTGTAATTCATAATGTGGGAGTAAACATTTTTGAAAAGTGTAGTGCCTCAACATATTTGCAAAAATTCTTACCAACCAATTGTGTAATGGTTCGAAAAGCTTTAACTCACTTTTAAGCTTTGTCGTGTCAAAATTTATCAAATGATAAGAGTTCTTCCTTCCTTATCCTTCAATCATTTGGCTTCAAATTATCCATTTTGAATGTTATGCTAATACCATACTCTCATTCAACATTGATCAATCAAACGACCCAAATCATATTCAAAGTGATTGAATGCCCATTCTAATCGATCTTGACCCAACTATCCATAACTCGTAATTTTATAATCTTTGATCTGACAGGTAAGAGCTTCTTTAACTAGATCCAACAAACAACTAATCCTCTAGCTATTATTTGAGCCATTACATAGTCATTTTAAGAGAACTATTTGACATTGTTTGGAAGCACTTTTAAGCTATTTGGTAGCTACCTTTGAAACAACTTTTCCTTGACTTTTTAAAGATTATGATCAAAATTTTGCCATTTAAACCCATCCATTATTAATGCAATGGCTAAAGAACATGAAAGATATATTAATGATTCGAGGAAACGTAGCATGAAATTCTATAGGTGAAACTCTCTTTGTAGCACAACACGTCCTTGCACTACTCAAATTTTAAAATCCTTCTGACTAAGTCTAACACTTTTAGGCATTTATTTTCTCACTTCTTTTCATAATTCTATGCTCATTGTGCTTTACTATGTTCATCAACAAGTATAAAAACTTTTACATTTTTTCTAAAAAGAAATTTTCTTGCTATATTTTTCTTTTATTTGGTTCCACAACCCAATATTTGTGAAAACCATATTCCTTGTTTTATCCCATAAAATATTTAGCTAGAGATTAGCACAAAAAATCGTAGGTTATAGTTGACTTACAAAAGCTAATTGGTTTGAGGTGAATTATAAGAAGAAATCTCACGTAAGTTAGAGGTGAAATGTAAACAAAAACTTTAGGTGTGATGGAGGTAAACAATAAATAAAAATCTCAAGTTGAAGGTGAATCATAAAAAACTCACAAGGTGTAAGACTTCTAATAGTTGAGTTTTCTTTAAGCTCAGTGGTGGGAGGTTGTTGGCACTTGCTCAAAACAAATCATCCAAATACTCTAATGTACCATTTCAATTTTATTTTCAATTTTCATTATAATAAAAATTAAAAATTAATCATTGAATTATAAAACATAAAATTGTTTCTATAAACAATTTTCAAAAAAATTATCAAAAAAATAATATAATAAAGTGAAAACCCATAATTCACCCTACTCATTGGACACATTTTTTTTCCTTTAGGATGTTACACCTAGTATGCATGATATCTTGGACTATAACTTTCTTATATAAATTTTCTCATTTCTTCAAAATTTTTGCTTAGATTTGCTAATTTTACAATGTAACTCTAAATATCATCTCGTGTGACCTTCATAATGCATTGATTTTTGTTACATTATGTTGCTTCAATTTCTCTTATAGTTTCTCATTTCTTAATACTTTTTGCTTTGATTTTGTTATATTATTAAGTAACACTAATTCTCCTATCATGTCACTTCTACATCACAATGACTTGCTTAGGTTATATTGCCTAAATTTATCTTCTTTTATATATTATTTTATATTAAAATAATAATTTGTTACTATTTATCATTATTTATAAAGTTTAACACACAATACACCAAAATTATGTCATATTGAGATGAAATAAACATTATTGTACTAGTCTTGGCATCCTCTATCGAATTAAATATTAATTTATATATTTCTAAATTTTTTATTATACATGGTTTTTGGATGCCTTACAAGATATTTCTCTTTCCACCAGATTTGACAATCGATGATGTTATCCTTAATCCCCTTATCATCTATGAAAAAATTTTTACTGAATAATTTATCTTTTTTTTTCAAATTTTATCCTTTGATTTAGTTGAATTACTGTGAAACACAAACTATGCTCTAATGAGACATTTACATTATTTTGATTTAGTTATATTATATTAGTTTCTCTCTCATTTGTAGTTTAATATATGTTAACTTATTATTATTTGTGCTTATTTACTTTGGTAATTTATGCTAATTACTTACATTCGATCGAGACAAAAAAATATCGTTGGAACTTGTCATGATGAATTTTATATAAATGAAATGATCTTTTTAATATTTTTAAAATATTTTATTTTCAAGGATTTTTACATGATTTATAGGATATTTTACTTCTTACTAAATTTGATGTCTAAGATGTTATACCCAAACACCTTAGTATTTTTAAAAGAAACTTTCTTGTAAACTTTACCACATTTATTAAAATTTTTCACTTTGATTGGGGTATATTACAAAGCAACTCTCAATTTTTCATTCATTAATTTTCCCATTTCATCTTTATATCTATTTATATAATATTTTAATAATATGTTGTTATTAGTTTTGCTTTTTATATATTTTATAGTAATTCATAATGAGGCTCGATCAGCAGGAAAAAATGTCATTAAACTCGTCTCAAGAATCACTATCTAATTAAATATTAAATTTTTAATTTTTATTTATTTATTTTCTTTGGTTTTTATATATTTTATGAGACATTCTTATTCAAACCTAATCCAATAATAAATGATGTTGTTCCCAATCTCCTTAATATCTTGGATTGTAACTTTTTGTATAATTTATCTAATTTCTTTATTTTGTTTGCTTTGATTCTATTATATTACTATTTAATTATATGTTTCTTTTCATGTGATAGTTAAATAAATTTTAATTGTTTTGTTACATTACACTAATTAGTCAAAATTTAGTTTTATCATTTATATACTTAATATTAAAAAATAATTTATTATTATTTTAAATTATTTGATTTTATAATTTTTAATAATTATGTAGAAAGTTTGATTCAAATGAAAAGAACATCATAAGACTCATAATGAAAAGCTCTATCTAATTAAATTTTTATTTTTATATTTTTAGATATATTTTTCATATGGTTTTGGTAAGTTTTAAAAATTTTGTTTATACTTGATTTTATGATTAATGATTTTACACTCAATATACTTAGTAGCTTGAAATATAACATTCTAGTGTGATGTTTCTTATTTTTTTAAAATTATTCCCTTTGATTGTCATGCATTACAATTAAATGATATTTTCTATTGTAACATTTGTATAGCTTTAATTTATTATGTTGTGTTACCTTAATTTATAACATAATAGCATTAACATTTATGTAACATTAGAGTAAAAATGTTTTATCATTAATGTTTACTAACTTCGGTAATTAATAATAATTCCTAATGAGGTTCAATTGGGAAAAAACAAACTTTGTTCTAGTCATCTCGACCAATTAAATTATTAATGTTTATAACTTCTTAATATTTTATTTTTGAGAATTTTTACACACTTTTGGGGTAATTTTAAATCATATGAAATTTGATTATTGAAGATGTTACACGCAATCTTCTCAATATCTTCAAATGCAACATTCTTATACAATTTGTCAAATATATCAAAATGTTTTGCTGGGATTTTTTATGTTACTCTTTAGCTCTAAATCTCATCACTAGTGACCTTTGCATTATTTTGATTTGGCTATTGCAATTTGCTTAGAAATATCTCATTTTAGCATTTATATATATATATATAATAAATATTAAAATAATAAATTTTATTTATTAATGTTTATTTGCTTTGGTGATTCATAATTTGTAAAATTGATTTGTTTTTAGGACAAAACAAACTTCTATGGACTCATTTTGATGAGCATTTTCCCTTTAAATATTTCATTCTTTATATTTTTAAATAATTTATTTGCTTGGGTTTTGTGACATTTTATGAGATATTTTGATTCACACTTGATTTAATAGCTAAGGATACTGCACTTGGCATCCCTATTTTCATAAAATGTAGCTTCATCGAAAAATTTTTATGAGCTTTTAAATTTTTTTAGTTCGATTTTGTTATCTTGTAATGAGACTATAATTCAGTTCTCATGCGACGTTTGTATCTCTATGACATTGATATAGTGCATCACTTTAATTTATTTTATTTAAGCTTTATTATATATCAACTTTATATTAAACTAACAATTTATTAACATTTTTCTTATTTATATTTATAATTTATAGTAATTCAAGATAAGCTCCAACCAAAATCAAATAAATGCCATCACACTCATCTCGATTAGCACCATTTGTTTAGATTTTTCTTTTTTGTATACTTTTAATATTTTATTCTCAAGGGCTTTCATTTACATTCAAAGATATTTTGATTTGCTCCTTATTTAAGGATCAAGGTTATAGCATCTGATCTCCTTAGTATCTTGGAATGCAAATTTCCTATGCAACTTTTCTCAATCTGGCTTTAATATATATTTCCTTAATATTATAAAGAGAATTTGATATTACTTATGTTTATTTAATTTGACAATTCTTAGCAATTCAATATGAGGTTCATTTGAGTGATACAAACATTGTTTTGTTATAATTTAGGAAACATTTTTATTCATACTTGATTTGATGATTAATAATATTATATTTGATCATCTTAATTTCATTTATTGTAATATTTTCCATCACTGATCACATTTATTCAAAGTTTTTGTTTTGATTTTCCTATAATAGTATGTAACTCTTAAGGTTATCTTACATGATCATTTCATCACCTTAATTTTGTTGCAATACATTGCTTTGATTTATTTCAACTTTAATGTAAATAAAATTAATAACAAAATAATATTTTATTATATATATATATATATATATATATATATATATTTATTTTATCAAATTATAGAAATTCTAGATGAGTTCTATCCCATTAAATATTCATTTTAATATTTCTAAATACTTGTTTTCGTTCGTTTTAGATCCTTCACAAGACATTTGGAATCATACCTCATTGGATAATCAACGACATTACATTGATCTCCTTAATAATGTGGAGTATGAATTTTTTATACAATGAAACTAATTTATTCATATATTTTGCTTTGATTTGGTTTTATTTTTTTGGTATCTCTTAATCTTATTTGAAGTGAGCATTACATCGATTTTATTTTATTTTCTTATGCTATCTTAACTTAACTCATTTTAACATTAATATATATTTAATTAAAATTAAAATCATTCATTCTATTTTATGGTAATTCTTTTTAGCAATAGTTACAAAAAAGGTCCATTCAACATAAAATGAGCATCCTTTAACTTGTCTCAATAAGCTCTACAAAATTAAATGTATATTTCCATTTTTAAAAATATTTTTTTTATCTTTAGCATACTTTATGAGATATTTCAAATTGAACTTGTTGTATATATTAGTGATTTTATATTTTGTTTCCTTAATGTCTTTAAATGCAATCTTATTGTATAAGTTTTGTATTTCTTCAAATGTTTTTCTTTGATTTGGATAGATAACTATGAAACTCTAATTCTCATCTCATGTTTCCTCTTTATTACATTTATTTGATTAAATTTCATTACTTTAATTTATCTCATTTCATTTTTTTATATATTAATATTAAAATAATGTTTTTTAATTTATGCTTATTTACTTAGGTAATTTGGAGTAATTACAAAATAGATATAATAGAGATGAAACAAGCATCATTGGACTCATCTCGAAGAGTTTGACCTAATTAAATAGTTTTTAAAATTTATTTTTAAATAGTTTATTTTCTAAAACTTTTACTCACTTTACAAGATATTTAATTTCATGCTTAATTTGATAATCAAGGACTTTATACTTGAAATCCTTAATGTCTTGGAAAGCAACTTTCTAGAAACATTTATCTTAATTTTTATAATAGTTTTTGTTATTTTAGTTATACAACTTTGTAACTCTTAATCTCAATTCATATAAACTTTATTTTTCTTTTATTTGGTTTTTTTTATAACTTCAATTTTTCTCATCGCAACTTTAATATATGTTCTTAATATTAAAATAATTATTTTTTGTTATTTATGCTACATTATTTTGATATTTATAGTAATTCAACATGAGATGAATTTGTGATAAAATGAACTTCATTTGACTCATGTTAAGATACTCCATCAAATTAAATATATATTTTTATTAGTTTAAATATTTTATTTTTTTGATGTTTTGGCATTCTTTATGAGATATTTTGATTAGTACCAGATTTGATAATCTATGACATTGCAATTCATCTCCTTAGTAACATAGAATGCATTGTTTTAAAACTATTTAGCTTAATTATTTAAATTTTTTGCGGTTATACTATTATGAAACTCTCATTCTCCTCTTGAGTGACATTTAAATCAACATAATTTTCTTATATTATGTAGCTTCAATTGATCTCATTTTAGCCTTAAAATATTTTTATATAATATATAAAGAAAATTTCATTATTATTTACTTTTATTTATTTTAGCAATTAATTTTAATTTCAAATGATACAATATCGAGAGAAACTAACATCATTAGACACGTGTAAATAAAATCTATCTAATTAAATATTTATTTTTACATTTTCTAATTTTTTTCTTTCAAAGGGTTTTGCATGCTTTACAAGATAATTCAAATTGTAACTCATTTCCTAATCAAGGATGTTACACTCATTCTTCTTTGTAGCTTGGAATGAATCTTTTTTGTTTACTTTCACTTTGTTTAATAATGTTTTTTTATCAAGTTATATTATAATGAAATATAATTGTTCTCTTATGTGACCTTTACATTACTTTGAAATGATTAAATTGTATTACTTTAATTTATCATATCTTGAGCTTTGTTATATTTTTACTAATTATCAAAATAATAATTTATTCCAATTTTTGCTAATTTATTTTATTAATTTATAGTAATTCAAAAAGAGGTTATTTAGGGACAAATGAATCAAATTGGATGGTTTTTAACTAGCTCTATCCAATTACTTATTAATTTATATATTTTTAAATATTTTTCTAAAGTTTTAAGATGTTTTACAAGATATTTAAACTCATATCAATTTTGACAATCAATGATGTTACATTTAATTTTCTTAGTATTTTCAAATAAAGCTATCTTATTCAATTTATCAAACTTTCTAACATTTTTCCTCTTTTCAGTTATATTAATATATAATAATAATTCTCCTCTCATGTAAACTTCACATCATTGATTTGAATATATTACATTTCTTCAATTAATCACATTTTAACTTTAATATACCCTAAATATCAACTTTCAGACCTTATATGTGGTTTCTACTTTTGGAACAAGATATGATGATTTCAAATTTCTCACAATGCCTTTTGATTTAACAAATACTTTTGTGGCTTTTATGGATTTGATGATTGGAGTGATCAAGAAATGGTTAGTACATTTTTTTATTATTTTATTGAAGAGGTCTAGATCTACTTTCTATAACTGAAACAAAACACAAAAGACACCTGCATCTGATTTTATAGAGTGCAAACATTTCAAACTATAGCTTTTCGTTATCTACTATGTCATTCTTATGGAATGTAATAATCCAAGAGGAATCTCTATGGATTTGTAGAAAATAGGAGCTATTATTGAATGACCTAGAGCTTGAAATATAATAAAAATATAAGTTTGTTATGTTTAGCTAAGCATTATAGAAAATTTAATAAAGGGGATTTTCTCAAATTAAAGTACCATTAAGAAGGTTAACATTAGTGATAATGATTATTTAATGCAATATAGACTATGAAAAAAAATTCTAATTATAAAAGAGATATTGATTTCAACACTTACCTTAGAATTACCTGGGAGAGAAACTAAATTTTAGGTGGATAATGATGCATCTTTGCATTGACTTGGCTTTATATTACTATCATATGAAAGAGTTATAGAATATTCTTTGAGATAGCAACAGCATAACAAAAGATATTATCTTATACTTTATCATGTGCTTGTTGTAATTATATTTGCCTTAATTATTTAGAGACACTATATTTATAATATGAAAATTTATCTATTTATTAACCACTAAAGTTTGAATATATTTTCAAAAAAAGTTAAATTTAAGGCAACAAATGTGGTTGAAACTACTAAAGGATTATGATATCAAGATTGTTTATCATGTAGGTAAAGCCAATGTTGCATCTTATGCATTATTTTAGAGTACTAATATTCATAGTTTGATATAAAGCTTGGAAGAAGCATAATTAATAGCTAAAATAAATTAATAAGAATTAAATGCAATATCAGTAACTATTACAAGAAATGTTTGTAAATTAGCTAATGTAACAGAGTGGTGGCAATCTTTGAAAGTTACTCAAGATATTGATGAAAACTTCCAACAAATCAAGTCCTACACATTTGAATGAAAAGAAAAAAATAGTTAATTTAATTAGAGGATCTTTATTTTATAGGAACAAAAATATGATTTCCAATATCAGGTACATCTAAACAAATATTATTAAAAGAGATTGATGGAACAACATGTTTTGTTCATCGGAAACTCACAAAAATGTTACATTACTTGAACAAGAGATGTAGTGATTGGTATGAAGAAAGGTTTATATGATTATTTGAGCAATTGTGTGATATGTCAATATGTGAAAGAGGAGCATTGGAGACCAAGAGGATTGTTCCTCCCTCTTTCTATCCTAACATAGAAATATGAAGAAATTTTAATAGATTTTATAGTTGGGTTACCAAAAACTATTCAAGGATATAATTCTATCATAGATTAAAAAATATTAGCTCATTTTGTACATAATAGACTTATTAAGCTAAAAGGTAAGCACAAAAAGTAAAAACCTAGCCCGTTTTAGGATTACATGGTGTGTCGAAGGCAATTATAAGTTATCGAGATACCAAATAAATTTCATATTCTTAGAAAAATGCACAAGAAATATTTGGTACTTAATTAATATTTAACATAACATTTCAACCTTAAAGAGATGATAGACTCTAAAAAACTATAAAGACTTTGGAGAATATATTGAGACTAAGTTTATTCGATTTTGGTGAAAGTTAGGATACACTTTTAACATTGATAGAATTTTCTTATAGTAATGATTATGAATCCAACATAGGAGGGGATCATATGAGACACTATATGGCAAGAAATGTTAGTCAATATTGTATTACTATGAAGTAGGCAACGAAGATAGAACAAACTAATAAATGAAATAACATAGAAGATTCAAACAATTCAAGAAAGAATATAAAATAATAAGATCATTAAAATAAATTCTTCAAATTAAAAAAAGAAAGATAGAGTTCCAAGAAAACGACCACTTATTCTTAATTGTTAGTTTGATCAAGCGTGAAGGCCAATTTGGCAAAAATAAGAAGCTAAAGACAAGGTACATTGGACATTTTGAAATACTATAAAGAGTTGAAACAATTTTATACAAAGTGGCAGTACGTCTAGCATTGGTACATGTGCATAATGTATTTCAACTTTTAGCTATTAGAAACTATACTACCAATCCATCACATGCAATGCAATATGGTCCAAATATTATAGAAGTGTAATTAAATTTTTGTTATGAAGCAAAACCTTTCAAAATCATTGTTAAAGTGATCAAATAATTGAGAATAATAGTAATTCTTGTGATTAAAGTTTTTTATAAAATCAAATAGAACATCAAGCTACCATGGAACTCAAGGATGAGATGAGAAAAAAGTTTCTTAAGGTATTCTAAATCTTAAGAAACAATTTATATGAAGGTAGAATTTATGACATCCACAATCCACAAATAAGGTATAAATTGAATTATCTAATAATACATGCCATAAATATAAAAGCATGATTATCAAAGCTAATAGAAATAAATAACAATATATTATATATTATATATATAATATGTAGTTTCTATTTTGGAAATAGAACCTACTCCCTAGCCATGCCTGATCTCCAAGACCTTGTTTTCGTCCATATGCAATCAGTCAAAGTTTCACTAGAGAGTCGATTTGCTCATGATGTTTGCATCGATTATCAACATCCTTTAAAGGGTATCAAGAATTTGAAGTCAATTTGCATCTTAGAAATTAGGTAAGTAAAACAAGCTAAAACCTAAAATCCCTTTTTTATTTTAATAATTAACTTCGAAATCATGAGAAGTAATAGCCATTATATGACATCCCAATTTTAGTTTTACCTTCTTTATTTAAAAGACTGGGGAAAACAATTGTCAATTAAAAAACTAATGTTTTAAAATAGAGAAAACAAGAAAAGAAGGTAAGAAAGATGAAATTTTTATTGTTTAAGAAAAAAGTCATGCAATTTGATATTGATAACATAAAAATTTTCAATTTGTGCAAAAATCTTTAAACAAAGTTGACGAAATTATAATTGACAAAAATATTGACAAAAAGGGATTGTTGAACAACACAATGCTATCTCAAATAATGATAAAAATTATAAGAAATGGATTTTAACATAAATATTATATTTTATGTCTGATATAGTATAGATTGTTGAAATGTAAACTATATATGTGAAGTAGGAACTTAACTTAAATATTATATTCCCTTGTTTGATGCAGTTTTGATTTTTTAAATTAAGACCTTCTATATGAAATATAAACTCAAGCATAAATATTATATTCATAAGTGTCATGTGGTACTAATTATTGAAATTACAACCTTGCTTATGAAGTGGGCACTCCAATCTAAATATTATGTGTATATCTTATGTATTTTTTATTCATGAAATTAAGATCTCGTTTGTGAATTTGCATAGAACACATGATATTGCTGAATTAATGCAATCTTAATTTTTGTAAATATATAAGAATTTATATTTTAACTAGATATAGGCACTTTAACATAAATAGTATATGCATATGTCTAATGTATCACTAATTTTTGAAATAAAGATATTGCAAGTTAGTTTGCATAGAACATGGCATACTGATATGATGAGTTATTATTATTATATGTAACAACATGATAAATTATACTTATAGATAGATGTGTCTTTTAATATTGATGAAGCATAAATGTGAAACCATTTGACATGATTAACTATGTAAGAATGACATTGATATACCAATGTAAGAGCACATATCTAATGAAATGTTTTGAAAAATAAAAACTATACATGTGAAAGTGTATTAAGGGAATAACTCTTATGATGTGGCTACTGATTAATGGGTTGCAGCATAATAATTTGCTACAAAGATATAACTATTGAAAAACATGTAAAACTAAGCATTATAAAGCATAAAAATATGATATGATAAGTTAATAAAAGAGGTTTCCATCATAACTACATAAACCAAACTAAAGATACTGACTAATTACACTAAGAGATGGGAAGTTGCAAAACTAGCCATTACAAGGCTTACTTAGTTGTTTAGAAATCTGTGTTGATAGATAAGACCTCATTAAGAAAAAATGAAAACATAATAAGTTGTAATTTTTTTTTATCTTTTAGAGATTTTCATTTCATAATTTATTTACATTTTAATATAAATGAGACACTAATTGTTATATGTTATGGTTGATGCTTTTGTTAAATCTTATATGTAGTTCTTCAAAATTATTGCTTATTTATATATTTATTTATTGTTTGAGATATCCTACAAAGAAAAAGATAACCAATAAAAAAATAAAGACTATAAAGGTTTTCATTGTAAGAGTTAAGTTGAATAGCATTTAATCATGTGGTAAATTTAGTATTATATATATATATATGTCAAAACTAATAACATTGAGAAAATTATGGGAACTATGACATTTGATTGTCGAATGGTTATAGTTACTTAAATGCTTTGGATTCAATTGTTTATAATTATTAGATGTGAATATAAAATGTGGTTGTCATCTTGCAGATGAAATTTTTATATTGATGTATTTATCAATTATAAAATGGACAAATTGTAGGAGAAGTTTTGTCTACTTGAATTCTAAAATTTGAGAGAAACTTTATTGAATATACAAAACTAAGAGACATTACATACTTTCATGCTCAGTTGTACTCATATTCTTATCAGGTCCCCAACGTGAATATTGTCAAGTCAAGAGAGCAATGTACATAAGGGATTTTGACAAAATTCATCTATAACTATAGCAAACTGATTGGCTCTAAGCATTCGGTAGAAGGTTGCCAGTCCAAAATGCATCCACTATCAGTAGACTACTCGATCACTCACAAGGTGAGTGCAATTCAATGTATCTTAGTTTGTGGGAAAATTAGGAGCAACCCCTATAACGGCCTTCCCAAGGCATTGAATAATTGACTTGAAACTGGTATAAACATAGGAAATCAACTGTTTAAATAAAACAAACCATTATGATGTTTCTCACAGATGCTCACACAATGTCAGTTCCAAAAAGTGCTCCAAATCTTAAAGTGAAGAAATTCAACTATGGATGAGTAAATAGTGGGAGTAACTGTGACACTTTTAAGGTAGCCAAGTACATCATCATCTAATTAGTGATGCACATAATTGATTAATGAGATTCCCACTTTCCTTCTCTATTGTCAAGCATAACCATGACAGAAGGAATATGCTTGGTAAAATTAGTTAAGAAAGAAGACTCCATTAAGCTTAACTATAGTCCAACTTTGTGAAATGACTTCAGAATTATGACATAAATGGGAGTCAGCCTGTCAATAGAATTGATATTCTACTACCTCTAATTTTAGTTTACTTATTTTGTGTGATGAAAGAGGGTCCCAACCCTTATTTTTGATCGAAGCATCACTTGGTTGGTCGATATAGGTGAATGACATTGTCAGGCGAGGAGTTTGGCTAAGGTAACACATTTGTTAAAAGATAAATCTAATGTTTTAAGATGAATTCATTGAGAAAAGAAATTTGATGAAAAACAAATGGTTAAAGCTCACTTGATTTTACTTTGTAGTATAAATATGAATAGTGAAATAGTGGAATATTGATCTTTTAGGCTTTCTAAAATTGAAGCTAGATATGCCAAAAACTTTACCACTGTGATAACTACCTTATGGCAGACAAGCGTTCATAATGATAGTATTTTTTTACCATTGAATTTTTACTCTTCTTATAATTTTTAAATAGAATTCACCAAGTATTGGACGTTCAATGACAAAAATAGAATTTGAGCTACGTTTAGACTGTCGAGGCAGGTTACCATTGATTCAACGTTGAATGTGTGAAGATAATAATTCAACCTTGTATAATAAAAACTATTGCTTCTCACAATTGGCTATTGCACTTAGTTTAAAACCCATTGGTGTGAAGCTATCATTTGTAGCATTATGACTGAATACCTCTAAGTCAATATCCACACCAAGATGTGATGCCTAAACCTATTGTTTCCTTTTTGGATGATAGTAAGGGCTTTGCACCCTCAAGGGCACATGACCATGGGCTCAACTAGTGCATTAGAAAGTTTGATGGAATAGGAACCTTAAGAAATGAAAGTTAAAAATGAATATTAGGTAGAATCCTTTATAGATGACTTAAAAATGCAATGGTGTAATGTAAGTGGTAGTGTGGCCTTAAAGTAATGATCCATAGCATTCCAACACTATGCTAGAGCATATTCAACACCTCAGAGACATAGACTTCATGAAAGTTTCAAGACACCCCTTCCTTGCTTGCTTAATTTACTCCATATGCTCTACTTTTTGTGATACTTATTATGCTACTTTATGTGGTAATTTATGTGATACTTCATGTAACACCTCGCATGGTACTTCATGTGGTACATTATAACATACTTCATGTGGTTCTTTATGTAATACTGTGAGGTTCACATTGTGTCCCATGGAAGCTTTCTTTGGTGTGAGGATAAAATGTCTTACATTGTCCATTGTGGAAGTTAGATGGGTAATGTGGTAATTTTAGCACTTTCCCTTCTATAAAAATTATCATGATCAACTAAGATCCAACCCAATGCCACAATAGATTCATACTTATAAACCCAAAGATGTCACATAAGTTTCAAAAATTTTGCTTGCTTACTCAGATCCATTTTTAAAATGGTACCTTTAACTATTTAATGTGGGTGGAAAAAGTGTCACTTCTTTGACGAAATTGTAGAAATATGAAATTTCCAAGGGGTATTGAGTGGAACAGTCTAGCACATGGCAAAGTGGAAGTTAGATGGTGTAATGTCTATTATTGCTTGCATGATAATGCATTGTGTATGCATGACAGCCAGTACATGCATTGATGGTTGCATCCTGTGACACGACTGATGGGTCCTACAAAGTTAAACTCATTTTTTTTATTTTGTTTAATGTTGTGGCTTATTGGTGCCTTGAAAACGTTATGCTTTATTGAGAGACTTATTTTCTTTCTTAATTGAATTATCACTATATGCAATCCATAAGAGCTACACTGTGGTACAGTGTTATCTACTACAAAGCAGAAGTTTGATTACGCAATATGCACTAGGCCTTGTGCATGCTAGGCATTGCCCTTAGTTATGCACTATTATGGTTTTCTATTTAGTGAGTAACTATGCATGCTGTAACTCTATGCCCATGTGGAATGGAATTATGCTTAAACAAGGCATCAACCCTATGTGTGGTTAGTGGAATCTATTGTGTGAAACTAGTCAAACTTGAAAAGTTAACTTTTTTGGGATTTTTAGTGCTAAGGGCCACTAATGCATGGATAGGCTCATATCCTATTTGGAGACATTCTTTCTTCAAGGAAAATGTTAACAATATGCAATCATCAATATGAAATGTGTTGTGTAGTGCAGCTTGTGACAAAGTGGAAGTTGGATGATGTAATAAGTGCTAGGGTTTCTGCATGCTTGCTTTCATTCATAAACACACACTACTACAACTACTGTGCATGATAGGGCACTATTCATGTTATAAAAATGAGCTTGGTGGAATCTAAAATGTGTAATGTTTTGAGATTTTTGGCACAAAGGGTTGTTTTGGTATGGATAACTGACAATATGTGATGAGGTTTGCTCCATGGTGAAGTGAAAGTTAGATAATGCAAAATGAGGTAGAATTTGTTCATTTTGGGACTCTTTCCAAGCTACTACGATAGCACATGGTCCGTACCAATGACAATCCACCCTGCAAGGTTATGCCTTGAGGCATCCTCTGTGCCGCTTTTATGACCCAAAAATTGAAATATATTTTGTGATTTTTTGCATTGCAGACTACTAGCCGATAGATAACATGATGCCATTTTGAGATACTTTTCTTCTGCCTTGACAAAATTATCACAATATATAATTTAAAAGAAGCAATGTGTGGCATGATATTGTTCATAGCAAAGTAGAAGGTGTTTGGTTCATATGTACAAGGGTTTATGCAAGTTCGTTGTGGCTTAATCGTACATAGCTATTACTAAACTCAAGGTAGTGCACTGAAAGTGTTGTAGCACTATTAATGTATGGTAATGCACTATGAATCAGTGCATAAGCCAGTCTGCTCCTTTCCTATGGCATCAGATGCACGTCGTGGGTTAGGACCACAAAGTTTATCTTTTTTGTGTTTTTAATGTTGTGAGTTGTTAATGCATGGATAAGGCGATGCCTTATTAGGAGAACTATCATTATACCAGTTCGTAGTGCCACACTCTTCCATCTACATGGAGCATTGTGAGGTGTAGTTTTTCTCATGTTGCAATGAAGGTTTGGTGATGGCATATGCACTCATTAATGTCCCTTTCATCTATGTCACTTACCTTCATGGTGTGATGAGTGCTAGCCTGCTCCTGGCCATTGAGATAGCTTTCTTCATGCGAGGCAATTTTTTGTTCTAAAAGCGTAACTCTTTTTTGCCATTATAATTACTTCAAACTACAAATGTAAGAATAATGTGCCACTCTAATGGGGACTTGACATTTTCTAATATGGAATTGTCACATCTTTCTTGCTACTACAGACTTCGTTTGATTTTGTGTTTGCCCTCGTCGAAGTGAAAGTTTTGTCATGTAATATATGTCTGGCTATGTATTGGTTGAACATGTAGTTGCCTTTGCATGTTGTAATGCATGATGTCAATCCTAACATGGGTGCTATGTCTTCCTATGTTGTGGCAATAAGGGTGCGAAAGTGTGACATGTTTGTTGTGGAACTACAACTTTTTGGGCGATTAACATGGTTTTTCATGGTGGATGGCTAACATTTTGAGCACATAATTTTCTTGTTTTCTTATCACTGATGTTGGACAAGTCCTTTCGTAGTTACATGAGTCATGTGGAACATCTTCAATTTGAAAGGTGCAAAAATGTCTAGTTATTTTAATTGTTATTTGAGTGGTGCATGGCACTGTGGATCAATCATTATGTCCTAGGCACCTCTTAGTGTGATCAGTCATTATGTGTATAGTTTTATCATTTAATCAAACCACCCTAAGATGACTTTCATATGTTACCTTTTTTTATTAGATTGGTAAGTTCCATTCAATTATTTTACTGATACCACACTTCTTACGTGATTAAAATTTTGGGATCCTATAATACTATTGAATTTTTGACCATCCCTGCTCATTTTTGCATTGTCTTGGAAATCACTTATTTTAGTCCTCATTCTTCGCTAGGGGCTGCTGTCATCAAAGAATGTTAATTCTAAGAGGCAATGCTTGAGAACTTGATGAATGGTAACCAAACCTGAAAACATTTGCTCTTTCTTTGTGGAGCATTACCAGACGTGATGCACATGTCAATTATGATGTGAGGTGCTTGTTAATGCTTTATCTTTGGATTTCTACCTAGTTGATCTTATTCATAGTCATGTTTTGGTCTCAAAGATTAAGTGATGCTTGTGTAAGTACGAATAATTTTAGACTATGAAACTGCAAATGGCTTATTAACTTACCTATAGTTTTTTTTTATATACATATCACTCAGAAAAATGTAGTAAGTTCAGAGCTAATACATGCACTAATCCCCAACTTGAAGAAGAGTTGAATTCTTTAGGTAAGTCTTTGATGGAAACTTTTGCTTAGCATCTTGATAATTTTGGATCATTGGTCCTCCATTCCAATGATGCATCATTCAAATTTTGGCCATGTGAACATTCAATTGTTACATTTGAGCACACTGTGGTGTTGATTAGTGATGAAGCATTAGGGTTCGATCTTTGAGAGGGAGCTTAAGAGGTAGCAATCACATCCAACGAAGGTTGTAGGCACAATATTTACCCCATCCAAACTTGGGGATATTATGACAGTAAATAATATAACTTGCTCTAGGAGTTTGAAAATTGGAAGGACTAAAATCAAAATACCTTAATATGGATCCATTAGAAGGTAGGTATGGTGCAAATAGTATTTCTAATTCTAGCTCCAATACCATATATTTAAGTTGTGTTTAAAAAGGCTTATTTGGACCTTGGTTTGGGTTAGTCAATCAACTATTTTGTTTGCTCTACCCACCCTGATCCTTTTGTCAATCATGTTTTCTTACGTTAGCTACTCAACTGATGTCCACAGCATCATTACTTCAAAGAAATTAGAATGTTCAAAGCAAGCCCACCCTGATAACATCATAGGATTTTGATCCATTGTGTTGGCTTTTGTGAACGAAGTAATTATTAAGATGCATAATCATGGCCTGGTCAATCTCATAGTCAAAGATGAAATTTTGGGAATTATTAAAGAGGAAGAACCATGAAAAGAGTTTCCAAGTATGTTTTAATTAATCAAGAATGAATTATGTAGGCTCTAAGATGATCAGATAGCATCATAGTTTGTACTATAAATGATGTCAACAAGGGATTGGCAAAGCTTTTTCGACTCATGCATAACATTTTAGAAGGATAAAGTGGAAGCAATTTTAGAAAGGGCATTCCCCAAACAAAAAAAAATCATACAAAAGTGCACAATGTGAAACATATTCCATAGCATTATTGCATTTGATCTTTAAATGGGATAGTTTGAAGGAAGTCAGCAATGGTTGTAGAAAGAGGTAACTGGTTAAGTGAGGAATGGTTGTAGTTCAATTTTGATTCAATCACCTTTGTCTCAACATTAGGAACTACAGTTCCCAAAAATTCCATTGATTCAAAAGTAACAATAATCTCCAAGGTAGAAGCTGATCATGAAACTAAGTCTTTTTAATAATAGAAGTCTACTCATGCCATCCCATGCAATAAGAAAAATTGTAGTATTCAAATCATCATATGTTATTGCATTTAAATTGAATTTAATCCAACCAATTAGAGGAGTAGTCTAAAAAGAGGTAACAAGTGTCCCATCGAGGTCATCAAAGCTCCCATTAGACTTTATTGGATAGTTGGAGCTAGTGATTGCTACAATGTGAATGTTCCTTTGAAGTGTAGTTAAATTGAATATAGTTTTCACTCATGCCCAAAATTTACTCTTACACCAAAGTTTGAACTATAATAAAGCAGCACATTTGACTTCATGAGAAGTTGTTGCCACTTCAACATTCAGATGTCCAATTATGGACCTGAAAAATGGAATTGACATCCTTACAATTAATCCAACCAAGCATGAAGCAAACATTTAAGAAGATGTTGGAGAAGAGTTCTTTCATAATATGACACTCCTACAAAAATATTGCTTCCCTTCATTGCTAGAAAATAAATTTAATGCCAATCTTCATAGGAAAATGTTTAGTTGAGGTTGCACTGACACTTTGTAAACCTACATGACATCCTTCCTTGAAGGATTATGGCTTATTTTTTCTTCTATTTTATATAGTCTTTCAATCTAGCATCATATCCTCATTCAATTTGAAGCAAAGCATATCTATTTCATTTTATTTAGCACAAAGGGAATGTAGAATCCAAAATACTAAATTAGGCATGAATAGCTTCTAAATCATTTTGTGATCCTACACTCAATGCTCCATAACTAGGCCCACTACAAATAAAGCCAAGCTAATTATCTAATAAAATAAAAACAAAATTACCTATAATAATCCACCAAAATCATGTTATTTATGGTCAAATGGGATGCAAAATTAACTCAGTTACAAATATGAGAAGCAATGTGAGGCACATGAAAGGTCTTATTTGTTGTAAAGCATTTGGACATGAAGGATTGAACCCATAAAAATTCTTCATAAGCGATAACTCTTCTAAAAAAGTTTTGTAATCAACATTTACTATCAAGTTGACAAGTTACAAACTCTGAGTCCCTATAGTCCTTTGCTAGAGTTAGCATTTCTTAGTAGGAATAATGTGTTATGTTGTTGTTTTTTGAACTACTCCATGCATAACGATGCAATCATATTCACCATCTTGTCAATATTTTGGAAAAAATTCAAACATGTTCTTTTGATGAAGCTATTACTTCGAACCTATAGATTGTATGTTCCAATTCACTTTAGTTGCAGTGGATTGATACATACAATCTCATTTTGCATGAAATACTTTTCTTATTATCAAGTAATCTATGACTCCTAAGGCATGCTAGAATTTTTACTTAAAAGCCACTACACAATATAATTTTTCAATCCAACCTGCATAAAATATATCTTTAAATATTATTCATGCTCCTTAACCTATGTCCAAAATTATCTCATCCTATTAATGAAAGAAATTTTGCAAAGTTGATTTTAGCCATAACCACCACACAAATAGTCATGCATTCCACCTTATCGATGCTATGGACTTGTTACAGCCTTGCTTGTTCCACAATTAGTAGAATAAGACATAAGGAAGTTCTCAAATGCATCAAGATTACCTAAACAATAAGCTCCCTACTCCCAATACGAATTTGACTTAACAAAAAAACTTTTTGTCATTGCACACTCAAACAACAATACCATCAACCAACATAAGGCTAGAACCACATGTAATCCCATTTTTCTAAAGTGTTCTTAATAACAAAAAAGTAATATGGACATCCTATAATTTATTAAAGCCGTGAAGTTGTTGTAGATTGCTCTCCCTGATCATGTTTTCACTTGTCTTGTCACCCTTTTTTGTTTATTAATTTCCCATATTTCTTAAGGGTTTGTCTTCTAATTATTCATATATGTTCTCATTATCTACTACATGAATACTTGGAAATAGCTTTTTAAGGAGCTTCATAGCATCAAGAATAGTAATAGTTTCCATGGAAAATGCTAAACCTAAAGTTCATGTTCCGCTAAGTATAATAGTAAGTCTACTTAAATCATCCCAAATAACTATACAAATTCCATCATCAAGATATTATTGCATTACTACATAACAATTTATCTTCACTCACCCCATTGGAGGAGTCTAATAAATTGTTATAAATAGCCTTTAAAGGCCCCTAAAACTCCCCCTATAATTGATTGGAGAAACGGAACATGGAGTAGAAGAAACAATAGAAAAATGAATACTGCCTTGATGTGTTGCAAGATTAAGCACCTTACTCATGTGTACTTCCAAATTTTTACTAAACCAAAGGTGATATAATCCTAAAGTAGTAAATTTGATTATAGAAGATGTAGTTGCATCCCATATATTTGCCACCATCTAATTAAGAAGCTCATTTAAAAATTAAAATCCTTGTTATTTACCACATCAAGTAGGAAATTAGTTATTGCAAAATGGCTTGCCTAGAGTTGCTTTACCTTATGGCAAGCTCACAAGCTATGTTGTACATCCTTTTTTTCGTTACAGCCCCATGACCAAAGGACCTACATTTTAATACCTCTTGAACACAGCTTAGAGTGAGTTGAAATAAAATTCAAAACTAATCTCCATATGAAAACATTGGCTTGATGCTACAACTCAATTTCAAAAACCACACAATCTCATCTCCTGTTACAATGAAGATTTTAAACATGCTACTATAAACGAATTTTTATTCCAACCTAGTGTCCTCATTACATTTGAATTAAAACTTGTCTCATTCATTTGAATTGGCCCAAGGAGAATGCATAATCTAAAACATTTAAGTACAAAAAAATTTTGTTTCATATCTTGGTCCCAAACTTCAATGTCCTTAACAAGCTTTGCTACATTAATTGGATGCTCCACTTCCATGTCGATATAGGTAGGTCATGAAGAAATAAAAAGAATGCAAAGCCAATTATCTAACAAGAATGAGACTTTTTTACCCTCAATAATCTACTAAACCATATTAATTATTTAAGATACCATAATACTGAGTAACATGCAACTATGTGAAACCTTGTGCAACATATAAAAATTATCATCTATTACATAATACTTTAATTTGATGCCTAAACCAATATACGATATCCTTGAGCCATAATTTTCCATTAATTCTTTCTAATTAGTGCTACATACTATGTTGCCAAATTATGAACTCCAAGACCCCCACACTCCATAAGAAGATTAACCAAGTTCAACGAAATATAATACATAGTGTTGCCATCATTTAAACCAGTCCACAAGTATCGTTGCATTAGTTTCTCTAACCCATCAAGAATGCTTTTCAAAAAAAAAGAATGGCCTAAGTAAAATGTAGGAATATTAGCATGCATATATTTGATCATGAGAATATGCCCCTCCAATAAAGATCTAACATTCCATCTTAACACACAATTCTTAACTCGATCTATTATAAATTTGAAGTCTTTTTTTTTAGATTTAGTTACTACAATACATATGCCTAATTATTTTAATTAAGCAACTTGACTCATACGTAACTTTCTTACTGTCATCTTCCTTCACTTGCATTCCATCCCCTTATTAAACAATAATCTTTTCTTGTTAACATTTATCACCTAACTAGAGTGTTGCCCATACTACTTCATATTGTCCCAATTGGTCCTAGCTACAACAAAAGTTGTACGTGCATACATAATGATGGCATCAGCATATAGATGGTGAGTAATCATTGGTCAGGAATGGCTAATTTTAATCCTAATCGATAGAACTTGCTCTACATGGTACTTAATAGGCAAGAGAGATACTCATACATAATGGTGAAATGGTTTTGAGAAAGTAGATGCCCAAACATAAGACCCATGATACCCTCAATTCACTAAAGATAGATCTTATCAAATAAAATCCCGAATCTTGATGTAATGATACAAGCTACATCCAAATCACACCAAAGCTTTTGTAATTGTAGATGCTTCTACATATTAAGCATGAATTTCCAATTTGTCTTATCACAAGCATAGTCCTTGTTCATCTTTGATGCTATAAGACCCTCTAAAAGAGTAAATCAATTTATATAAACAACCATCTCTAATGTAAAAAGCATAGTATTAGATATAATATGGCCAAGCACAAAATAAATTTTTTCCCTAGTAATAATATCAGGAAGCACCAACTTTAGGATGCCCACAAAAAATTTAGTCACAACTTTGAGCATCACAGCATAAAGACTAATGGGTCTAAAGTGGTAAGTTTTACGAACACTCTATACTTTAAAATTTAGGATGAATAGCTTGTCTTTTCGCATTTTTTGAATAGAGTTATCTTTGAAGAATTATTTCATAGTACTGACAATATCTTCCGAGGAAATATTCCAATATCCATGCCTGAACTACACAAAGAAGCCATCGATACTAAGGACTTTGTTTCTTTTGATAGGTATAGACCCATTTCTAATCTCGTAATTATTGATTGGAACCATTAGACTTACTAGTTGTGCACTGTTGGTAGCTATCAAGGGTTGGAAAGGTAGCGGAAGATTATATTGTGCAAAACTACATCACTTCTAACTAAAGAACAGCATGTGTATATCTTTAATCTTAGTTAGGGAAGCCACTAATTCCCAACTATCATGTTTAAGATGATGTATATAGTTTATTCTATATCTAGAAGTAGTTACCACCTAAAAGAAAGTGTGTTCCAATCCCAAAGATAAGCTTCATGAAGCTTTGCCTGCTACCACCAGCATTCTTCTTCTAAAGTTGTTGCCTTATTATAGGAGAAAATGACATTATGCCAAAAAATTGTGTTCTAGCTCTATTAACCCCATCTTAAGTTCCATAAGTTGAAGCTCTTAGATCTCTTGCTCCAATTGGTGAAGCATATTAAGAATATGGTCATGTTCAGGTACACTCCATTTCATTAAAGTTGATATTGATCTATTTAATTTAGTAGATAGGCCATCCATAGGGTTGCTCATGATAATTTTATTCCAAGTTACCTACACCACAATAGTTGAATTTGAAAATGATAACCATAAGGTTTCAAACTACCTTCTCTTCTTAGTATTATTCAAATATAGTTTTTTAAACTAGATAAGCAAATTTATGGTCTAAGCTAATATGATAAAGATGTGTCATTGTAGTTGTCGAGAGCGCTTGTATACCATTAATTTTCATCAAAGCTCTATATGATCTTTCGTATATATGCACAATACCCTTCATATTATTACACAAAGTGAACCTATTCCCAATAAATCCCAAGTTTGCTAGATGAAAATCAAGCATAAAACAACAAAACTCATATTGAGCCTACCCATTACAAAATTATTTTGGTCCTCTCTTCTAATTCAACACAAGAAATACATTGAGATCTCCTCTAATAATTGACTTTTCACCAAGCTTTTCATATTCTCAAATTTTGCCTTAGGCTGTCTGACAAATAATTTAATCTTTTGATACATACACTAGACAACACTGTCTAGAATTCTTACTACTATGACTCACTAGATAATAACCACCAATAAAGATGACCATATAATCTCAAGCTCCACTCAATGCCTCAAAAAAACAATAATACACTTTTATAATTTGTCAAAGGTTGGACAAAGTACCACTAATTCTTGCTCAAAAGCCAGTCTACCTCACACTTATAAAAGTTTTCAACCTAAGCTTCCAACAAGACAATAACAAATACAACATTTTCCATTACCAAGCATTGTAAGTAGCTACAAGTGTTTGCCACTCTGATGCACTAAATGTTCCATATTGCAAATACAACCACATATTGTTTGCTAAAAAACTAATAATTGGACAAAATCCATACATCTATTGCACACCAAACAATGTTATGTCTACATTTTAGAAGCACCACACTTTCAAAATAGCATATGGGACTCAAATACTAATAGCAGTGAAGCATCTTGCTATAATTTGCAATTGAATAGATATTCTAACTCCCATTTGAGATCTTTCGTTGGCTAACATGCTTCCTTTCCATAAAAAAAGTAACAATTGTAGGAACTTGGAGAAGCTCTCTCTAATGTCAACATTTTGTTTGAGCATTTCCATAATCATTTGATAAATTGCTTCATAAATACTGCACACCATTACTCCCAATTTCCTGCTACTATAGTAAACCTACATAAAAAAGCTTCTTTCATGCAAAACTATTCTTCCTAGGACTACACATCTATAGTTTCTTGATCTTATGATATCTCCAAGAATTCCACACAACGTAGATCTCCATACAACTAACTAAAAAACTTTAGTTTTCATGCCAAATGAACTCCACATGATGAGTAGCAATACATCAAATAAAAATTCCATAATTATAGCCTAGGAAAAAAGGTCGAGCACATAGCTATCATTTGCATTAAAGGAAATGAACCAACTTCTCTTTTAGGCCCTCTTTCTAAAGACATCGTTCTCTACCTTTGAAATAAAGAATCGATTCCAAGCAATTGAAGTAACTCTCGCCCAAATAAGAATTTTATACAAGCTATTCCATGGATATCCAATTAAGGTGCTTCTCAAAATAGCCACACAACATTCTTAAAAGCATAGTGAATCTTCCAATTAGAAATTTTTTATATCTTCCTATGCTTATAATACCTCTAAGAATTTTGAACTTAATACAACTCAAAAAATTGCATATCCCCATTGTCGTAAATTTGTGTCTTTCTTTTGCTATTAACACTATGAAAATTTGTAATCCTATTAATCACCATATCTTGACCAAACATAATGCTTTCTTCCAACCTCATTGCTATGGCCATGCTCATACCAAGATTGAACCTTATCTAGTAAGATCATCACCAAGATGGTAACTGACAACCTCTTGTTTCTATGCCAATCAAACTTTACATGATATGTAGCAAAGGAATAATAAGTGCAAAAATATCAAAAACCTTCTCTGCTCTTGTTTACCATAACAATATGCCAAGATTGAACCTTATCTAGTAAGATTATCATCAAGATGGTAACTGACAACCTCTCGTTTCTATGCCAATCAAACTTTACATGATCTGTAGCAAAGCAACAATAAGTGCAAAAATATCAAAAACCTTCTCTGCTCTTGTTTACCATAACAATAATAACATACATTCATAATAAAGCGAAGTCATAAAAAATACTAGATATAATCTTCAAATGCATCTATAACCCCAAAACCATCTACACTTCCTTAGAAATTCTAGAAACCAAGATGCCACTACTCCTTAGTCTACCAATTTCAACATTTCTCTAGATCAACATTTTTTGTTTTTCAATTTTCAAACTTCACTGGGCGAATCCCTTACCTTTATGAATTTTTATTTTCATTGTCAACTCCACATTCATTACATGGAGCATTAGCCAATTTTGCAGACCTTCGATGATATCCTAATAGTGGATGGACTGAGAATACACAAGACTTCCACTTACTTTGCTAAAATAAACGCCTTAATCTTTGATGAGTCACTAGGGCCATGAACTACGTCCTTGCTGCTTAAGGAATAATGCTTTTTTGTATGCTTTTTGTTTCGTTAACCACTCCATCTTGCATGAACCCCCATTATGCCTATCATTATTAGATTTGGATCTACCACTATGCATAATTTATTCATTATCTTTCTTTCTATATGCTTACAAATATCCTGCCTACTCATATCTTGGTTATTTACATTCCTCCTCTATTGTGTTGCTATAATCACTTTTTTATTCCTAGGTTGCACAACCATCCAGGGACCCAAACCAAACCTTGTTGCTTATTGTAATCAGCTTCTATCTCTACCTAAATTTCACTTGTCCATCCATTCTTGTCCAATTCAAGCCCCACCTTAATAGAACAATAGCTCTCTACTCTAGTAGCATTATGGAACAATTCATTAAAAATGTGCATATTGCATATGCTAGATGCATGTATTAATTTTCAAAAAAATGAAGTAGATAAAGGAAACCTCGTAATCCTCAAACTTTTATAGACATTGACTGAATGGTCCATTCAGCCACATACCCACTTTAAGAGGTTTTAATAGTTCAATTCTTACACATACTTTTACAAAGGATGATTTTTGCTTGTTAATAATACAACCATCACCTACAACCTTGACAAAGTAAAAAATGATCTTTGTGTCCCAATACATAAGAAGGAATGCTAAAAAACTAACTAACATGGGCTCACACATGATAGCTAAAGTGTTTGGTCTAAATCTAAGTTTCAAGATATCTAATCCCAGTGTAAGGCCTATAACTTAATTGGGACCTCCCAACCACATAAAGTCTCTATTTATAGATGACTCAAAGTTCCACAAATAGCCTACTTATGACCCAAAATCCACTAAAAATGTCCCCTTCCATAGTGGAGTACACTAATAATCCATTGAAAGGTTAAATTAGTACCATACACTCTACCAACAAGATCATACTAAGGTACAACTTCTAACCTCATTTGAAAAGGGAATTTGATCATTTATTATGGAGTATCACTTTATTCTATCATCTTCAAAGCAACATTTTTTAGTCTCCCCATGTAATCACAAAAGGAACCTAAAATGGAAATGTTGTTACCATTGCTTACTCTTCATTAAGATTCAAAAAAAGTAAGAGAAAAAGTAGAAAGAAGAATTCAATCAATTATTTCAATTTCAATTGAAATATTTTCAATTGAAAATTATGGATTGAAAATTTAAAAATCTAAAATGAAAATAAAATATGTTGAAAAATAAATGACAGAAATTATCACTCACAAGAAAATATTGACTCCTTTTTTATTTTGTTGTTGGGATGAGGTTATTCATGTTTAGAAGAAATCCATTATTGATCAAATCAACTAGAGGAGCAGACTTTATTGGGCCATCACTGTGATAGAAGCATGGGCAGGTGTCACTCCTGGAGAAATCATCATCATGGTTGGTCATAATGCTTGCCCCATCAAAGCGTGCCTTGGAGGTACTACATGCATTGGAAATGGCTAGTGGATTGCCCATCTAACCAATCTTAAAACATATACCAAAGAATTTGACATGGTGGCTTACTCAAGTGAACTGATTGGTGGGATCCTCATTTGATAGGTAAACTACCAAATGATACAAATCTTCTCTGAATTGTTGAAGCGAGAAAAAGTGTATCAAAACCTAAAAGATAGTGAACTATCCTTGAGTGAGCCAAAGCTTTAATAAACTATGGCTGAGTCCCTTAGTGATAATAAAATGCAAATTATTCATCTGACTTGGGTAGAGGGAAAAGACTATTCAAATTGTCTAGTGGTTGGTTCCCTTCAAATATTTCCATAAGATAGTTTGAGCCACAATTGGAATTTTATCTACTAGATCCAATGATAATAAGCATCAGGGGCATATTTTCCTCAATTTATCTTCAAACTTTAAGAATGTAAGAAGGCTCAACTTCTTTGATAAGTTGAGCAAATGAATATGGGATTCAAGCGGGCCACTTCAACAAGGAAAATTTGTAATACGGAATGAATCTAACACAAGGTTTTGGTGTCAAATTATGCATTAGCCCAGACCCTAGAAAGGGTGTTGCTCAATTAAGATAGCAAGTTGGTGGCCATGTAAGTCCAAATCCTTTAAGGAGTATGTAAACACACACTTGTCAAATCAATTAGCACAAAAACTTGATGATGCTTATGCCTATCACCCACATCTAATTGTCAGTGCAATGCAACACCCCAACAAGTAAGAGGGTGCAATGGTCTCTAGAAGGTGTAGGGCGTATGTCCTCATGGTGCATACACTGGAAAACATTTTTTAAGATTTTTTCTAGTACATACTACTGGTGCGTGTGTAAGGTGATGCCATATTATGAGACGTCCCTTCATTGGTTATCAAGTTATAAAAATATTTAATCTATAATGGGAAATTTGCAAGATGGTGTGACTTAAGATGAAGCAAAATTTGCATGGTACAATATACACAAAGGTTTTTGAACCCTTGGCACACTACAACACTACGCAGGAATGCAGTAATGCACTATTCATGCATCTGGCAACAAATTGTTCTAGCACATGTCAACCAATACACGACACCTATTGGCAACCATTGTGTGGTATTGGTAGCACATGGAAAAGATGATGTACATCTAGGAATCTTGACCTCCTAATTCACAAAAATGCCACATTACGTAATCCTTGAGCAACAATGTCTAGCACAACACATCTAAAAACAAAGTTGAAATTGGATAATGTAATATGTGCAAGGGTGTATACATGCTAGGTTGCACCCTTATTCTCTCATTGTAGATAACTTATGGATGTTGGAAAATGTGCAAGTGTGTGCCAACCATTCTGTGCAAGCCCAATGGCATCTTGTGTTTAGTAGGTGTGGCTCAAAAAGTATAATTTTTTAGAGTTTTACCACTGTAAGCTTGTATAATGCCATCTCTTTTTGAGATACTAGCCTTCTTCATTGACATAATTATCTCAATATGTAATCTATAATGGGAAATGTGTAATGTGGTGTAGCCCATGGAGAACAAGAAGTTGGTTGGGGCATTAATCATTGGGGTTTTTGCAAGCTTCATTGCAGTCCTAGCCTCACACTACTACAGCTAGGCATGCAACATAGTGCTAAACATGTTGCATGAATGGTAGCTAGTACATTTACTTCCTTCATCATCCAATGTGAGTGCCTATTGAGGCTCACAAAGTGTAACTACTTTTGAGATTTTTGGAGTTTTGCATTGCTTGTACATTGACAAGGTCATGCACTTTTGACAGACTTGTCTTCTCCTTGACAAAATGTCTGCAACAAGTTATCAGTAAGAAGCAATGTGAAGCATGGTGTGATACATGTTGAAATAAAAGTTGGATGATGTAATATGCACTATGGATTGCACATTCTAGGAATCATCCTTATCATTCATTAATATGGCATACAAATTGTGTGTGCCCTATGGCATCCTTTACACATTGTTGGTGAGAACTATAAAATGTATCCTTTTTTTGGATTTTTAGTGCTATGGGGTGATTGGTGCAAGGATAAGGTGGTTCTCTAATGCTTGACCTTCCTTCTTCTTTGATGTAATTGTCACAATATGTAGTCCATAATTGGTAATGTCAAACAAGTTGTGGCCAACATTGAAGCAAAAGTTTCATGATGCATAATGTACTAAGGTTTGTGTATGTTGGGCTTCATCACTAGCTATGAATGATAACTAAAAGTCTACTCATTTACCCATTCGGATCATGCAAGGCTAGTGGGGTTTGAAAAGTGCAACTCTTTCTGAATTTTTAGTGTTGGAGATGACGTTACATGGATTAGATGATGTTGTATTACGAGGTTTTTCTTCTTCCATGAGTAAATTATCACAATATACAATTGCCAAGTAGCAATGAGCAACATGGTGTGGCCTATGACAAAGTGGAAGTTGAATGGTGCACTAAGAACTAGGGTCTGAGCATGCCCTAGTTGGACACTACTAAGAATGACATACACCACTACATTGTAATTGCACCTAGCAGCATGTCTATGAGCACCAAGTGACATTTTATGCTCGCAGTAAGTAGAGCTTGCTAAGTGTAATTTTTTTGAATTTTTAGCAACGCAAATTGTTGTCGCTTCGATAAGGTGATACCCTATATGGAGACTTTCCTTCTTTAACAAAATTGTTGCAACATGTGTTCTATAAAAGATAACATGTGATCTATAAAAGGTAAATTGGTGCTTTCATCTAACTCCTTGATGACTCATGACAAATTGTTAGATTACACAGCCACTATGCTAGTAATACATCATTCAAATTTTTGCCCTATTAACATTCAACATATGATAAGGGCTTACCATTATGGTGATAAGTGACATAGCATTAGGGCTCAATTTTGGAGATCCTAAGAGATGGCTATCAAATCAAAGAAAGGCAATAGGAGCATAAATTATCTAATCCTTGCATGTGGAGTTACTGAAAATAAATAACAATACAATGATCAATGAGTCTTACAATTGGAATTAGTACAATTTAAAAACCTAACAATGGTCTACTAGAAGGTAATTCTTGTACCAATAAATGTGGTAACTTAAGGCCCAATAGTCTATTTTTAATTTATATTAAAAAAGCTCATGGTCGGATCCTAGTTATGGGCAATCGATCCACCTTTTAGTGTGCATTGCCTACCATGACCCTTTTATTTTGTGCTATAGTTTTGCCTTAGCTAACCTGATCATCCCCTTAATTATGTTACTATGAAGAAATTAGAGTGCTCAATGAAAGCCCATGCTCAGGAAACATTAGCATGGGATAACTTCATAAGATTTTAATCATATAATGTTGGCATTAAGGATCAATGTCATGGGCATTTAGATTTCATAGTTAGAGGTAATTCTTTTGGATTTATTAAATATGAATCACTACAAAAGCATTTATCAATAACTTTTTTGTTTATCCAGATTGACGGTTTGCTGCTCAAAGACAATCGGATATTATATTAATCTTAACTGTAAACAATAACTAAGTATTGGTAGATGTTGTTCTTTAGACTCTATCAGCAACTTATAAGAAATCAAAGTCCTTTGGCCTTTTCATAAAGTAATTGTTAAAGCCTACATCATACTTTTCTTGAGGTTCACACATAAAATCATTAAAAACATAAAGTTGAAGTGATATGGGAAGTTCCATATCCCAAACAAAATCATACAGAAGTGAACGACGAGCAACACTATCTACAACACTATTGTCATGACACTTTATGTGAGATAGTTTTAAGTACTTCATGCACCAAATATATGTAATGACATTATGGAAAGAACTATCGTTTGATGTAGAAAAACATAACTGGTTAACTATAGTAGTGGCTATTGTTGAACTTATTTCGAGAATAGAAATAATACCCACGGAACAAACTAAACATAGAGCCAAGGTTTTTCCTATAATAGTATCAGATCTACCCATGTCATCCCATCTAATGATTCTTACATTCAAGTTATCATACACATCTATGTCACAAATTAATTTAATCTGACCCATTTAAGGAATCTAATAAGATGTAACAAACAACCAGTCATTGTCACATGTTCATCTGTTGGATGTTATTGGAGAGTTATAGCAAGTAGCAACTACAATGTGAAGGTCCCTTTAAAGGGTAATAGAATTGAATACCTTTTCTGCATGTGCCTACAAGTTCATTTGAAACCAAATGTGAAATGAAGATAAAGTAGCACATTTGATCCCTGAGATGTTTCTACACCAACACATTCACAGACATTCAATTAAGGACCTCAAAAATGCAAGTGATGCCCCTACCAATTTGAGTCGGACACTACATCCTCACTCAATTTGAAGCATAGCAGATCTATTTCATTCAAAGTAGACCAAAGACAATGTAGAACCTAAAGTATCAAATCAAGTGCCAATAACTTCAAAATCATTTTGTGATCCGACATGTAATGCTCCCTAATTAGCACCACTTCAAATGCTAGATGCTTCACATCTATGTTAAGATAGCTTTGCTACATAGCAATAAGAAGAATGCCAAGAAAATTATCAAACAAAAGGAAACAAAATTACCCATAGTAATCCTCTAATCCATATTACGTATGGTCCAATGGTCACAAGATTGAGTAACTTATGTATATGAGATCCACGATGAGGCATCCAAAATGTATTATTGTCATAAAGTATTGAACTTAAAGCACTAAACTCATAAATAGTCTTCGTTAATCATAATTTCTAGTAGTGTTTTCAGTAAATATTGATAGCTAGGTTGACAAATTGTAAATGCAAAGGCCTCTACCCTCCATAAGAAGAGTTATCATTTCTCAACAATCACACTGTATTGTATTACTATCATTTATACAACTCCACAAATAATGACACTTTTCAGCAACTCTAATATAGTTCCACTGAAAGTTAATGTGTGGGTGAAGTAACAAGTAAGAATAGTAGCTAATATTAAGTTAATTATGAAAAAATGGTTGATATTAAAATTGAAGTCTTTTTTTGATGTTTGGTAACCCCAGTTAGAATGTCTAGATATTTTAATTTATGAATTAATGCATATATAGTCATCCCATAATAAACCTCTTATTCTTACAGTTCAAACCTTTGCTAAAGAACACTTTTTCATTGTTTAGATTCATCATGTGGCTTAATTGATCCATATATACTCCATAATATCTTGAATGTTACTCACTACAACACAAGTTGTATGTGCATAAATCATGACTTTATAAGCATACAAGTGTGTAATCATAAGGAAGAAGCATAAATCCTAAACCCAATCAAGATAACATAATTAAGCTGGTATTAAATATGTTGTAAGAGATACTAAGACATAATAATAAAAAAGTATGGTAAAAGACAATATCCCTGTGTAAGACCATAAGTTGCTTTGATTTGCAATAGATGGATACCATTACAAATAATACAAAATCTAGTACAGTGATACAAGCCTTAATATAATCATATCAAAGCGTAAGCAAATAAAAATGCTTAAAAATATCTAACACAAATTTCTAGTTTACCATGTCAAAACTTGTTCCATATCTAATTTTGAACAATCTTCAAAGGTAAATATGTGCAAAGTGGTTGCCATTTCTTGTACCAAGAAAATATTATCAGATATAACATGGCCTAGCACAAAAGCAACTTGCTCCCAAGTAATGATATCTAGAACTAGCACCATAACTCTTGCCATCAAATTTTTATTCATTACTTTACAAATTATATTATAGAAGCCAATTGGATTGAATTTCTTGGGTTTGATGGTCTTCAAACTTTAAGGATGAGTATGATCAATGTGTCTTTACAATGTTTATATATAAAACCTTTTTAAAGAATTTTTTTCGTTATTATAATGATATCCACTAATGTGATCTTCAAATAACCATGCAAAAACTTAGTTGAAATGCCATCAATACCAAGGTATTTGTTTCTTGTTTTGGAAATTAACATAGATCTGAGCACATCATCATTGATTAATGCCACAACATCAGTCACATATTCCCTATTTGTAGTTCTCAAAGGCTAGAAGGGTGGAAAGGGCTCATATTGCATTTGGATAACTACTTCTTGCTAAAAAAATATCTTTAATCTTAGTTGAAGGGGCCACCAGTTCCCTAAAATCATTTTTAAGTTACTGGAAATACTTGTTCTTAATAGTAAAGGTAGGTGCCACCTGAGTCGATTATACATCACTCTCATTTGTATGGTTTAGCTTGGGATTAGGGAATTCCTTTTCGATTAACACAAAATCTCCATCTTAATGTGCCTCATCCATAATGAAGTATGGATTGGAAGAAGATTCAGTAATAGTCTCTGCATGAATACACTTATTCGAACTACAATTTCAATTTCCACACCTATGGCACATCTTCCTTTCTTGACCTTTGCTATTAAAAATGTCATTATAAATGCATCATGCTTCTATCACCATATATTTAGAATGATTAAAGTTGTTGATTCATCAATGTCAAAGTTAATTAATGATACAATTTATGATGGTTCAATGAATCATAATCCTCAGTAGTTTTTATCAATATAGTGGGAAGCTCCATGTCCATGAAAATAAATGTTGGTAACTCAACAATAAGAAGATAACCCAACTATTTATCATTTGCAAATGTCACTTACTTTCTCTTGACAATACACCAAATTGTATTCTCACCAGTCCTTAGCATCACCATACACAACAACTACTATATATGTGATGTCTTATGTGGCATATATATATTGTTATGTATCATACAAATTTGGATCTAAATAATTCAACCCATCACAAATACTCCAACATTACAACCCACCTATATGTCTTACTAATTAAATCTACCTTCCATGTTAATAAGCTCTAAATTTTATGTCCCTAATGTTACTTATGAAGAAATACATAATTCTAGTTTTGCATAACAAATCAATTTATTAGAATCAAAACCACTCAAGTACCAAATCATCACCTCTCACACCTAATCATCACCTCTCACATCTTCTCCATAATGCTATTTGGAATTGAAGAATGGCCTAAATAATAAGTCAAAATAGCATCTAAGACCAAATTAATCAAGGCAATCAAGCCCACCATTGATAAGAACCTAATACGTAATCTCAAAACATAGTCCTAAACTCTTTCAATAAGGAACTCATCGTATTTGTTTTATAATTTGTTTGTTGTAATAATTTTTTTTAAATAATTTATTTCAGTTTTCTTGCAATCACACGGCTTCCAAACAATCATCCTCTTGTACTTGTAGTCCATACCTTTTCAAAATAGTACTCTAGATTTGTTAAAATTGAGAACTTGGCTAGTGTTTAACCTATATTACTGCAATATGTCTTGAATGGTCCTTGATGCAACACACATTGTATGTGCATAAATCAAAATGTCATCAGCATAAAGAAGGTGAATAATGATTGGTGGGGATGGGTTAATCTTGATTCCAATAACAGCTTTATGCTTCACGTTGTGGATAATAAGTTCATAATAAGTTTAGAGAAATATTCTAATTTAATTTTGAAGAGGTATGGCGACAGAAGAAACACTTGAATAAGTTTGCTAGTTCTTTTAATACATGCCTCTACCCAATCACACAAAATTTTTAGAAACCTTAATTTGCTTTAACATGTCAATTAAAAAATTCTAGCGGGCCTTATCATTTGGTTTGATCAATGTCTCGCTTTAATGCCATGAGCATGTCTTTAGAAGTAGAAGAGTTCGAATAGGTTACCATTGTTAATGCTAAAAACATTATCTAATATAGTATGACTAGTCACAAAATCCAGTTGTAGTCTTGTAATGATGCATGGAAGCCTCAAATCAAATTTACTTACTAGATGCTAGCTTAAACCTTGTGCATCAGATTACATAAACTAAATAATCTAAAATATTTACGTATTCTAGCAAACTATACTCTAGGAATAAGAATAACTAACATGTCTTTTCATCTCTTGGGCATACAACTATGAAAGAAGAATTGTTTGATAGCTATGACAATAACCACCTAGTTAATATTCCAATAACCTTGTACAAACTCTTTGCATGTACCATCCACTACTAGAGCTTTATATTTTTAATAGTCATAACAATAGTCTTAAATTTTGTATCTATAATTGAGGCCATTAGACCTTTCAGGTTCTAACTACTAACAATCCTTAAAGGTTCGAATGATGGGAGATGATTATGTTATCTCAAAGTGCACTACTTTCTACTAAATAATTTCATAATGGTATCTTTAATTTCAATTAAAGAACCCATTAATCCCTCTTATCATTCATAACAGTATCTTTAATATAACTACTTCTATTGTTAGGGGCAACTAAAGCATTAAAAAAAGCTTATCTTCTGATACCTCAGGTTAACCCAAAGCAGCTCAGCATGCTGTCACCACGACGCTTCTTCCAAGGTTGTAATCATATCATAAAATGGAAAATGAAGTGCCAAAAGTTCATTCTCCTTCTTTATTAACCCCCCCCCCCCCCTCATACTCTTTATGTTGCAATGTCTAGATTTCTTGCTCCAACTAGAGTGTCATATTAAGAATATTTCTAAGTTCAATAGTTCTCCAAACTTTTAAAGCTTACAAAGCTCTATGGAATTTTGTGGAAATTTTAATCATTTACCACCAATAGTATGTATCCATATAACATGCACAACGTCAAATGAGTGTGGAAATGATAGTGATACATTTTCAAACTAGAGTCTTCTTTCCATCTCAGTTATGTGTAGTCATTCAAACAAGATAAGTAAAGGATAATGGCTAGAACCAATGCGAGCAAAGCGATTCACTATAAAGCTTAGGAATGCCACACACACCCTCATCTACCAAGAAGGTGCTATCAAGTCTTTCCCAAATATGTGCACTACCCACCTTATTATATCACCATGTAAACTTGTTCCCAAAAAATCCTAAATTGTTAAGCTATAAATCCTACATCAAACTTGAGAACTCGCATTAAGCCTACCCACTATTAAATTTCTTCCCTCCTTTCTTCTCATTTTGCTGTAGTGAAGCACTAAATTTTCCCACAATAATTAATGGTCCACCGAGCTTAGTCAATTCTCTTATTTGGTCCCATACAACATGTTGAGCCATATAATCTTTTGATGCATGTGTCACGCAACACCCCCAAGTTGTACTGCTACGCCAATAATTACAATAATTCATTTAAGGAACAAGGAAAATCTTCAAATAGGGCATCACCTTATCCATGCATCAAAACTTGCAATGAAAAAAATACAAAAAATATTGTTGCACTTTACTAGCCCCACCAGTTGCATGCGGTATATTGCTGACCAATCATAGGATACCTATCATTGGAGCAAAGAGTTGACTACTAAGCATGCCCATAGTAGACATCCATGCTTGGTTAGGGATCAAGCCAAGAATGAGAAAACCATAGTAGAGATTGTATCATTCAACATTCATTTCACTGTGGGTTGCATCGTGCTACACATTACGCCTTGTAGATTGCATGTCGTGATAATTCTATAGAGAAGGAAGGCAAGTCTTCTAATAGGGCATTATCTTATCGAAGCATCAGTAGCACACAACACTAAAATACCAAAAGAAGCAGCATTTTGTGCATGCGTACAACCAGGCAGTTTAGAATTAGCAAGGATCATGCATGCTAGCTAACATGCTCATGTATAGTGCATTATTAATGCTGTGGTGAGCTTTTTGTTTTACTACTTGTGTAGCTATAGCAATGCAAAGCTAGGGCTACACCAAAGGTTGCACAAACTCTAACACATATTACACCATCTAATTATCACTTTCTTATAAGCAACATCAAGAAAGACAAATCTCTTAATAAGGCAGCACTTCTCCAAGCACAACTAGCTCGTAGTGCTATAAATTAGAAAAACAATATACACTTTATGGCACCCACTTGTCACCTGTATAGGATAACGCTGTACCGATGCATAGTGCCACCATCCATGTAGTTATGTATAACACACACCTATTGGGACAACCTAACATGCATAAACCCTAGTGCATATTGCTTTAACAAACTTCCATTTCACCAAAGGCTACATTACCTTGCATATTACCTCTCATTATTTGTATATTGTGACACTTCTCTCAACAAAGGTGGAAAGACCCTTAATCTAAAAAGGGGGAAAATGTTATTAATGACAAAGCCCATTATGAATTCTATAGCTTTATTCATGATTTGGATCTGACTAAATTTTGTTTTATTAGAAATCAATTTAATTGGTACAATAAAAAGGAGGGGAATGTAGCATAGAAGATTGGATGTAGATTTCTTAAACATCCACAATATGCAAGTCTTTCTGAGGATCACTATTACATATCACCCTCATATTTGTTTGGACCAACGCATAATATTTATATAGTTTAGAAAATCCTTGTTGCGCAAAACTTGAAAAAGAACCCATTTTGAAAGGATCTGGTTCTACTTTCCCTAATCAACTAGTCTAGTGAATGTAGCATATAAAAGGGCATTAGAAGAAAATGTATGGATAGTCTATTCACAAAATTTAGGAGACTTTGATAGTGCTGGCACACCTTTACATTTGGTGAGTCAAGCACCAAATATTTAACATTTTATTATAATGGTTTATTTAATGTGAATTATGTATAGTTTTTAATGAACAAGCTATGCACCTTTGAAGATGGTGAATTAATCGTTTTTATAGGAGCATGAAGTGTTCATCAATGTTTAAGGATTACAAACATACACACCAAGCTTAGATAAGTTTTTTTATAAGTAATAGAATGTTTGTTTGTTGATTTTAAGATATTAGCATTTCATATCAATCTCAAATCATATTCAAGAATCAAATTATTCAATCATCTCCTTGATTTAACAAATAAATAAATTTTATTTTTTAATCTCATAAACTTTCTCTTAGTTAAATCCTATCCTTTCAAAATTCCATTTCAGTTTTTTTGCTAAATATTGATTAAATAAAAAAATTAATTCTATTAAATTTGGCACAATTATATATATATATATATATATATATATATATATATATATATATATATATATATATAATTGTGCCAAATTTATACCACATCCAATCATGTGTCAAAGGGAAAAGCTTCTCTGGCCAGGCAAGCCAAAGTGGGCACTTTTAAGCCTCGGGTTAGGAGAATTCAGAACAAAATCAGGTCGAACACGTTCTAGTTATGAGTATGCCTAGCAGTTGACTTCTTTAGCCCCCAAGGGGTGAGCTACTACTAATTAACCTTTGAATATTAGTCCCACATGAATGGTTATAAAATCCAAATAGTTACCTTTCTATATAATATTGGACTAAATTCCTTGACCTAGTCTACATCTACAACAAGGAGTACTCAATACCATCAGAGGAAGCATTTTCACTATTGTGTGATGGAGGTCACATTTGCTTTGTTTATCTATCATGACCATCCACCACACTATCCATTTGATCCTTTAGATCTAATGTTTATTATTGTTTCTATCAGTTTCATAAGATTTATCCCTAGATCTCACAATAATAACTACATTCAAACATAATGAATCATAGGACTCCTGATTATCCTATTTGAATTATACGACTGAGTTGAACTCAGACTTTGCCATTGTTAAATGAAATGGTCTAGATCTCAACCAACATGAACCTATAGTAAAGATTAAATCAATTATGATCTAACCATCCATGACTCATGTACTTAATCTGTATTAGATCTAACAGTTTGTATCACCTTTGTTATATCAAATAGACCACGTGTATTTTGCCTAATGACTAATTATTTAGCCACTACATTAGCTATTTTTAAAAATTATTTTAACATGTTTATAAAAGCTTTTAAAGCTACTTGGTTTTAGCTTTTCAAAATGCTTACCATATTATCTAAATGTTATAATAATTTTTTTAAAGATATGTAATCCTTATAAATGGAATAACTATTAAAAATGAATCAATCTTTGAGATCTCAATAAAATACAACTTAATATTCTACTAGAATGAATTCTACTATTAGCAACATTGTCTTCTTGTGAAATCATCAATGTTTTCCAAATAAGCCCTAGACATCTAAACTTTCAAATTCTCATTTCATTTCTTAAATTTAAGCTCTTTGTATCTTGCTCTATTAATAAACAAGTACAAAAACTTGCACAAATTTATCAAAGTCTTTTTTATTGTTTATTTTCTCTTATGTTTGGTGGCAAAAATTTTGTGAAAGCCAAATTCAATTTGATCTCTTTAAAAATTGAGTTATGGTTGAGCTCACAAAAACATGGGTTAACTTTGAAACCCATAAAATCTAGTAGGATGGAGATGAAACACAAGAAAAAAATCTCAAGTAATAATTTTTTGTTAGTGGTATTATTTTTGTCCTTGGTTGAGGGTGAGTGTAGGTTCTAATTTGATTTGAACCAACAAAACAATATTGGCATCTCAAATAATTTTTATCTTTATTTTTTATCATATTAAATAAATAATATATATAATTATTTATTGTACAAACCAAACTATTTTTATGAAGTAAATACTATTAAAAAAAATAAAAAGATATTGTTAAGATTTTAATTCCCCATCCTCTTGGAGATCCACACACTAGTTTTCACTTCAAATAAAATTAATAGAACGGAATGTAATAGAACTTCATAACATTCTCAGTATCATCAGTTGTAGATTAAGAAATCTAAAAGCTTCAACTTTAGGAACCTATGAATAGCTTAACTATGTTAGAAAATTATCTTTTAGCAAAACGTATTTTTTGGAATCAAACCGCCATGGCTTTAGAAGAAGCATGAACATGGTAGTGTGCTAATCTTAACTAGGTCATAGTTAGGGACAAAAACATGCATTTTTTATAAGTGGCATCTACCTTTCTTTCAAGCCAAACTATATCCACAAACATAAAAATGACATTCAGGAAGCAATGGCCTCCCTAACTTAGATTAAAGAAATTTTGATATAGTAGTTCAATAAGAAGTGGTGGAGCCTTGTGAAGTGTGAACCTCCTCTAGCATTCCAACCTCGAAGAACTATTGATAGTGAACAAGAGGCTGCACTTGTGACTCCAACCAGTGATGAAGGGATGTGACCTATGATAATGTCTATCAAAAGAAATAAATCCCTTGGCATGGATGTCTCTAAATCTAAGTTTTTGCATGGTTATCACAAGATCACACAGATGAAAATTATTATATTGAAAAGTAATTCTTGAAATATAACTATATGTCAAAAGGTTGGAAAAACACAATAGCCATACTCATCCCTAAAGCTAGAAGAGCATACAAACCTATGACATTATTTGTAATGTAGTTTCTAAAATGTTGGTGGCTCGACCAAACGTTGGCCATCTAGATATCACTACTTAGGAGCAAGTTGTTTATGTGCTAGAACATGGTATAGCAAATAATATTCTTTTGGAATAGGAAATCACTAACCATTAGAACAAAATCCATTTCAAAAGAAGGTTTGATTGACCATAAATTCAATATGATTGGGGCTTATCATATGGTAAATTAGAAATTTATGAGGGAAATTATCAAGAATTTGCATTACTTACGCCTTTGAAGTGACTGTATTAAAGCCTATTTTATTCTACCAAGGTTTGGCATTACGTTAAATAATATCCATCTACAATGAATCAAAGCAAACAGAAGTCATAAAAATAGAAGTCTTATCTCACCATACCACTTTATAATTATCTCAAAATATCTCTTGTGGATCATTCATAGCCAATTTGATTATGCTACCTCTATTTGGTTTAGAATTGACCATTCTTCCCTTATGTTTATCCAGCTATTATATTTTGATGATGACTTGATTTAAATTCCTATAACTTGTGGTACAGTGAAGAAATTTTTAAGCAATATGGGCATCACTCATATTAGGTTGTAAATTTAAACAAATCAAGAGTGATATTTACTAAGGTGATGCATTGCAGGTTTAAAAACTTTATTGTAGAAAAAATACATATAGATCAAGCCACTCAATTGAAATATCTTAGCATACGAATTGCAACAACCAATCTTGAGAAACAAAGACTTCAATTTATTTTTTAATGATGTTGAAAACTATGTCAAGATGGATGATAAAGCCATTATAGGGGTCGATATTGTCTTGATTAACTCAAAATTTGTTATTATTACTAATTATTACTTGGCCAAAACATTAATTACTAGCTACACTGTTTTAGAGTTAAAGAAATTATTCAACATCACTTGTGTAGTGGTTCAAATGACAATAGCATAATACATTATTCCTATTAAGAAATTTTAACTCTATACAAGGACTATGTGGGATTCGAAGTTCACAGTTTGTTGACCTAGTAGTCAGCATTGCTTACAAAACACTATAGCTGAGTTAATTTTTGGAATGACTATTTGAGGGTTTAGTCCCTCATGTACAAATTGTTATGACAAATAAAACTTTTTGTTTTCCTCACAATGCATCTCATACATGTAAATTACTCAAGTTACAATGCTTTGCACAACAAAAATTATGGTTTGATGGAATATTGTTTGTAATTTTGTTTCCTTTTTTTGGATAATTAGCTTTTATTGCTACTTGACAAACCTATCTTTACATAGTTGTGAAAAAACAATAATTAATTTCATAGAGCTTATTATGATATGGTTGTTAATGATAGTTTCATCTCTATAAGACCTCCTTTCAATATTCCATTAATTATAAAAGAGAAGACGCACAAATAATAGTGAAGTATTACTTTAATAGAAATTATTTATGCACTAAAACCTAAATAAGGCGAATTTGGCAAAGTAATCTAAGAAAATCAAAGTAATGTTAATGTTATAAGGGATGAGAAATCGAGTTCCATAGTACTATGACCAAATCAAAATTATAAATTGGAATAAATAATAAAAATTGTATAAGTTGCATTCCAAGATATTGAAGAAATTGTGTGTAATAAAATTGATAATACAATATGGTAAGAACACATAAATCTCATAAAGTCATACATATCCCAGAAAATAAGATATTTGAAAATATAAAATATATACATTTAATTAAATAGAGCTCATCGAGATGAGATCAGTGATGATTATTTTGCATTAATCCACTGTCATTTGCAATTATTATAAAATATTAATTTGTATAAGCATAATAACTATAAATTGTTTTTTTTAATTTTTGGTGATTGTATTTTTAAGTTGAATGAGACACATTTATGTGATATATTATAACTAAATAAAAGTGATGTAAACATCATAGATGAGGAGATTTGCAGTTACAGACTAACAATAATAAACATAATTCAAAGAAATGAGATAAAAATTTCAAGTTTATTGCATTATAAGATACTATAGGGATCGAGTTTGACATTCTTAAATATAAAATCAGGTATGAATCAAATTATTTTAGAAAACACACAAAAATACTTTAAATTATAATTTTTAAAAAATAAAAAAAAATATTTTTTAGATAAAGTTCATTGAAGCAGGTCCAGTAATCTTAATCAAACAACAATTATAATTAAGCAATTTTACAAAAAAAATTGCTTAAACAACAAGAAGGCAAATTTAAGATTGTGAATATCCAAATTAAGGTAATATGAATATCACAAGAGAGGAGTTTAGAAATAGCAAAATAATAAATTCAAATTAAATGTTTGAAGGAAAATGATAAATTGTATGAGTTTCTTTACAAAATGCAAAGGAGTTTAAGTGTAACTTTCTTAATAAAAAAGTTTGGCACAAATTTAAATACCTTATAAAGACTTACAGTCATTGTTTAAATTTAATCTGGCTTGCGATAGAATTAACACAAATTACAAAGTTAAATAAACATAAACAAAAAAGAAATATTTATTTTAAAAATGATAAATTTATATTTATTCTAAAATAGGATAAACTATGCTAATGTAATATGACAAGGTCAAGGCTTTGCAAAGGTCATAAAAGAGGACAATTAGAGTTTCATAATATTATAAATAAAATAAAGAGAAAACTTTGAAAGAATAAGATAAAGTCTACAAAAAAGTTGTAATCCAAGATACTAAATTGATCAAGTATAATATCCTTGACAATAAAATTAAATACATAGAAAAATAACTCATGAAGCAAAAAAAAATCTTAGAAAAATAAAATATTTAACATTATAAAAGTAAATATTTAGTTTCATAGTGCACATTAAGAGGACTCTGTGACCTCTTTGTCATCTTAATTGGATGTCATTTGCAATTACTATAAATTACTAATGTAATTAGGCACAAATATTGAGAGACTTCTATTTAATTATTTAAAAAATTATACTAAATTTCATATGAGATAAAGTGATGTAATATAATATAATCAAATAAAAATAATGTGAAAATCATTAGAGATGAGACTAAAATAGTAATATCACAAAAATAAACTAAGAAAATTAAAAAAATAAAGTAAATTTATATAAACATTACATTCCAATATGTTAACTAGATTGAGCATAACATCATAGACAATCAAAATAGGTATGAATCAAAATTTCTCATAAAACATTAAAAAACACTATAAAATAAACAAAATAAAAAATAAAAATTACTATTTAATTAGTTAGACATCATCATGACAAGTCCCATTTTATTTGTTTTGTCTCGATTAGACTTCAATTGGAATATTTGTTCATTGAATTGAAATAAACACAAATGATAAAGCTTATTACTTCAAAATAATGCTCAATATTTCGTCAATGATTTCAAATAAATAGAACCAATGTTATATAACTCAATTAAAATGATCAAATGGTCATAAGAGATGAAATTAGGCTTTGAAAGTAAAATAACTAAATCAAATTCCAAAATTTTGATGGAGTTAAATTGTTTCAAAACTTTAAATTGAGTGATATTATAGAGATTCAATGTAACATCCTCGACTGCCAAATCAAGTAGCACTCAAAATATCTTGTAAAACATATAAACATCGCAGTTTTTAAATATTTAAAACGTAAAATAAATGTTTTATTTGATAGGACTTGATAATTTTATTGTCTTGATCCGACCTCACTTGAAATTATTGTAGATAAAAAAATTAAATAGGTATAAACAATAAATTGTAATTTTAGTCCTAAATAAATAGATATTAAAACAAAAATTATATAATTCTAAGTGATGCAATATAATCAAATCAATGTGATGTAAATGTCAATTTATAGGAGATTTAGAATGTCATGGTAGTTTAATTAAAAAAATATTTGAAAAAGTGTGAAAAATAGCAAGGGAAAGTTGCATTCCAAAATACCTAAGAGATTGATTCCAACATACTGGATCACCAATTCAAATATGACTCATAATTACTCATAAAACTTGTGAAACCCATACAAAATATAACATAAAAACTATAAATATGAATATATCTTTTAATGCAGCACCTTAAGATGAGTCAAAACGTCTTTGTTGTCACGAACAGATCTTGGTTAGAATTACTATGAATTTCCATAATATATATTCTTGAATAATAAAAGAATTGTTATTCTAATGTCAATATATATGTATTACCACTAAAATGAAAAAGCTAAGGAAATGTATTTAAAAAAAATAATGTAAAATTTGTAGAGAGGACAATTAGATTTCTATATCAAGATAGCAAAATTAAATAAAAACAATTTTAAAAAAATGAGGTAGATCAAATGTTAAATTCATAATCATCAAATTAGTTACAAGTGAAATGACATTTATAGCAAGCCAATACTATATAATATAAACAATTTTAAAATATCAATTTAAGTATAAAATTGAGCAAAGCTTATCAATGCGTTTTAGGAGCTGTTTTAATTTACCAAGTTAAATAAATTTTAAAATATAATTATTTTAATACTTTAAAAATATACCATATGTAGAATTGAGATTAAACGATAGAATATAATATGACAAAATTTAAATGATGTAGTGGTCATATGATAGAGAATTATGTTTTCATTATAATTTAACTAAGTAAAAGTAGAAAGGATGAACAAATGAGAAATTGTTTATAAAAAGTTACATTCGAAGGAAACTAAGATGATCAAGTATAATTTTCTCAATCATCAGACATGTACAAATAAAAAAAATCTCATGATACATGTTGAACACCATTAATGTCAAATAACCCAAAGTTTATAAGTGAATTTTAAATTACATAGAGCTCTTTGAGATGAGTCAAATAAGTTTTACTTTATCTCTTTTAGGTCACCATTTTAATTATTATGAATTATAAAACACAATAAAAGTAAAGTAATATAAATTTCTATTTAAATATATAGTAAGAATATATTAACATTAAATAATTCAAAATTTTTAAAATAATATAAATTATAAAAAATTATTTCTTAACCATTCTCAATCATCAAAATAAGTAATAATCTTAATGTTTCATAATACATGCAAAAATTATTATTTCAAATTTTATAAATTTTCATTTTTAATATTTATATATTTTAATTTATTGAGTTTCACATGTTTTTGCGAGCATTTTCATCAACGAATTCCCTTTAATTATTTTTTTATTATGTATCACCAAATTCCTCTCATGTGATCTTCATATAACTTTCCCTTTATTATATTACAATGTTTTAATTTATCTCTTTTCATCTATAACACATGTTAACTTTATAATGAAATAAATATTTATTATTGTTTAAACATATCTACTTTCCTTAATTAGTAATAGTTCAAAATAATGTACATTTGTGGTAAAAAATGTCATTCTCTCACCTCAAAAAGCTTTATCCATTTAAATTTTAATTTTTATATATTTTTTAATTTTACATTTCTAAGGTTTTGGAACATTTTATGAAACATTTTGATATGAACAAGACATAATGATTAAGAATGTTACACTAGATCTCTTCAGTATCTTGGAAAAGAACTAACTCATATAATTTATCTCATTTATAAATATTTTTAACGTTGATTTGTTTATATTACAATGCAGCTTTAAATATTTTTTCATGTGACCTTTACATCATTTTTATTTGGTTAAATTATTTTACCTCAATTTATTTCATTTCAACATTATTGTAACTTTTCCTAATGTTACAATATTAATTTATTATTATTTATGTTTAATTATTATGTAAATCATTGTAATTATGACAAGGCCTACTGGAAATGAAATAAATTTTGTTAGGCTTAACAGTTTCTATCTAATTAAATATTAATTTTGCATTTTTAAATATGTTTTAGTTTTTAAAACTTTTGACATGTTTAAAAAGATATTTTTATTTGCACATGATTTGATGATAAAAAATGGTATACTCTCCTTAGTATCTTGGATTATAACATCTTATACAATTCATCTAAGTTTTTCAAATGTTTCTTTTTGACTTTGTTTATATGACATTCTAACTCTAAAATCTCTTCTTAGGTCATCTTTACATCACTTTATGTTTTTTATGGTATATTTCTTCAATTTTTCTCATTTCAACTTTAATATATATTCTTTTGATTCTATAATAATAATTTAAGATTGTCTAAGAATATTTACATTTTTAGTACTTCATAATTCCATACTAAGTTTCATATACTTGAAATAAGTGTTGTTAGACTCAAACCATCTCTTGGAATAACTACATTCTTGTAAAAGTTACATCATTTGATCAAATGTTTTTCTTTTATTTGGTATGTTCTAATACAATAGTAATTTGACTTTCTTATGAACTTTATAATGTTGTGATTTTGTTATGTTATAGTACTTCAATTTATCTCATTTAAGATTTCTTATATATCTACTAAATGTAAAAATTATATCTTGTATTATTTATGTTTATTTTCTTTAATAATTTGTAGTAATTCTAAATAAGGTTTTACTGATATTAAACAAATATTGTTGGACTTGTTTACATGAGCTCCAATTTGTTAAATATTTATTTTCATATTTTTAAATATTTCTGTATAACTTTTATTGCAAGACGCTTTCTTTATAATGTCTTAGAGTATAGTTTTCTTATATAATTTATCTAATTTATATAAATCGTTCCCTTTTATTTTTGTTTAACATAATAAAACTCTATTTCCCCACTTATGCAACTTTAACATTGTTTTAACTTTTTGACATTACCTTACTTCAATTTATCTCATTTCAATGTTAATGTATCAATCTTTAAAATTAAAATAATAATTTTATTTTATTTATGTGTAATTAATTTAATAATTTGAAGTAATTCAAATCTAGGTCTAAATTGAACAAGTTAAATGTCATTGTAGTCATATTGATGAGCTTAATCCATCTAAAAAAATCAACTTTAAATTTTAAAATTATTTAATTTCTTGACTCTTGACTTGTTTTATTAGTAATTTTTATTTGTGCCTTATTTAATGATCAAGGATGTTATGCTCAATTTCTTAGTACCTTGTAATAGAACTTTGTCATCCAATTTATGTTATTTCTTAAAGAGTTTTCACTTTTAATTGGTTATATTACTATGAATATCTCATTCTCCTCTTATGAAAAAATATTTTACTATGATATGGTTATATTGTATTGCTTTAATTTATCTTATTTTATCATTTCTATATTTTTACTTTTAATATTTTATTACTTATTATGTTTATTTTATTTTTGGTTATAGAAATTCCAATTGAGGTCTAATCAACACTACTGGAATTTTGTTAAACTCATCACTACGAGTTCTAATATGTTAAATACTCACTATTATAATTTTAAATATTTTTTTATTTTTTTATTTTTTGTACTTTATAATAGATTTTTATTAATACCTCATTTGATTATTAATAATGTTATATTTGATCTTTTTAGTACCTTACACTACAACTTTCTTATACAAGTTGTCTCATTTTTTGAAATCTTTTTCTTTGATTTACATTTATTACTAAAAAACTCTAATTCTTTTTTAATATGATCGATTCATTGCTTCGATTTGGCTACGCTATTTTACTTCAACTAATCTCATTTTAGGTTTGTTACAAATTGATTTTGTAATGGGTAATTATTATTATTTATCCTTATTTACTTAATTTATTTGTAGAAGTTCAAAATGATGTCTAATAGATAAAAAATAAATATCATTTGACTAATTGAAAACGACACTAATTAAATAATTTAATTTTTTAATATTTCTACACTTTTTATTTTTAGGTTTATGTCTTACTTAAAAAGGCACTTTGATTTATACTTTACTTGTGATGAAGAATTTTACTCTCTATCTCCTTAGTACCTCAAATGCCACTGAACCACGCAATGTATCTTGTTTATCCAATTCTTTTTGTTTTACTTGGTGAGAATGTTATGAAGCTCTAAGTCTCCTCTCGTATGCCTATTACATCTCTTTGACTTGTTGATATTGTAGTGTGTCAATCTATGTTATTTCAACTTTAATACTTATCAATTTTATATTGAAATAATAATTTGTTATTATTTTTTTCATTTACTCTATTAATTCATAGTATTTCTAAATTTATTTTTCTTAAATATGTTATTTTCATAATTTTTGTATTTTTTATGGGACATTTTAATTTGTACATAATTTGATGATTAGGAATGTTTCACTTGATCTTCCTAACATTTTGGAATACAACATTCCCTAACAATTTATGTCATTTCTTCAATTTTTTTCCATTTAAATTGGTTATATTATTATCTTACACTAAATCCTCTATAATGTGAGCATTAGGTCTGAATGATTTGGTTTTATCCTAACATGCTAGGTCAACTTAATTATTCATTGTTTTAATTTACAAATTTTTTTGTTAAAATTTTTGCATTCTTCAAAGTCATTTTGACTTTTTGTAGATTTGATTATCTAAGATTTTACCCTTGATCTTCTTAGTATATTGAAATGGAACTTTTCCATGGAATGAATCCAAATTCCTCAAATGTTTCACTTGGGCATAATTAAACTACTATATAGCTCTAAATCTCTTACAGTGCGACACTTACATTACTTTGATTTTGTTGTATTACATGACTTAATTGTATCTTGTTTAAGGATTAATAGGTATCTATTTGATAATAAATTAATGCTATATTTTTATTTTTTAAAAAATTTCATAATTAATAGTAATTCTAAATGTGATTCAAAAGAAAACAAATATCATGTTACTCATCTTTTGTACTATATGTAACAAAATAATTAATTTTTATATTTTTAAATATTTTTATTTTATGGTTTTGAAATTCATTATGATGTTTTAGTTTGTATTTGATTTGATGATTGAGAATGCTAAAGTTCATCTTCTTTGTAACATGGAATGTGATGTTATTAAAAAATTTTTCTCATCTTTTCAAATCTTTCATTTCCATTTCGCTATATTACTAAGAAACTTTAGTTCTCCTTTCATGTGACCTTTAAATTACATTTATTTTTTAATATAACAACATATCAATTTATCATATTTCGTATAAATATTTATTTAATTATTCTAAAATTTATAATTTATTATAAGTTATATTTGTGTACAATCATAATTTTCATTATTTCTAAACCAGATTGATGGAGACTAAGTAAACTTCAGTGGACTCATTTCATGGGCTCTTTCTTATTAAATATAGGCTTTTATATTTAAAAAGTTTTTTATTTTTTATTATTAGATTTTTTTACTATTTATTTTTATTTGTAGTTGATTTGATGATTAAGAATGTGGTGCTTAATGTTATTAGTTTCTTCAATTTTTTGCTTTGATTTTTATATAGTACTTTTAATATTAAGTCTCCTCTTATGCAACATTTGTGTTTGTTTGATTAGGTTATATTATTTTATTCAAATGTATCTAATTTTACATTTAATATATATTTATTTAAAATTAAAATAATAATTTCTTATTATTAATGATGATTTAATTTTTTAAGTCATTGTAACTCCAAGTATTTTTTGATCAAGTTCAAACAAATTTTGTTGGACTCTTATTGATGAGCTCCATAAAATTAAATATCATCTTTAAATTTCCAAATATTATATTTCCTAGTACTTTTATCGTATTTTCTAGGACAATATGGTTTGTATCAAATTTTATGAAGGAGGATACTTTACACGATGTATTTAGAATCTTTTGTATCTCTTCAGAACCATTAGAATCTTTAGTATCTCGTATTTTCTATAATTGTTTTGTATTGATTTTCTTATATAACAATATAACCCTAGTTATGGACTCATATGACTTCTACATTACTTTAATTTTGCCATATTACAATGCTTTAATTTATTTCATTTAAAGTTGAATATATATTTACCTAATAATAAAATAATATTTTATTATTTTATATACTTATTTACATTAATAATTAGTAGAAAATCCAAATGAGGTTCTTTGAGATGAAAATGTCATCGTCAAACTTATTTTGATGAACTCTATGTAATTAAATATTCATTTTATGTTTTCAAATGTTTTATTTTCTATGATATTTTAATGTTTTAAAAAACATCTTTATTGGTACCTAATTTGATGAAAGAGAAAGTTACCTTCAGTATCCTTAGTAACTTGGTATATAACTTTCAAGTATAATTTTTTCATTTTTTTGAAGTTTTTGGTTTAATTTGTTATATTACTATGTGACTCTTAATCTTCTCTTTTGTAACCTTAAATCACTTTAATTTTGTTATATTATATTGCTTCAATTTATCCTATCTTATTTTTAATTTTTGTTTACTTAATATTATAATAATAGTTTTTTTTATTTGGGATTGTTTAAGTTTTTAATTCATGACAATTCCAAATGAAGTTGAATCGAGATAAGACAAATGTTGATGGACATGACTTGGGGAGCCCTAACTATTTAAACTTTCATTTTTATATTGTTAAATATTTTACATTCTAAAGTTTTCACAATATTTACATGACATTACAATTTGTACATGATTTTGAAATTAAAGATGTTATACCTGATAACCTTAATGTCTTGGAGTGAAATTCTCCTATAAGAGATATCTCATTTCTTCAAACTTTTTTACTTCAACAATTTGGTTATTTTTATTATTTAGCTATAAACCTCACCAAATGGCACTTCTACATCACTCTATATTTCTTCTATTATATTATTCAAATTTTCCAATTTCTTCTTTATTATATAATTTGTATAAAAATAAAAACATATTATTTTTTATGTGCATTTAAATTGGTAACTCATAGTAGTTGTAGATGATGTTTAATGAAGGCAAAAAAACATAATTCGACCACCTCAATGAACACTACCAATTTCAATTTTTGTTTCTATTTTTTTTAAATATTTTATTTTTAATTATTTCTGCATCCTTTATGTGGAATTTCAAATTGTATCTCTTTTGATTAATGAGGAACTTATACACAATTTTCTTAGTATTATGAAATGCAACTTTGCCATGAAATATTTCTCATTTTCTTAAACATTTCAATTTTATTTTGTTATTTTAATATGTAACCAAAATCATCTTCCTTTGTGACATTTAAATTACATTGATTTGGTTTTATACATTGCTTCAATCTATCTCATGTCAGCTTTAACAAATGTTTAGTTTAATTTGAGGTAGTAATTTATCATTACTTATGCTTATTTACTTAGATAATTCATAGTAATTTTCACTGTAGTTAGATTGAAACAAAATGAACATTAGACTCATCTCAATAAGATCTATCATATTAAAAACTATTTCTATATACTTCAATTTTTATTTTTTATGGTTTTGTATGCATTGTGAGACTTTTCAATTTATCCTACTTTAATGATCTAGGAAATTACACTTCATCCCCTTAGTATCTTGAAATAGAACTTTGCCATGCAATTTATGATATTTCTTTAAATTTAGTATATTTTTGGTTGAATTGTTATGAAAATATAATTCTCTATTAATGAATTCTTTACATCGCTTAAATTTGAACATATTATGTTGCCTTAATTTATCACAATAAGCTTTAGTATACATTAACAAAAACTTAAAATTTTTTATTAAAGATTATTTAGCAAAACTCTTTTCTAATAGAGATAAACTAAAATTTGTTGGCCTACACTCTTTGAACTTTATTCAAATAAATATTCATTTCTATTTAAAACTAATATCTAATTTGTTTTAGGCTTATTTCATTTTGTAATTCAAAATTATTCCAAATGTACTCCATTACAGATGAAACAAATACTATTGGACTTATTGAAGAGCTTTTTTTAATTAAATATTCATTTTTTGTTTTAAATTTTTGTTATGTAAAAGGTGTGATATATAAAAAATTTCAATTTTTATCATACTTTATGATTCAAGATGTTAAAATTGATCTCCCTAGCATCTTGGAGTGAAACTTTCTCCTACAATTTCTCTCATGTCTTTAATTTGTTTTTGCTTTAATTTTGTTATATAGCTATGAATCTATTATTCTCCTCTTGTTTGAGTTTTACATTACTTTGATTTTGTTTTTCGTATTTAATTTTTGTTTACCTAATGAAAGCATTATTAAATATTTATGAATCAAGTTTAAAAAGTAATTTCTTATTATTAATACTAATTTATTTTGGTAATTTGTTGTAATCCAAAATGAGCTAAGAACATAGTAAAACGAATTCATTATTTAAATAAAAATAAAAAGTATATTTATATAATTTTTAATATCTAATTTTAAATTATTTTGGAACACTTAACGAAGTATTTCCTTATTTACCTTATTTAACAAAAAAATTTAGTTGAATTTTTTGGTATGTTGCAAAGCAATTATATAATGTTTGTCATTTTTTCAAATCTTGTGTTTTGATTTGTTTACATTAACATTAAATTCCTATTTTTATGTCGTGGAAAATCTACATTTCTTTTTTTTTGATATTATAATATAGCAAAAATTTTTTTTTAATAATTTAGATTTAAAATTTATTTAAGTAATATAAAATGATAATTAATTATTTATTTTGGGAATTTGTTGTAATCCCAATTAAGGTTTGATCAGAAAGAAGCAAACACCATTTGACCTATTTGAGAGGTCTATCCAACTTTATATTATCTTTTGTATTAATAAATACTTTAAATTATTTTTTTGACATGTTTTAAGAGATATTTAGATTTTCTCAATCAAAGAGGTTACACTTGATCCCTTAGGGTCGAAGAAAGGAACATTCTTGCTTAAAGTATTTCATTTGTTCAAATTCTTTTTCTTTGATTTGGAAATGTTACTATGAAACTATAGATCTTCGTATGTGTGACCCTTATATTTCTTTTATTTGGTTTTATTATATTTGTTTAGTTTATCTCATTTAAGCTTCAATTTAGATTTCATTAACATTAAAATCATAATTCCTTCTTATTTATGCTTATTTACTTTGGTAATTTTTCTTTTTTCAAGATGAGATTCAATGAACATGAAATAGGCCTCATTGGACTTCATTTGGCAAGCTTTATTTAATTAAATATTTATTATTGTATATTAAAAAATTTTATTTTCTAATTCTTTATGATTTTTATAAAACATTTGCATTTTTACCTAATTTGATGATCAAAGACATTACATTTGATCTTCTTTTTATCTAAAAATGAAACTTTTTATTTATAATTACGAAATATTAAAGCCATATTGTTTATTATTTGTGCTCTTTTATTTTGGAAATTCATTGTAATTCCAAGAAAGAATCCATTAATATGAAACAATTGTTGGTTGAGTTGCCATGAGGAGCTCTATCCAAATAAACAAATTTTTTAGTATTTCTTTTAAATTTTTTATCTTATAGGAGTTTTTTATGCTTTATGGGCATTTTTAATCATACTTGATTTGATGATCGTTGATTTCACAGTAGATCTTCTTACTATATTTTAATGCAACGTTTTCATAAAATTTACTTTCCTTTTTACTTTGGTTTTGTTGTATTACTATAATCTATAAATCTTGTCTTATGTGACTTTTGTATCACTTTTATTTTATTATTTTAAAATGGTTCAATTTATCTCATGTCAATGTGCATTGCAAAATTAAATATTTATTATTATATTTTTAAATTTTTTACTTTCATTGTTTTAAACTTAATTTATGAGATATTTTGACTAGATGTTGATTTGATAAATAAGTATGTTACACTCATTCACCTTAGGGTCATAGAAAGTAGCATTCTTGAACAAATTATTTTATTTCTTGTAAGTTTTCACTTTGATTTTATTTTATTACATAAAATTTTAAATATTTTATATGATTATATTGCTTTAATTTGTCTCATTTTAAATTTAATATATACATTTGTATTATTCAAAATAATAATTTATTATTATTTGTACTTTTTCTCTGTAATTCATAGTAATTTGAAACAAAGTCTGATTGAGATAAAAGACTTTGTCAGACACAACTTGAACAGAGTATTTTAATTAAATATTAATTGTAATATTGAAAGTGATTTTATTTTCTTATGTTTTGGAAATCATTTTGATTCATTTTTATTTTTGAAAAAAGTAATAATCAATGGTGTTACAATCTCTGTCCTTAGCACCTTGGAAGGCAATTCTCCCTTGTGATTTGCTCTATTTTTTATTTTTTTTCTTTGACATAGCTTCCTACTATGTAACTCTAAATCCCTGTTATGTGAATAATAGATTAATCTAATGTTTATATATTATATAATTTTAATTTATCATATTTTAGCTTGAACATATATTTACTTACTATTTTAAATAATAATTTATTATTATTTATTCTTACTTTGAAATTCATCAAAATTTTAAAGGAGATTTGGTCGAGATAAGACAAACATCACTGGACAAAACTCAATGAGCTCTAAACAACTTAGCATTCACTTTTATATATTCAAATATATTATTTTTTAGTGTTCTCGCTTGCTTTGCGAGACAATGAGAATATTTTGGCTCAATTGAATCACATTTGGAATTACTATGAGTTACTAAAATAAATAAGCAGAAATTATAATAATTTATTATTTTTATCTTTGGACATATATTCAATGTTGAAAGGAGACAAAATATAACATAACCAATTCAAAGTGAATAATTTGGTAAAATGAGATAAAGTTTTTTAGAAAGTTGCATTTTGAGAAATGTAAGAGATCGAGCACAACATATTATATTTTATAACTTGGTATAAATAAAAAATTCTCAGAAAATGCCGAAAACTTGAAAATAAAATACTAATAGTAGATAAAAGAAGACGAATATTAAACAAAATAAGTCTCATTAATATGACTTCAATGATGTTTTATTCATCTTAATTGAACATTGCTTGAAATTATTGAGAATTAATAAATTAAACAAACATAAATATATTAAATTTATTTTTTATATTAAGAAAATATATTTTCAAGTGAAAATAACATAAATTAAAGTAATATAATATGGCAAAATCAAGCCCGTATCTAAGTCACATTAGAGAACATGTACAACAAAAATGCAACTTGAAAATAATCCAAGTGATAATGATTGAAAAAATGAGATAAATGTTATAAGAATGTTACATTCTATGATACTTAAGAGATAAAATGTGATATTATCAATTATGAAATAAGGTGTGAATAAAAAGGACTCATAGTGCATTCAAAAACTCTAGAAAAGTATACAAAGAAATATAAAAATCAATATTTTATTTGATAATGCTTAAGTCAAATGACATTTGTTTGTGCTAAATTAGATCACATTTGGAATTAGTATATATTATTAAGCATAAATATTAATAAGTTATTATTTTAATATTAAGTTAATATATATGAAATCTAAAATGCGATAAATTGAAAAAATAAAATAAAATTAAAATTTGATAATATAGATGATTTATGAGACAAAATTTAGGCTTTCTTAGTAATAAACCCAAATCAATGAAAATTATTTAAGAAATATGATAAATTATATGGTCAAGTTGCATTATAAGATACTTAGGATATTTAGTGTAAGGTCCTTGATTATCAAATCTAGTAAAATCACAATATCACATAAGGCCCAAACATTTCCTAAAAAATGATATATTAAAGAAAGAAATGAATATTGTTTTAAATAAAAGTCATTCACATGATTCTAAAAATGTTAGTTTCCCTCCACAACATCTCGATTTTAATTACTATGAATTAATGAAATAAAATAAAATAAATAAAAATATATTTTTTAATATTTTGCACAAATATATTAAAGCTAAAATTATATAATTGAATTAATATAGTATAACAAAGTCATATTGCTATAAAGGTCACATAAGCTAAGATAAACATATTACAAGTTATTAAGTTGTTTGAATGTTACACCCTCAATTGAATAAATAAGTTGGAATTAAAATGTCTTGCATAGCGTTAACTAACAAAGGAAAATAAAAAATTTTAAATAATGAAAATGAATATTTAATTTCATAGTTCTTATTTAGATTGGTCTAATGATTATTTTTTTCTTCTTATTTGAACCTAATTTTGAATTACTATGAATTAACATAGCAAGAAATAAAAATAATAATAAATTATTTTTTAATCTTTGGTAAATTTATATTAAAGCTAAAATAAGATGAACGAAAGTAATGTAATGCAACCAAATAAAATCAATGTAAAGGTGACTTAAGAGTAGATGTAGCATTACATAGTAAACAAATGAAACATAGAGCAAAATTTAATGAAATGACAAATTGTATAACAAAGTTGTATTACAAGATACAAAGAAGATCAACTATAAGTACTACAATTGTCAATTGAAAAACAAATTGAAATATCTTGTAAGATGTGTAAAAATACTCCAAAATAAAATTATTTAAAAAATTTAGAATAAGTTTTTTATTTGATAAACTCATCAAGATTATTCCATTGACATTTTCCTCATGTTTATTGGAAATTGTTTGGAATTGTTCCAAATTTGAGGAACAAATAAGTATAAATGATAATAATAATATATTATTTTGTTATTAAGTAAATATATACTAAAGTAGAATTAAAATAAATTAAATGAATTTAGCATAACCAAATGAAATTTAAAATTGAATATTTAATTAGATAAAGCTCATTAAGACAAGTCCAACGACATTTGTTTCATCTTGATTAGACAATATTTAAATTTCTATGAGTCACCAAAGTAAATAAGCATGAATAATAATAAAATTTTTTTTATGGTTAAATAAATACATTTTAAAGTTCAAATGAGTTAAATTCAAAAAATGTAATAAAACTAACATTGATATGAAGGACATAATAGAAAATAATTTGTCATTTCATAATATAATGAAAAAACAAAACCATTTGATGAATTGAAATAAATTGCATAGGAAAGTTGCTTTCGAAGATATTCAAGGGATCTAGTGTGGCATTATCGATCATGAAATAATGTGCAAATAAAAATATCTAGCAAATGATAAAAAAACATAGAATTTTTTTTTAAAATGTAGAAATTATTATTTAATTTGATAGTGCCTATTGAGATGTGTCAAACAAAAGATTAATTACTATTTTGTGAAATATCAAAATAAATTATCATAAAGACTAATAATTATTAGTTAAATATTATGTGAATATATATTAAATAAATTAGATAAAGAGACAATATAATAGTATTGAATTGAAGAAGAAAATTATAAGAGAATGGATAAATTGTGTAGAAAATTTGCATTTCAAAATACTACAGAATTCAACCATAAATCATGAAATTAGATATCAATTAAATATATCATAAATTGTACAAAAAATATATAAAAGAAAATATTTTAAAAAAAATTGAATATATAGTGTTTTAGAGCTCATGAGGGTGGCTCTATCCACTTTTCTTCCAACTCCATTTGACCATGTATGAATTATTATGAGTTACTCAAGGAAATATTTATAAATGATAAGAAGCTGTCATTTTAATATTGAACAATTATATATTAAAGGAAAAATATACCAAATTGAACAATATAATATAACAAAATCAAGGTGATTTGTAGGTCATACTAAAAAAATATCTAGAGTTACATATAGATATGTAAAAATTAAAGAGAACAATTAGCATAAAAGATATAAATTATAACGAAATGTTACATTCTTAGACATTATGGAGGAAAAGTGTAACATCTTAGATAAAAAAATTAGGCATGAATTGAAATGATCTGTAGAGTAGGCACCTTGAAAGGAAACATTAGGTAATACTCAAATGAATGTTTAATTTGAATATAGCTCATTGCAATGAGTCTAAGAATATTTGCTATGTCTCCATCGAACCATGTTTGGAACTACAATAAATTACAAAAATAAAGAAGCATAAGTAATACATGATTAGTAAATTTGTTATGTAAATATATATTAATGTTGAATGAGATAAATTGGAGTAATGTAACTTAATGAAACAAAAACAATGTAAAAGTCACACAAGAAAAGATTTATAATTACATCATAATAAAAAAAATTGGAAAAAACATTTGATGAAATGATATAAATTTCTTGCAAAATTTGCATTACAGGATAAAAAGAGCTCAAATGCATTATCCTTAATCATTAAGCCACATACAATTCAAAATGTCTCACAAAGCTAGCCAAAGCCAAATAAAATTAAACATTTAAAAATATAAAAATGCATATATATTTGTATTACCAAGATAAATAAAAACAAATAATAATAAAGTATTATTTTAATATTAATAAAATATATATTGAAATTAAAAATGTGATAAGATTAAATAATGCAATCCAATTAAACTAATGTGATATAAAGATCACGTGATAACATATTTAGAATTAGGTAGTAGTATATGAAAATTAATGAAAAAACTTTTTACAAAAGGGTTAAATTACATAGGAGTGTTGGATTACAAGGTAATAAGGAGATGGAGTGCAACACACTCGTATGTTAAATAAAATACGAATCAAATTGTCGCACAAAATGAACTAAAATCATGAAAAATAAAATACTTCAAATATAAAAATAAATATTTTATCAGATAGATCTCATTCATATTAGTCTAAAAACTTTTGCTTCATCATAATAGACTTGGTTTAGATTACAAAAATTAAAAACATAAATATTAAAAAGTTATTATTTTTATGTTATATAAATTTATGTTAAATCTAAAATGGGACAAATTGAATCAATGTAATATAACCAAACCATGGTGATGTGCAAGTTATAAGAGATGAGTGGAGTTACATAGTGAAATATTTAATTTAAAATGAAAAAAACTAAAACAATGTGTAAAATTTTATAAGAATGTTTCATTTAAAGATATTATGGAGGTCGAAGGTATCACCATTGATCGTTAAATAGGGCACAAATTGAAATGTAGCTACACTAAAATGAAATTATGGAAAACATTTGTAAATATAAAGATTAATATTTTATTAAATAAAGCTTGCAAAAATGTGGTCAATGATGGATGTTGGACTGCTTCCATTACTCATGTACAATACACAACCTATCATCCCATAAAAGGGACCTGATCCCTAAGCCTATAAGTGTTTCCAGCAATCACATTCTAACTGTTTGTCTACAAGGAGGCATGTCGATATCTCGTCTTCACGACGAGGAAATAGTATCATTGCTTTTCATGGTTCTTTTATTTGTTTAATGTGATTCAAGTAGGTTCAAGCACCTGAAGAGTATATCTACCAAAACAAATATGATTACCTTGACAGGATATTCCCTTCGTTCTACCTCTACATTGTTTGCAATTTGTAGTTCTTTTTGGGTTTCAATTGATGGTTGTTTCTATTCTATCTCCAATGTAGAACTAGACATGATAGTTTGGTCTCACTTAGCTCTTCATGATTAAAATTACTTCTCTATAATCTTGTTGATACTTTTTTCTTTCTATCTATTATATATATTCAAATTCATATGATGATAAGAATGTATAATCACTACTTTCCTTTGCACTACAGCTTTGTTTACATAAATTCTCATGCTTCACCAATTTAGAGTTAACAATAATAGTTGATATTGCTATTTCCAGCATAAACATAGAAACCATCCCCAGAGGACATGGATGACTTTTTTTTTAACTTAAGAGGGAATTGTGCTAGCTTTTTAGTAGTTCTAGTGCATATCGAAAATATGTATTATGGAGCAAGGAAGTCTCATATCTTTTGTTGTAGCTTGGGTGGCATGAAGGGTGAACAATGCCATTTTTATTTATCGAATCCCTTTTTTTGAGTGTAATTTAAACGTATCCTAGCTATAAATTCTTTAGGGTTTTAGTTTCTTTTGAAATTATTAATGAGTTTTCTAAGAATGTACTTAAATATAGCTTTATTGACATATTTGGATGTGTATGCATCATCTCTATTAATGGCTTACAGCCATACTTCAACTTTTTGTGTGGGTTTGGAAGATGAGAAGTCTAGTTCAAGAATGGAGTAGAATTCATGTAGCTGACAAAGAAAAAATAGCAAAATATGCGACATTTGCTGAGCATGTGTAAATACTAGTAGTGGCTTTCCTAGGGGACCTCAAAACTTGACACTATATTTCATTTTTTTGTATTAACATGTTGGAAAATTTGTTCCTTCATTATTCACCCCAACATCTACTTATTTTCATTAATTCTATGATAAAATCATTAAACTTTGATTAGGTGAGGGGAACCTACCTAGAATAGCAAAGATGATTAATTTGGAAATTTTTATTTGGAAGAAAAAAGAATTGAATTTGTAAGTCACCTTACTTCAAATGTAGACAACATATGGATCTGCACTCTTAATGTCTCATGACTAATGCTTCAGCCCCACAAGTTGGTTGACTTGTTTTCTATTTTGTTCCTTAAATTGTTTACGAACAGAATATTTCTATTACCAAGCTTGCTGATCATAAACTCCAACCATAATTTTTTTCTAATGTTTGCTCCATGTAGGATCATCAAATCAACACCCTAGTTAGTAATGGTATTATTATATTACAAAATAACTTTAAATCTCTTCTTAATTTACCTTTACAATGCTTCACTTTGTTATATTATATTACTTGAATTTATCTTTTTTTTAACATATATTTAGTTAAAATTTAAAAATAATTTTTTTTTATTTATGCTAATTTACTTTTGAAATTTAAAGAAAATTCAAACAAGGTCTGTTTAAGATGCAAAAATAACATTAGACTTTGTCTCAAAATGATTTATCAAATAAAATAATCATTGTTATATTTTTTTAATATAATTGTAATGTTTTGACATGTTATATGAGATATTTAAAATTGTAACTAATTTTATTTCATATAATTACGTTGCACCAAATTATTTCTTTTCTGTTTTAACATATGTTTGCATAATATTAATATCTTTACTTTCATTAGAAATTTCAAAAAATTCCAAACAAGGTCTAACAATAATGAGAAAGTTACACTTGATTCAAACATCATTAAACTATTTAGAATGTTACACTTGATCTCTTTGAAAACTCAAAATGCAACTTTGTAGTAAACATATGACATTTTTTTAAATTTTTATTTTGATTTGGATTAATTACTATGAAACATTAATTTTTCTCTTGTGTAACCTTGCATTGTCACGAGTTAACAATATTACCTTGCTTACATTATCTCTTTCAATATTTATTTTATATTTATAATTTATTAAAAAATAATTTCTTAAGCTTTATTCATATTTTGTTTGAAAATTCATATTAATTCGAAAATAAATATATAATTGAAATGAAACATAGTCAGCAAGGCCATCATAATGAGATATATCAAGTTAAATGTTTATTTATATTTTTAATAATATTTCTTAAAGGTTTTGACATCCGTTAGGATGTATTTTGATTAGTACCTAATTTAGTGATCAAGAAAGTTATATTATATCATTTTAGTATCATAGAATGCAGTTTTTCCACGATCTTTATCACATTTGTTGTAAGTTTTTGAAAATACATGGCTTTATTATGTTTCTTAAATTTAACTCATCTCAATTTTAATAAATTTTTATCTAATATTTAAATATATATTATTATTATTTATTCTTTTTTATATTAGTAATTCATTCTAATCCTGAATAAGGCATAATTGAGACGAAAAGGATATCGTTAGACTCATCTTAAAGAAATATATTAAAAAAAGATGTTTTTGTTTTTTTTAAAATTTTTTCTTTAGAATGTTTTGCAAGTTATTTAATTCGTATTTCATGAGATGATCAAGGATTTGACAAATGATCTACTAAGTATTATGGAATGTACTTTTCTCACACAATTAATCTCATTTCTTTAAAATTAGTTACCTGATTTGGTTATGTTTCATTACTTCAATTTACCTCATTCATACTTGATTATATATTAACTTAATATTAAAATAATAATTTATTAATTTTTAACCTTATCTATTGTGGTAATTTATAGTATTCAAAATGTTGTCTGATTGAGATTAAACAAATATTGTTGAACTCCCTTATGTAGGAGAAGGGATTAGGGATATTTATATTTTAGATTTTTTTTCTAAAATTTAGTCATGCTTTATTCGAGATATTGACTTAGACCTGTATTATCGAATGGGAATATTATGCACTATTTTCGTAATAACTTGTAGTATAATCTTACAAAGAAATTTTTCACCATAAATTTCTACATTAATTTTATTTTATCAAAAAATACTACTTAATCTCCTCTTGTGCGACATTTAGATTGATTTTATTTAGTTATATTTTATGAAGAAAATTATCTTATTTTAACTTTATTACTCAATTACATAATATTAAAAAAATATGGATTTTTTTTAAATTTAATGGCTTAGATTCATTTAATTTTAGATTTTCTTACTAAATTAAAAATAATTTTTTTTATTAGTTTTTTATTTAAGTTTGTGCTTATAGTATTCTTGAAGTAGATCTATATGAACATGATCAAATAATGGTCATTACATTCATCATGAGGAGCACTCTCTTATTAAATATTCGTTCTTATTTGTTTTTAAATATTTTACTTTCTGTGATTTTGGTAAATTTTTTGGACACTCTGATCCACACTTGATTTGATTATCAGTGATCAAACACCAATTCTCTTTATGATCCTGGAATTCAAATTGCTCGTATAACTTATCTTATTTTTGTTTATATTTATCTCCTTCATCATGTTATATTACTATGAAGCTATCATTTTCCTCTTTTATGACATCACATATGTTTACTAATATTTCATTATTTAAATTTATCATATTTTATGATTAATATATTTTTATTTAAGAATATTAAGAATTTTTAATATTTATTAATGTTTAATTGGTTAAATAACAATTATTCCAAATGAGATCAAATTTATACAAATCAAATGTCAATAGAATTATCTCTATTGTCTCTATCTATCTTTTTATTTATTTATTTTTTTAGCATTTTTTATGTTTTACAACAAATTTTGATTTGTAACTAAATTGATAGTTAAAGACATTATTTAATTTTCTTAGTATCTTCAATACAACTTTATCATATAATTTATCTCATCTTATTAATTTTTGGCTATGAGTTGCCTATTTTATTACAAAACAATATATCTTGTAATTTCTTACAAGTTTTTTGTTTTTATTTATTTATAAAGCTACAAAACTACAATTCTCTAATTGTGTGATATTTCTATAAGTTTTTTTTGTGTAATATTTCTATAATTTATCTCATTTTAGCTTTATTAGACATTTAATTTAACATCTTATTTATTGATCAAACAAGTCTATACTTGATCTGCTTAGTATCTTAGTATGCAATGTTTTATAAAATTTATCTCATTTCTTCAAATTTGTTGCTTGGATTTGACAAATCACTATGAGACTCTAACTCCATCATATGACATTGACATGGCTTAGAATTTGTAATATCATATTAGTTTGATTATAACTTTAAGGTTTAATATTTATTTTTCTAATATTAAAATAATAGTTTAATGTTATTGAAGCATATTTATTTTGATAATTCATTTTAATTCTTAGCTCAGTCAAATTAATATGAAACAAACTTAGAGGAGCTCAACATAACATGCATTATCCAATCAAATACTTATTTTTTATATTATAAATGACTTTTCAGGATTTTTGTATGATTTGGAAGACATTTCAATTCATACATGATCTAAACATTAAGAATGTTACATTTGCTTTACATAGACATTACTACGTGACTCTACATCTCTACTCATATGACTTTTATGTTGAATTCATTTGGTTATTTTATATTGTTTTAATTTATCTTATTTTTTTTAAATTTATTGTTACATGATATTTTAATAATAAATTTTTATTGTCTATAACTGTTTACACAAACATTTAGTAAGTCTTCTAAGTAAAGTCTGATTGAGAGTACTGTTAATGAACTCTAAATGTTTATTTAATATTTTTCTAATATAGTTTTCATAGTTTTGGAATGTTTAATGACTTATTCTTATTTTTATATGATTTGGCATTCTACTATTGTACACTCTATCATTTTAGTACCTCGAAATTAAAATTTCTCACATAGTTTCTATCGTTTTTTAAAATTTTCCACTATATTATGATTATAGTATATTGTATCAACTTATCTCAATTCAATATTAGTATATATTTCATAAATATGATGAAAATATTATATTACTATGTTTTCTTAGTGACTCTCATAATTCTCTATAATTTTCAACAAGGTCCATTGAAGACAAAAACATTATTGGTGAAGTGCTAATGAACCTTTTAAAATTTAACAATCATTACTATATTTATAAGTATCTTATACTCAAAGGCTTCGGTATTTTTTGGTAGAATCATGGTTTGTCAAGTTTTTATGATATATATGAAATTAGACTTTATCTCCTTACGATTTTCGAATGCAAGTTTATCATGTAGTTTATCCCCTTTTCCTAAATTTTTTATTACTTATGTTAAATATGTAACGTTAAATATCCTCTCATACGAAGTTTACATTGATTTGATTTTATTTTGCTACATTACATAGTTTAATCTCATTTTATAGTTAATATTTATTTGCATTGTAAGAAAATGATAATATATAATGATGAACTCTTTTTAGTATTAGTAATTCTACAATTTTAAAGAAGGTCTAACTGAGAAGAAAAAAACTTATTTGGGGTAATCTCATCATGTTCTGATCAAATCAAATAATCATTTCTACATCTCTTATTTATTTTATGATTTTTACGAGATTAAATATTTTTCATGCTTATTTGTATTTGTAAATCATAGGAAATCGAGATTAGGATAAAACAAGATAAAAGAAATGTTGATAGAATCATCGTGACATGCTCTGTAAAAAATTCATTACCTACATTTTAAAAATTAATTTCTAAGATTTTGGCATATTTTTTGAAAGTTTTTATTTTGTGCTTATATTAATACCATTTCTTTGAAATTTTAGTATTATTTTGTTGTATTATTTTGACATTTTAATTCTCCATTAGTGTAACATTAATATTGCTATGATTTTTTTATATTGGGGTACTTACACATAAATTATTCAAGATTTTTTATATTTTTATTTATTATTAACTATATTGCGTTATTTACACATATATTATTCAAGTTTTTAATACATTTGTTTATTATTAACATAAAATTTATTTATTGCATATGCTTATCTAATTGGTAGATTCATTATTATTTTAATTTGGGCATGATAAAGACAAAAGAAACGTTGTCAGAGCCGCAACAACAATCTCTATCAATTCAAATATTTATTTTTATTCCTTTACATACCTTTTTGAGAGGTTTTCTACATGCTTTAAAACTCATTCCAAGTTGTACCTGGTTAGACAAATTAGAATGTTACGCCCTTTATTCTTTTTTTTTAGAATGATATGTTCTTTGATAATTTAACTCCTTCAAATTTTTCTTTTTTTGTTTAGTTATGTTTTGTTGCTTTACATTATTATATTTTAGCTTTAATATATCTTTAAAAAAGTTTTTTAAAATAATTTATTATTATTTATTTTTTTGTCGAGATAATTCATAATAATTTTTGGCACAATTTTAAAGATTTTTAAAAAATGAAGTTAGACTGACCTAAAGAAGCTATATCAAATTAAAAATCTCTTTCTATATTTGTAAAAATGTTTAAGGCTGATTTGATTCATTCCTAATTGGACGATTAATAACACTATAGTTGATCTCCTTGGTATCAGGTAATGGCACTTTTAAAAATTCCTTTTCTTTAAATTTCTCTCTTTGATTTTAATAGATAACATTCAACCAATTTTTCTCTAGTTAGCTTTTATTTATTTATTATTAAAATAAAAATATGTTATATCTTATTTTTTAATAATTTTTTTAATTCATAATGTTTCCACAAAGAAACTTGAAATACATCTTACCTTTACAATTTATCTCATTCCTTTAAAATTTTTACTTAGATTTGCTTATATTATTATGAAACTATATTTCACCTCCTGTGCAAACTTAGAATTGCTTAATTTTTATAACTTATAATGCTTTCATTATACTCATTATTGGTTTTCCATAAATTTACTTTTTACTACTATAATCACTTCTTATTATTTATACTTATTTTATTAAATGATTCATAATAACTACATACTAGAGCTGTTCGAGACGAAACAACTATTATTAAATCAATTGTAAAAGGCTCTATGGAATTAAAAATTCAATTTTAAATATCTAAATTTTTTTCTAAGAAGTGTTTCAATTTGTACTTCATTTGATGATTGAGAATGTTAAAATTTGCCTTCTTCGTACTTTAGAATGCAACTTTGTTATATAATTTATCTATGTTTTTAAATATTTTATAATTATTTAGTTATGTAATATTACCTCATTTTTTATTTTAGATTTAATATATATTAACTTTATATGAAAATAATCTCTTTTTATTATTGATCATTCTTTTATTTTAAAATTTATAGTAATTCTAAATCTGGTTGGTGGTGATTAAAAAATATTTTAGGACACATCTCGAAGAGCTATATCAAATATTTATGCTTTATACTTTTAAACATTTTATGTTCTAATGCTTTTATATGATTTATGTTAAATTTTTATTTAGACATAACTTCACAATTAGGGATATTGTACTTTTTTTCGTACCTTGGAATGCAATAATTTTGTATAATTTATCACCTTTTCAACATTTTTTTTTGTTTTATGATATTGCTATGTAACTCTAAATCTTCCTTAAAGTAATAGTTACATTACATGGATTGGGTTGAAATAAGTTACTTCAGTTTATGTTATTTTAGATTTTCTTATGTTCACTTATTTATTTTGGTAATTCTTAATAAATTCAAGTATGGTCCAATGGAGGCAAAAAAAATATTATTAGACTCCTTTAAAAAAGATTTATCTAATTAAATATGATATTATATTTTTTTAAAAAAAAATTTCTAAGATTTTGGCATGCTTCATGAGATATTTTTTTTTTGTATTTTATTTGATATCTAAAATGTTCAACTCGATCTCTTTAGGATCATGAGATAGAACTTTTTCATATAATTTATCTCATTTTTGAAATTACTTTTTGTTATGTTAGTATGACCTTCTAAATCCCCTCTTGTGTGACATTATATTGCTTTCACTTGGTTATATTTCTTTGAATAATTTATCACATTTTAGGTTTAAAATATCTTTCCAAAATATTCAAATAATAATTTATTATGTTTTAATTCCAACTTCTTTTGGTCATATATAACAATTCCAACTGTAGTTTGAATGAGATGGAACAAGTGTAATTTGACTCAACTTGATGAGCTTAATCAGATTAACAATTCATTATCTTAAAAGTATTTTTAATTTTTTTAATTGAACATGTTTTAGAAGACATTTTATTTCATGTCTGATTATATAATTAACAATGTTGTAGTTCATCTCTTTAGTATGTTAGAATGTAATTTTCTTGTTCAATTTATCTCATTCCATAAAATATTTTTCTTTGCTTTGTTTTCTATAAAGAAACTCTTATTCCCTTCTCATGTAACTCAAACATCACTTTGAACTTTTTATATTACATTGTTTACATTCATATAGTCCTACATTCATTATATATACACTTAAGATTTAAAAAGACATTTTATTATAGTAGTTATTACATATTTAATTTTTTAATTCATAAGAAATTAATACAAATGCCATTGGAATTGAAATTATTTAATATTTAAATTTTAAAATATTTGATTTTTTAGGATTTTAGCACTCATATCGAAACATTTGGATTCATATTTAATTAAACAATTGATAATTTTACATTCAATCTACTTAGTATCAAGGATTTCTAATTTTATATATAATTTGACTCCTTTATTTTAATGTTTTACTTTGGTTTGGTTATTTAACTATGAAAGTCTAATCCTCTTTAAGGTTGACCATAAAACCACTTTGAAAGATCATAGCATTTTAGTTTAATTTATCTCACTTTAACTTCAATTTATAATTAATATTAAAAAACTAATATTTTATTATTTATTATAATTTTATTACAAAATTTGCAATAATTTCAAATGAGGGCCAAATTGAGATGAAGCAAACATCACTTGACTCATCTTATTAATCTTTGTCAAATAAAATGTTCATGTTAATATTTTTAAAAGCTTTATTTTCTAGCGGTTTTCCATGCTTTACAAGACATTTGAGTCATACCAAATTTCATGATTGAAGCTGTTATGGTTGATCCCTTTGAAATCTTTAAATGCAACCTTCTTATATAGTTTAACTCATTTCTTAAATTGTTTTTGTTGAAATTTGTTATGTCAATGTGTAACTCTAAATCTCCATGTGATCTTTATGTTGTTATGATATCAACATATTACATTGATTCAATTTATCTCTTTTCAACTTTGTCACATATTTGCATGATGTCAAAACAATAATTCATTAATTGTTATTCTTAATTGCTTTTGTAATTCAATATAATTTTAGATGTGGTTCAATAAAGACAAAACAAAATTCTTTTTACTATTCTCAAGAACATCTATATAACTAAATATTAATTTCATGTTTTAAATTTTTTATTTTTAATAATATGTCAAGTTTTATTGGACTTTTCAATTCATACTTGAATTTTCTATTACTGATTTTGCTCTTGATCTCTTCAGTATCTTTGAATTAAAATTTCTTTTATTATTTTTCTCATTTTTTTCAAAAGTTTTTTTTTGATTTAGTTATATCACTATGAAGTCTAAATCTTCTCTGAAGGAAAGTCACATCAATTTTAAATTCAAGTGTTTCAATTAATGTAATTTTTAGCTTTAGTTTATATATACTAAATATTAAAATAACAACATTATTGTCAGTGATCCTTATAAATTTCAACTGTTTCCAGAAATTATGACGAGGTTCACTGAAATAAAAAATAATGTTGGAAACATCTTGAAGAGTTGTGCACAATTAAAAGAAATTTATATTTTTTATTATTACTTATCAACTTTTTTATGGCTTATAGGACATTTAATTTCTACTTGATTTGATGATTGAGAAAGTTACCTTGATCTTCTCGCTATTTGGAGGGAAGTCCTCATAAAACATATGTCCTTTCTTTAAATTTTTCTCTTTGATTTGGTTATATTATTATGAAAATAGAATTTTTTGTCTCCTATAAACTTAGCATCCCTTCGATTTCATTATATTATATTACTTGAATTTCTCTTATTTTAGATTTTTTATATAATTATCTAAAACTCAAATAAAAATTAAAATTTTTTTTGTCTTATTTAGTTTGGTAACAACGAGTAATTCTAAATAAGGTTCATTGAAGTGGAATCAAACCTCGTTTTGCTTATTTAGATCTACTCTAAAAAATTACATGTTACACTTTATATCTTTTAACATTTTATTTTCTTGTTTTTTTAAAACATCTTACTATATATTTTGATTCATACCATATTTGATGATTGAGTACATTATGCTTGTCACTTTAGTATTTGGGAATGCAAATTTACTTTATAGTTTAGAAACTTTTTTCAAATTTTTTGAATTGAATTTATTTTAAAATTATGTAACTCTAAATCTTTTCTTATGTGGCCTTCACATCTCTTTGGTTAGGTTATATTATATTTCTTCAATTTATTTCTTTTTAATTAAAAATATATTTACTTATATAAAAAAGCAATTTAGAATTATTAATGCTTATTTAATTTTGTAATTAATATTAATTCTAAATGAGGTTCATTCAAGATGAAACAAATATTAGTGAACACATCTAAATTAGCTATATTCAATTGAATATTTATTTTTATACTTCAAAATATTTTATTTTCTATGATTTCAAAATTTTTAACGAAATATTTTGATTCATGTATTATTTATCAATTAATGATGTCACACTCAATCTCTGTATTAACATAGAATGAAAATCATCTAAACAATTAATATAACTTTTCTTAAAATGTTTCCTTTGATAGTTTTATGTTCTAATGAAATTGCAATTATTCTCTCATGTGATCTTTACATCATCTAAATTTTTATATATTACATTTCTTTCAATTATATAATTTTTTCTTAAATATATATTTATTTACTTAACATTAAATTGATAATTTACTATTATTTATATTTATTAAATCTAGTAATTTGTCTATCAATTTAAATTTTGATTTTTTATATTTTTTTAAATATTTTGAACATTCTAGGCCTCTAACAGATTTTATGAGACATTTTAACTCAAACATAATTTAATGACCATTGATGTTACCCTCAATCTTCCTAACATTTTCCAATGAAAGATTCATACACAAAATATCTTAATAAAATTTATTGCTTAGTCAATTAAATTTCACAAAAAACCTTAATTCTTTAATAATGTGATGTCACATCAATTTAACTTGGATGGATAACAATAGTTCAATTCATCTTTTTTAATATTTAATATTTATTTACTTATGAACAAATTCATAATTTATATTTATTTAGGCATATTTACTTTATAGATTCTCAGTAACACAACACTATGTTTGATCATGATGAGACCCATGATGACCACCTCAACTAGAATGGCTCTATCTAATTAAACATTCTTTTTAAAAATTTTTAATTCACAATTTTTTTCCATGTTTTTTGAGAAATTTTTATCCATGCTAGATTTGATGTTGATGATGTTATACTTGTTCAGTGACGTATTCTAGAATATTTATTTCTTGTTCAATTTATCTAATTTTTACAAATATATTACATTGATTTTATCATATCACTATGTAACTCTAAATAATGTCTCTTATGGCCTTGAAAAATTTCTTGATTTTGTTACATTGTATTATTTTAATTTATCTCATTTAGCTACAATATATATTTACATAAAATTAAAGTTATAATTAGTTGTGATTTTTCTTTATTTTATTTATTAATTTATGGGAATTCAAAATGAGGTTAGATTGAGATGAAACAAATATCATTTGAATCATCTTAACAAGCTTTATATAATTAAAAAATCATTTTACTATTTTCTAAAAAACTTTTATTCTAATGTTTTTGCATACTTTATGAAACATTTTAATTCACACTTGATTATATGTTCAACAATATTACCTTTGATCTCATTAGTTTTTTGGAATGCAACTTTTCTTTACAAATTTTCTTAATCCTTCAAAAGTTTCACTTTGATTTAGTAATAGTACTATAAAAAAAATCCTCCTCTCACATAGATTTTTTTTGTCACTTTGATTTGCCAAATTTAGATTGCATCGACATATCTAATTAAAGATTTAATATATATCTATATAATACTAAAAAAAATTTTATTATTTAAGCTTCACTTCTTTGTTGGTAAACATTAACACCAAAGGAAGTACTATTTAGTGGAAACAAATATATTTGGATTTGTCTTGACTTATATGCAATTAAAAATTAGTTTTTTATTTCTAAATAATCGTTTAATTTTTTGACATGATTTGTGAGAGATTTTGATTCATGCCTGATTTGATGATCTGAAACATTACACTAGATTTTAGAATCTTGGAATTCAACATACTTATAAAATTTATCTTATTTTTTCAAATTTTCCATTTCCAATTGGTTACATCACTATGTAAGTCAAAGTTTTCTCCCTTGTGACATTTACATTGCATTGATTTTGTTACGTTAAATTACCTCAATTAATTTTATTTTAGCTTTAATATATATATTAAAAATAATAATTTTACTCTTGTTTATTACTATAATTTATAGACATTCTAAATGAGGTCTGATGAGTCAAAATAATCATCATTGTTCTAGTTTTGATGAGCTCTATGTAATGAATTTTTAACTTTTTATATTGTTAAATAATTTTTTATCAATGATTTTGACATGGTTTATGGGTTCTTTTGACCCAAACATAATTTGATGGCAAAGATGTTGGACATGAACTCCTTAGTATCTTAGAATACATCTTTCTCACATAGCTTTTCTTATTTTTTAAAATTTTTTACTTTGATTTTTTCATGTTAATATCTACCTTATATCTACTCCTATGTGACCTTTACTTCAGTTTGATTTACTTAAATAACATTACATCAACTAATTTAGTTTTAGTTTTAATGTATATTGACTTTATAATAAAATAATAATTTTTTTGTCGTTTATTGTTTTTTAAATTTTTTTTAATTTGTAGTAAATCGTGACATTGTTTGATCTTAAAAAGTAAGCCTCATAGACTCAAAATATTAATTTTTATATTTTTTAAAATATTATATTTTTCTTTATTTTTTGACACATTAAGAGACAATCTGATTCATACTTAATTTGATGATGAAATATGTTACACCCAATCCTTTTATTACCTTGGATTGCATCTTTCCAACCAAAGTTATCAGATTACTTCAATTGTTCTGGTTTTAATTGGATATACTACTATGTAACTCTAAATCTCCTCATTTTTTATATTTAGATTGGCAAACTTTAGCTATATTTCTTTGCCTTAATTTAACTCATTTCATCTTCAACAAATACCGATATGATTTAATAAAATAATTTATTTTTATTATTTTTTATTTATTTTATTAATCCACATTGATTACAAACTTGGTAAAATAATGAGAAAAAGATATTTTTGGATAAATACTCAAAAGCCCTATCAAATTAAATATACAATTTTATTTTAAAAGTTTTTTTCAAATATTTTTGATGATTGAGGATGTCTCTTTTGGTTCCACAGAATCTTGGAATGCAATTGTATTATTAAATTTATCTCACTTTTTCAAATTTTTCTCTCTAATTTTATATATTACGTTATCTAAATTTATCTAGTTTTAGATTTAATATACATATATTAATTTTATTAAAGTAATAAATTATTATTATTTATACTTACAATTATAGTAATTACAATTTAGGTCTAATGGAGACAAAACAAAAATCATTTGACTCATATTCATGAGCTCCATCTAATTAGATAATTACTTTTATATTTTTAGTTATTTTATTTTCTTTGATATTAGAATTTTTTATGTGATGTTTTTATTCATACATCATTTAAAGATCAATAATGTCATATTTGATCACTTTACTATTATGTAATGCAGCTTTTGCATATAGTTCATTTCACTTAAAATTTTTTACTTTCAATTTGTTATTTTACTATGTTACTCAACATCTCATCTCATGTCACATTTACTTAATTATTTTTTTGTTATATTGTATTTCTTCAATTTATTTAATTTTAACTTTAATGAATTTTTACCTAACATAAAAATAAATAATTTCTTTTATTTATGCTTAATTTTTGCATAATTTATATTAGTTCAAACGAGGTCCAATTCAGACAAAAAAATATAATTTGTTATTTTAAAAAATTATTTTTTACATTTATTTTTATATTTTAAATATTTTTGTTGCATTATTTTTATACATCTTTAAATTATTTTTATTTGCACCAAATTTGATTATTAATGATGTTACACTCTATATCCTAATGTTTCACTTTGATTTGATTATATTATTATGTAACTCAATTTTTAGTCATTTTGTCTTTAAATCATTTTGAATTGGATAAATTACATTTATCAATTAAAATATTTTTTAATTTTTTAATAAATCTTATTAATATTATAAAATATTTTAATATGAAAGAAAAGTTGTCCAGCTCGCCTTCATAAGATCTATGCAATTAAATATTCATTATTATTTTTAAATACATCACTTTCATTTGTGTTTTGCACCCATTATAAGAAATTTCAATTCATACATTATTTTATGTTTGAGGATATTACTTTCAAACCCCTTAATGTCTTGGAGTGAAAAATTCTCGTATAATTTACACCCTTTATTGAATTTTTTTTCTTATTTTGTTATATTTCTAAGAAACAGTAACTTTCTCAAATGTCAACATTATATCACTTCGATTTTATTATGTTACATTATCTTAATTTATCTTATTTCATTTTTAATAAATATTTACTTAATCTTATCAAATAATATATTTGATATTCCATAATAATTTAAAATGAAGTCTAATTTAGATGAAACAAATATTGATGGTCTTGTCTTAATCATCTTTAATAAATTGAATATTGACTTTTAATTTACAAATATTTTATTTTATTGCATATTTACACATATTAAAAGTTATTTCATTTTATACCTGATTATATTTTCAAGGATGTTACACTCTATCTACTTGGCATCATATACTTCAGTAATCTCATATAATTTATTAAATTTCAACTCAGAATCACCTCTTATGTTTATCTCATTTTTTGTTTCTTTATATTATATTGTTTCATGATTTCTTATTTAAACTTTAACATACTTTATGTAATTTTAAAACCTTTATTTTTTAATTATTTATGAAATTTTAATTTTAAAATTCACTTTAAAACAAAATGAGTGCATTTTAGATGAAAAAAATAAAATTGGACCTATCTTGACAAGCTATATCCAATAAAATGCTTGTTTTAATTTTTCTATTATTTATTTTCATGTTTTTAGGCACATGTGTTTATATAGTTTAATTTCTATTTGAATTAATGTTCAAGCCTTTCCCTCGATTGCAATAGTATCATGGAATCGGGGTTTCTCATAAAATTTACCTACTTTTTCAAATAGTTGTTTCAATTTTGTAATATTACTATGTCTCTCTAAATCTTTTCTTGTGTGACTATTATATCACCTTATTCAGAAATATTATAATGCTTCAATTTTCCTCATATCAACTTTAATATATCTTTACTTAATATTTAAATATTAATTTAATATTAATTATTCCAAACAAAGATTAATGGAGATTAAACAAATGTCATTAGGTTTTCTTAACAAGCTCCATGAAATAAATATGTAGTTTTATATTACAAAATATTTATTGTCTACAGCTTTGGCAAACTTCATAAGAAATTGTAGTTTATACTTGAATTGATTATCGATATTATTACACTCAGTTTTCTTAACATCTTGGAATGCTACTTTAACTTGCAATTTATGTCATTTCTACTAATGCTTTGCTTTAGTTTTGATGTATTACTAATTCAAAGAGATGCAATGACCACACTTATGGAGGATTTTGGCTACATAGTAATATAACTAAATCAAAGAAAAAAGGTTTAAGAAGTAATATATGTTATGTAAGAAAGTCGTGTTCTAAGATTCTGCGATTGTCAAGTTTAACATCCTTAATGGTAAACTAAGGTACAAAGCAAAACATACGGTAAAGCATACAAAAATAATATAGAATAAAATATTTAAAAATATAAAAATAAATATTTATTTGCACAAAACTCCTTAAGACTATAACAATATTTTCTTATCTTAAACAAATAATGTCTAGAGCAATGCAAATTGAAAATACAAATAAAAATAAGTCATAATAAATTATTATTGGAATATAAATTGACTATATATTATAGTGCAAAAGAGTTGAATTAAAGGAATATAATATAGCAAAATATAATTGATGGAAGAATCATACGATTGAGAATTAGAGTTCAACAATATAATAACAAAAAAATGTTTTGAAAGAATGACCAAGGTTATATGGGATATTACATTCCAAAATATTATGGAGGTCTAATAATAACATTATCAATTTTATAAAATTTACAAATTAAAATGACTCAAAAGGAATACTAAAACTCTTGAATATAAAGTAATTGAAGAAATGAAAGTAAATATTAAAATAATTATAATGATGCTAGTTTCACATCGATCAAAACTAATTTTGAATAAAGGAAAATTACTAATGAAAACAAACATAAACATGAGAAGAAAATTAGGAATTCATAGCATTGTAACCAAATCAAAGTGAACAGATTGCAAAATGAAGATAAATTTTGTAAGAAAGTTGTATTCTAAGAATACATAGAGATCAACTATAACATCATTGAGTGTTAATAAAGAATTAATCAAAATATGTTACAAAATATATGAAAAAATTGAAAATAAATTTTTATAAAATAAAAAAATGAATATTTGATTCGATAAAACAAATCAAGTTGAGTCTAATGAAAATTATTTCATTTAATAAATCTTATGTTGAAATATAATATATTAAAAAAGCAAATGAACACAAATAATAAAAAAGTTATTATTTAAGTAAATATATATGAAAGTTTGACTAATGAAAATTTGAGCAATATAATATAGCCAAATCAAAGTATAATAATATCCATGTTAGACTAGATATATATTAACATAGTAATAAACAAAATAAATAAAATAAATTTACTGAAATGAGATAAATTGTAACATAATGTTGCATTCCCAGATATTGTGATGATAGATTGCAACAACTTCATTCATGAAATCAGGTATGAATCAAATGGTCTCATGATTATTCAAAGACCTAGAAATCCATAACTTTGAAATACGAAAAAGAATAATTAATTATATAAAGCTATAAAAATGAGCACAAAGATATTTTTTTTTCTATTGGACCTCACTTTGGACAACTACAAATTGCCATTGTAAATCAATATAAAAAATAATTAATAATATTAAAACAATAAATGGATATATATTAAAATAAAAATAAGATAAGGTTAATCATTGTAATATAAAAAAATAAAAATGATGTAATGTTTGCCTGAAAAAAAATTAGTGTTTCATAGAAATATAACCAAATCAATCTGAGAGATTTGGAAAAATAGGAAAAATTGTACATTAAGGTTGAATTCCAAAATACTAATTTGACCAATTGTAACATCCTTGATCATTACATCGAGAATGAAAATTATTATCTTGAAAATTGTTCTAAAAACATAGAAAAAAACACGTTTAAAATTGTAGAAATATATATTAAATTCTATCAATCGACCATAGTTTGGAAAAACTATAAATTACAAAATTATATAAGCAAATGTAATAACAAATTTTACAATAATATTAAGTAATATATAAAATGAAATTGAAACAAGAAAAATTAAAGTAATATAATAAAACTAAGAAAAATATTCTAAAGTTCTAAGGAGTGGAGAGTTCGAGATTCATAATAATATAACAAAAACAAAGTGACAGACTTGCAAAAGTGAGATAACTATACAAAAAAGTTGCATTTCAAAATACAATGGAGATGGAGTGTAACAAATTCAATTGTTAAATCAGGTACAAATATAATTGCTCACGAAGCCTAGAAAACTTTAAAAAAATTAAATGTTTAGAAATATAAAATATAATATTTAAGTTTATAGAATTCTTTAAGTTCAATCAAATGATGTTTGTTTTATATTGATCCAACCTTCTTTACAATTACTAGATATTGCAATGTTAATTAAGGAAAAATAAAAATAAATTTTTTATTTTAATGTTTAGTAAATTTATATCAAAACAAAAATGTGTTTAATTTAAGTAATGTAACATAACCAAGTCAAAGTGATGAAATGGTGACAAGAGAGGAGATTTAGAGTTACTCAGTAATATAGCCAAATCAAAACGAAAAATTTGAAAAAATAAGTGAATTGTACAAGAAAGTATTTTTTGGAGATACTAAGGAGATTTAGGGTAATATCCTTGACCACCTAATTAGGGATGAATAAACATTTCTTCTTATATGATTGAAAATGCTAGATACAAAATTTTTCCAAAATATAGATTAATAAATTTAATTCGATTGAGCTATTGAAGGCAACTAAAGCAATGCTTATTTCTATCGATCAGTACATGTTAGGCATTTCTACGACATATAAAATATGCATTAATAATTATAAATTATTATTTTAGTATTTATTATATTTATATTAAAGCCTAAATGAGGTAAATTCAAGTAACAAAATGTACTTAAATCAAAGTTATGTATTGGTTATATGATAGACGATTTTGAGTTACATAATAATATAACCAAATCAAACTTTAAATAAATCAAATAAATTATATAGAAAATTTCAATTACAAGATTTTCAGGAGCTTGAGGGTGATTCTAAAATGATCAAATTAAGTATGAATGAAATCTATTATAATTTGTACGAAAGCCAAAAAAATAAAATTTTAAAATTGAATGAAATAATATTTAATTTTGACAAAGCTCATGAAGTGAGCCCCACGATGTGTATTTCACCTCGATGAAAACCTGACTAAAAAACCTATAAAGTGAGAATTTGTATGGAAAAAATTTAGGACATTAATTACAACAACCTGGATCATTAAATAACTTACAAAAACAAATGCATCAAAAAACATGTTGAAACAATACAAAATAATCTATAAAAAAAATTAATATAAATTTTTTTTAAGATAATTTAACAAGTTAAATAACATTCGTTTCATGTAATTTTTATATAATTTAGAATTATTATAAATAACTAAAGTAAATTGTTTTAAATAATATTATGATTTTAATTTAGTATTTGTTATAGTTGAAATGTGATGTATTTGATCAATGTATTATAACAAAATTAAATTGATGTCAAGGTGACATGGGAGACATTTTTAATTTTGTAGTAATATAAATAAATAAAAAATAAAAGAGATATGAAAAATTGTAAGCAAAAGTTGCATTCCAAGGTAGTAAGATGATTGAAAGTAACATCATTAATAGTAAAACAAGGTATCAATTGAAATATTCTATAAAGCATGCCCAAATCCAACAAAACAAAACATTCAAAAACATAAAATTGAACTTATTTCAATAAGGCTAGTCATGATGAGTCAAACATCGTTTGTTTTATCTGGATTTGACCACATTTGTAATCACTACATATTATAATATTAAACAAGAATAAATAATAAAAAATATTATTTTCATACTAAGAAAATATATGTTAATTATGAAATCAGCTAACATAAAGAAATGTAATATATGCAAAATAAAAGATGCAAAGATCATATAGGAGGATATTTAGAGTTAATAATGTAGTCAAATTAAAAAATATAAAAATGAGAAAAAAAATGTAGAAAACATAATTTCCAAGAAAATAAGCAGATTATTTTTGATGTTATAGATAATCTAATTAGTTGCAAATAAAGATGACATTTAAACAACATAAAAGATAGAAAATAAGATATCTAAAAATTTAGGAACAAATATTTTGTTGGATAAAGTTAATCATGATGCGTCCAACGATACCTATTCCTTCTTGATTAGTCCATGTTTAGAGTTACTGTGAATTACAAATATGAATAAGTTTAAATAATAATAAATTATTATTTTAAATTAAGTGAATATTTATTAAAGTAAAATAAGATAAATTGAAATCATGTCGCATAACATCATTAATCAAACACAAAACTCACAAGAGAGGAAATTTATAGTAACATAGTAATATATAAAAATAAAAAAAATTATCAAATAAGATCAATTATTCAAGAAAATTATATTAAATGACACTAATGAGAAGTAAATTATTTAATGATCATTTAATCTTATTAAAATTTCTCAGAACTTCTACTAAACAAAGAAATAAAATATTAAAAATTGCAAAAATATTTATTTAAATTGATAAAGGTGGTCGAGATGAATTCAATGACATTTGTTCGATCACGATTTAACCTCATTTTGAACTTCTATGAATTATCAAAGTAAATATTCAAATAAAATAATAAGTTATTATTTTATTACTAAGAAAATAAATAATATAGTTGAAACAACAAAAATTAAAGAAATATAATATAATCAAATATAAGTAATTTAAAGGTCACATAAGATACAATTTCAGGCCATATAATAATATAAACATATCAAATTAAAATATTTATTTAAATAGGAAAAATTGTACAAGAAACATTGGCTCCAAGAAAGTAAAGAGATTATGTGTAGCATCCTTGTTCCCAAGGTTATGTACAAATCATAATATCTCATAAATGATTCAAAAAATGTAGAAATGATTTTAAAAACTATAGAAATAAATATTTAGATTGATAGTACTTGTTAATAGGAGTCCAAACACGTTTAATTCATCTCGACAAAATTCATTTGGAATTACCAGAAATTACAGAAGTAAATAGTATAAATGTAAATAAATTACTTTTCAAGTTTTAAGTAAATACATAAGTTAAAGATGAAAAAATGATAAATTGAATTAATTTAATAAAACTAAATCAAAGTAATGTATGTATCATATGAGATGAGATTTATAGGTATATCATGATATAAAAAAATTGAAGAGAAATATGTTAAGAAATAAGGTAAATTATATGAGAATGTTTTTTCAACATAATGAGTCTAACTGTAGGTTCATCAATCATTAAATTTGGCATGAATTAAAAAGTATCATAAAGTGTAACAACAATAAAAAACATATTTAGAAATATAGAAATAAATATGTAAATGGATAGAGCTTATTAAAATGAGTCATGCTACATTTATTTAATTTTAAATCAACATTGTTTGTAATTATTATGAATAAACAAAGAAAAAATGTATAAATAAAATTATACTATTATTTTAACATTAAGTAAATATATATTAAAGTTGAAATGACACAGATTAAAAAATATAGTATAAACAAATTACGTAATTTAATTATCATGTATGATGAGATTTTGTGTTAGTGACAACCAAATTGAGTGTAAGATGTTCAATCTTAAAATTAAGTGTGAATCAAAATATTTGGTAAGGCATGCAAAACACCTAGAAAATTAATTATTTAAAATATGTAAAAGAAATATGTGAAGGTCACATGTGAGGAGATTTAGAGTTACATGGTAATATGTCTAAATTAAAGAATGATATTTAAAAAAATTAGATGAATTAAGCAATATTGCAGCATTTCATTACACTAAGGAAATTGAATGTAGCATCATCAAATGTTAAGTCTCCTACCAGTTAAAATGTCTCCTAAACATTTGTTATTGTCTTTCCATTTTACCACACTTTCTCTTTGTTTTTTCAAAGAGATTAAGTACCCTATGAAATAAATAAATAAAATATCTCGATAAAGTTTTACTTTAAATTATTGTCAATTAACGAAGTTAATAAGCTTGAAATATAACAATTTTGTTTTTAATATTAATTAAATATATATTAAAGTTAAAACAAAATAAATTGTAATAATAGATTATAATCAAATCAAGGTGATGTAAAGGTAAAAAGAGAGGACATTAAGAGTTATACCGTAATATAATCAAATCAAATAAAAAAACAAATGTGATGAATTGTATATAAAATTGCATTACAGTATTTAAAGGTGATCAAGCGTATTGCCCTTGAACGTTAAATCAAGTGCAATTTGAAATATTTAAGGAAGCATGCCCAAACCTTAAGAAAAAGATTTTACGAAAATACAAATCAAAGGTTAATTGAATACAACTGATCAAGGCAATTACAACGATATCTCTTTCATCTCAATTAGATCTTGTTTGGAATTATTAAAGCTTATCGTACTAAATTAGCCAAAAAATAATAACTTTATGTAATTTAATAAAATAAATTAAAGAAATGTAAAGGTTAGATAAGAGCTGACCTATAGTTATGTAGTATTATATCCAAAAGAAAGCAAAAACATTTGACAAAATAAGAAAATTATTTGCCAAACTAACATTTGAAGATACTAAGGAGTTAGTGTGTAACATCTTTGATCTTAAAATTAGGACAAATCAAAATGATTCTTAAAGCATGGGAAATTTATAGGAAAAAAATATTGACAAAAGTAGAAATAAACCTTTAATGGGATAGAGCCCATTCAAAGGTCTCCAACAACATTTGTTTAATCTCATTCAAACCTCATTAGAGTCATTACAAACTACTTAAGAAAATAAGCTAAATAATGATAAATTATTTTTGTAATGTATAGTAGAAATGTAATAAAACTAAAAAGAGATAAATATATGTAATCTAATATAGCTCAATTAATGAAAAAATTTGAAAAAAAAATGAAAAACATTGCATAAGAAAGTTGCTTCCCATGACACTAATGAGTGTTGTGTAATATCCTAAAATATCAAATAATGTCTCAATGAAAATGACTCTTAAATCATTCAAAAACACAAAATAATAAAATATTAAAAAATATTATGTGAATATTTAATTAGATAGAGCTTGTCAAGGCTAGTAAATGAAGAAGATATTTAAAGTTGGATAGCAACATAACAAAATAAAACTAAAAATGCTTTAAAAATAAAATAAATTACACTAAAGAGTTATATTCTAAAATACTTGGTATATGAAGTTTTGATATCCTTACTCACTAAGTAAAGTACAAATAAAAATATCTTATAAAAATCATATAATACAAAAAAAATAAAATATTTAAATCTATTAAAAAAGAACATTTGGTTGAATAGAGGTCATTGTGAGAAGTCAAATAAGACTTGTTTCATTTCAGTTCAACTTGATTTCAAATTATTATAAATTATCAAATCACGCTTGAAATGGTGCAAATTAGAGTAATTTAATATATCAAAATTAAGGCTTTGTAAAAGTCACTTGATAGGAGATTTAGAGTTTGATAGTAATGCAACAAAGTAAAACTTAGAAATTTGAATAAACGAGATATACTGTATAGGAAAAGCTTACTTTAAGACACGATGGAGAATAACTATGGCAGCCTCGATCATCAAATTTGGTACAAATTCTAATATCGCAAAGAATGTGTTAAAAATATTGAAAAAATATTTAATTAGATAGGGCAAGTCGAGATGTGTTGAAAGAAGTTTTTTTGTGTTTATCAAACCATGTTGCAATTACCACTTATTTGAAAAGTGAACATACATTAATAATAAAAATTAATTATTTGAATGATAAGTAATAATTATTAAATCTAAAATAATATAAATGAAACTAATTCAAAATTATCAAATCAAAGCAGTGCAAAGGCCACACGATATTAGATATAAAGTTCCATAGTAATATGATTAAATAAAATTAAAACACTTGATTAAATCAAATTTATTTTAATAGAAAGTCACATTCTAAGATGCCAAAGGATCAATTATAACTTCCCTCACCATTAAATAATGTACAAATGAAATTACCTAATATAGCATACCAAAAACCTAAGAAATTGACATAAATAAAAATAAATTATTATTTTAAAAATAAGTACAAATACATTAAAGTTGTAATTAAATAAATTGAATTAATGAAATATAATCCAAACAGAGTAATATAAAGGTCACATGGTATGATATTTAGAATTACTTAATAATATATCCAAATCAAAGAGAAATATTTTGAAAAATAAGTTAAATTATATTAAAAATTTTTATTCTAACATATGTAGTAGATTAATTTTTTCATCCTTGATCTTCAAATTATGAACTAATTTAAAATAAATATTTATTTTATTAGAGCTTATAAATAAAGCCCAAAAAAATCTTTTCCATGTTCATCTATCATGTTTTGGAATTATAGTGAATTATTTAAGTGAATAGGAATAATTAATAATGGATTAAAATTTTAATGTTAAGTAAATACATATTATTCATGCTGCTGGCATTGATTCTCTTTGAAATAAGGTGAGGGTTGAAAATGAGACGATTAAGTGCTACATAGTAAAGTTGGAGACAGAATTAAGGATATGTAATGGGTACACAAGAGGAGATTTGAGTTGAGTTATAAAATAACAAAATTAATGTAAACTCTTTAAAGAAATAAAATAAATTCCCTGGAAAGTTTCATTCCATGGTACTATGGAGATCAAGGGTACCATTTCTTATCATTAAATTTGGTAAGAATCAAAATCTCTATAAAGCATGCTGTTGTCATGGAGAAAGAAAATAAGGAAGAAGTTCAAATTTAATATATAATAAAATAGAGCTACTCATGAAGAGTCCAATTATATTTATTTTGTCTCAATTAGATCTCATTTATAATTATAGTGAATTATCAAAATAAATAGTGATAAATAACAAGAAGTTATTTTTTTAATACAAAATAAATATATATTTTCTTTGAGAATAAGATAAATTTAAGCACTGTGGTAGAGCCATTGTAAGGTAATATTTATAGGAATGATAGGATATTTGGTGACACAAAGTAAGGTGACTAAATTAAAGAAAAAACTTGGAACAAATGACATAGGTTATACAAAAAACTTGTAATTAATTAAGCTAAGAAGATATAACGTGACATACTTGATGACCAAACTAGGTACAAATAAAAATATCTTGTAAAGTATGCCAAAGTAATAGAAAATAAAATATTTTAAAATATGGAATTGAAAATTTAAATTGAACCTCACATTAAACAAACCCCATTTGGAATTATTAAAATGTAATAAAGAAATGCAAGGCATAAATTATTAAAGAAAAATAAGCATGAAATAAAAAATATATTATTTTAAAATTGCTAAACATATATTGAAACATAAATGATATAAACTAATGCAATTTAACACAACCACATAAAAGTGTAATAGATGTATCATAAAGCATGCCAAAATATGAGAAATTATTTTTTAAATATAAAAAATAATATAAAATTAGATAGACTTCATCAAGGCGAGCCAAACGACATTTACTTTTTGTTGAACCTCATTGGAATTACAAAAAATGCAGAAGCAGACAATTATAAATATTAATGAATTATTATTCAAATATTATATAAATATATATTAAAACTAAAATGTGATCAATTGAAGTAATGTATTGTAGTAAAATTAGAATGATTTAATAGCAACATGTGAGAAGATTTTGTGTTACATAGTAATGAAAAAAAATAAAAGCGAAAACTTTAAAGAAACAAGATAAATTGCAAAAGAAAAATGGCTTTCCTTGATAGTAAGGAGATTGACTATAACAACTTCAATTATAAAATTAGTGAAGAATCAAAATGTCTCTTATAGCATCTCAAAGCAATAAAAAATAAAATATCACAAAAATATAAAAATTGATTATTTGATTGGATGAGCACCTAAAGATATGTGTGTCGATGTTGGTCATTTCTCGATAAGTCCTTCTTTGGAATTTGTTAAAATGAATCAACATAACATAGAAAAACTAATGTTTTATAAAGGTCACATATGAGAAGATTTAGACTTAAAAAATCATTTAATAAAATCAATAAAAAAAGTTTGAAAAAAGAAGATAAATTATACTAGAAACTTGCAATCAAGGATTGTAAAGAGATCGAGTGTAATACACTCAAACAACAAATTAGTTGTAAATCAAATGTCTTATAAAATATGTGAAAATCTAGAAAAAAATATTCATGATGATAAAAAAATATAAAGATAAAAAGACCATAAGAAGATGAGTCTACAAATTTTTGTTTGGTCTATTGGATGACGTTTAGAATTTCTATGAATTATATTACTAAAAATTCATAAATATAATAAAATATAGTTTTAATATTAGGAAAATTTGAACTAGAACTAAAATCATGTTAATAAAAAACTATGTAAGATAACCAAACAAATGTGTTGTAAAAGTCATAAGGGAGGAAATTTGGTGTTACATAATTACACTACTAAATACAAGAACAAATTTCAAGAAAATGAGGCAATTTGTAGTGGAAAGTTGCATTGCATGATGCTAACGAGGTCGTTAAATACAAATAAAATTTTTTCATAAGAAGTGCAAAAATTATTGTGAAAAACTATTTAAAAATATAAAAACACATATTTAGATAAGTCATCCACATCAAGTAGAGGAGACAATGTTTGTTTCATCTAAATAAGTCATCCTTTAGAATTATTGAAAACCAGTTAAGTGTAAACAATAAAAAATTATTATTCCAATATTAAGTATAAATTAATCTTGAAATCGCATAAATTGAAGAAATATAGCAAAACCAATTCAACGTCTTCAAAGGGTCACATAAATCTAGATTTAGAGAAATCTAGTAATCTAATGATATTTGTTTCATCTTGATTAGACCTCATTTGGAATAAGATAATTTAAAGAAATATAAATATAATAAAATAAAAAATATGTAACTATCACATGAGACAAGAATTAATATTTCATACTAAAAAAAATTAAGGAGAAATTGTTTAAAAAATTAGATAAATTACACGAGAAAGTTGAATTCAAGATAATAAGTAGAGTGAGCATAGCTTCCATAATAATCAAATTTTTCTAGAATCAAGATGTGTTGTTCAATATATAAAAGCAAAATTGAAGTTATTTAAAGGCCACATGAGAATATATTTAGTGTTACATAGTATTTTTTACTAGATAGTTACATAACAAGACACTTGGGAGATATTATATAATATTATTCCAAAAATCTAGTATGAATAAAAATGTCTCATAAAACAACTAAAACCATACAAAATAGAATATAGAAAAATTTTAAGTTGGGACTTTTATAAGTTAAGGCTTATTGGGTTGGGTACCACGATGTGTATCATTTGAAAAAAAATGTTGTTTTAATGTGAAGTAAATATATATATATATATTTTTATTAAACTTTAAATGAGAAAACTTAAAAATTATATATTATAACCAAATCAAAGTGATGCAATATTGACATGGAACGAGCTTCAAAATTTTATGATAATATAACAAAATAAAGTAAAATATTTCAATAGATGAGATAAATTATATTAGAAAGTTTGTATTCTAAGACACTAAGGAGATAGAAAGTAAGTAGCAGTATGATCAACAAATAAGGAAATAATCAAAATTACTCGTTAAAAAATAAAATACATAAAAATTACTATTTTAATAATGCTCATCGAGATGAGTCCAACCACACTACGTTTATTGCTTGGGAATTATTTTAAATCATAGTGAAATATAAAATTGTATAGGAATTAATAATAATAAGTTATTATTTTAATTGAAAAGGTAAAAATCAAAGTAATATAATGTAACCAGATAATTGTGGCATGAATGTGGCATAAGAGGAGACTTACACTTTTGTAATAATGGAACAAAATAATTACAATGTATCTGAATAAGCAAGAATAATTATAGGATAATTTTGCTAACTAAGATACCCAGGATAAAATTAATAAAATTAAAAATGTAAAAATGTAGAATTGAATATTTGAGTAGATAAAGTTTGTTGAGAGAGATGACTTGATGATTAATTCATCTTGGCTTGGCTTGATTTCAAGTTATTATTAATTACAAAAAGAATATTTAACAAATTTTATTAAATCAATATGATATAAAGATTACATTAGAGGACATCTATAGTTACATGTAATATAACAAAATAAAAGAATCATTTTTAAGAAATGACACAAATGTTATTGCAAAGTTGAATTCCTTATTTGTTGAAATCAAGTGCACATATAAATTTCTCTTAAAGCACGTCAAAATTTGAAAACCCAAACATATTTAAAAATATAAGAATAAATATTTAATTCCATAGATCATAACTACATGACTCTTACAATGTTTATTTAGATCAGCCCTAGTATTGAATCTCTATGAATAACTGAAATAAATCAGCATAAATAAAAATAAATTATTTTTTTAAGGTGATTGAAATAAGAATGTGTCCTAATAAGAAATAAATAAGCACTAAATTACATTGTATTGAGGCAATCTTATATATCCCATTCAAAGTAATTTAAAGCTAAAATAAGACAAAATTTTGAATGACTTAGAGATATGACAAATAAAAATAAAAATTTGAATAAATGAGATAAATTGTAAGAGAATGTTACATTGCAAGAAGCTAAGTAGATTGAGTGTTACATTCTCATCATCAAATTAGGTACTAATTTAAATTTCCATAAATCAAGGAAAAACCCAAGTAACATATTTGAAAATCTCGAAATAAATACTTTATAGGAAAAAGCTTGTTAGGATAAGTATAATGATTTTTACTTTGTCTCAATTGAATCTCATTAGTAATTACTATAAATTACAAAAATAAATAAGTAATAAAGTAAAAAATTATTTTTTAATATCAAGAAAATTTATATTAAATCCAAATTAAAATTATCTAAAGCCATGGTATATGAAAAAATTAAAGAGATAAATTAAAAAGGGGAGTTACAGTTTATCATACAATAAATATGAAATATGATATCTCAATCACCAAGTAAAGTACATATCAAAATGTCTCATAAAATATGGCATGACAATAGAAAATTAAATATTGATAAAACTTAAAAAATTTAATTGCATATGACACATAAAGAAAAGTCAATTAAAATTTTTTTCCTACATATCTAAAATCATATGGAATTACAATTAATTACCAAATTAAACAAACATAAATAATATTCAATAATTATTTTGATATTTAGTAAATATATATTAATACTAAAATTAGATAATTTAAAGAATTATAACATTTCCAAATAAAACTAAAAAAAGGTTACACCATAAAAGAATTAAAATTTCATATTAAAAATAAAATAAAAGAAAAAAATTGAAAAAATGAGATAAATTGTACTAGAAAGTTTTATTCCTTGATATTATAGAAATCTATTATAGCAACTTTATTCATCAAATCAAATATTAATAACACTACTTTGTGAAGCATTCAAAATTTTTTAAAATTAAATGAATAAAAAATATAAAAATGAAAATTTAGAAGATAGAACTCATTAAGATGAGCTTAATAATTTGTTCTTCATCTAAATAAAATAAACAAATGTTAAAGTTAAAGAGATAAGTTGAAGAAACATAATAAAAAAATGAAAGTGATTTATAGTTCACATGAGAGTAGATTTAGATTTAAATATCAGTATAAAAAAGCGAAGAAAAAAAGTTGAAGAAATGATATAAATTGTATAGGAAAATCACATTCCAAAATACATTGGAGATCAAACCAAACTTTCTCAATCATTAAATTAGAACTGAACTGAAATGTTTCATAAAGTGAACCAAAACTTAGGAGCAAAATATTAAATATAAAAAATTAATATACAATTTGATAGAGCTCATCAAAATGAGTCTAATGACTTTTGTTTCATCTCCACTGGAACTTGTTTCAAATTGCAAAAAGTTTAAGAATTGATTAAGCATAAATAAATAGAGAATTATAATTTTAGTATTAAGTAAATATATTATAAAGTTGAAGATAGAAAAATTTAAAAAAAGTAAAATAACCAATCCAAATCAATGCATCTATTTATCATTAAATTTTAAAATATTTAGAAATATATAAATGATTATTTAATTGCATAGGTCTCATTGAGGCAAGTGAAAAATATTTTTTTCATCTTCATCACGCCTAGTTTGCAATTGTTGCTAGTTACAATTGCTGATAAGCATAAATAACAGTAAATTTGCATTCTAATATCAAGTAAACATACATTAAATGCAAAATAAGATAAATAATTGCAATGTAATATAACATAATCAAAGGAGTGTAAAAGTCACATGAGAGAACAATTTGACTTCTCTTCCTATATAGTCAAATTATTGAGAACATTTTGAAAAAATGCACAAATTGCATTTTAATGTGTGCAAACATATTAAAGAGTTCGACTATGGAATCCCATAATGCCTACTTTACCTTGATAAAAAAATCACTTTGAATTATGGAAAATTACCAAAAAACCACAAATATTAATAAAGTTTTTAAACATTAAAATATATTTTAAACAAAAATGTCTTAAATTAAAGCAGTATAATAAATCCAAATCAAAGTATTGTAGAGGTTACACTTGAGAAGATTTGCCATTACATGACAATATAACCAAATTAAAGTGAAGACTGAAAAAAATGAGATAAATTATAATAAAAAAATTACATTCCAAGATATTATTATGTTTGAGTGCAAAATCTTATATTACGAAATTTTGTACGACACAACATTTCCCAAAAGGCATGATGAAACCATTTATAATACAACATTTAAAGGTATAAAATATTAGTTTAATTGAGCAAGACCTATTGAGCCCAACTATGCTTATTTTTCGTTGATTGATTTTCATTTGGAATTGATATGAATTACTAAAATAAATAAACATAATTAATAATAAATTATAATTTTAAAATCACGTAAGTTTATATTATTATTGAAATGAGATAAATTGAACTAATATAATATAGCTAATACAAGGCATTAAAAGTTCATATATTGGTAGATTTGGAGGAGCATTCTAACATAAAAAATCAAAGTAAAACATTTGAGTGAAAACGATAAATTTTGTGGCAAAGTTGGGTACGAAGACATTAAGTATATCAAATGTAAGATTTTTTTTTCAACAAATCTTGAATGAATTGAAATATATAATAATGCAAGCTAGTGTCCTAAAATTTAAAAATGCCATAGATTATAAAATGAATAGTTTATAGGAGATATCATGTCAAGATTTGTCAAATGACCTTTCTTTTAACTTGATTAGATCTTCCTTAGAATTACAGTGAATTATGAATTTAACTAAGCAATTAATATAATAAATAATTCGTTTACAATTAAGAAAATATATATTAAAAATGACATAAATTGAGAGTTTGTAATATAGGAAAAGCGAAGAGAAGAAAATGTCACAAAAGAGAACAATTAGATGTTTATCGCAATAAGACTAAATGGACAAAAAAACTTTGTAAAAAGGAGATAAACAGTATAAGTTGTATCCTAAGATCATAAAGAGAATGAATATAGTATCCTTAGCCATCAAATCTAGCATGAAATAAAATGCCTCATGAAGTATGCCAAACTCTGGGAATTACTATCAGATCTAGTAAGAAATAAAATGCCTAATGAAGGTTTTTTCATCTCAATCAATCCTTCCTTCAAATTACTATGAATTTTCAAATAAAATATATGCAAACAATTAAAAATTATTAATTTAATATTCATTTAAAAAATCATTAAAAAAACTAGGCAAATGAAAGAAATGTAATTTAATAAAATCGAAGTTATGTCAAGGTCACATGAGGGAAATTTAGAGTACTATAGTAGTATGGTAAAATCAAAACTAAAAATAAGAAGAAATGAGATAAATTGTATGGGAAAGGTTTTTCCCAAGATACTAGAGAAATTTGTTGTATTATTTTTAATTATCAAATATTGCATGAAAAAAAATGTTTCTCAAAAAATGATCAAAATTTAGAAAAAAATATTTAAAAACAATATAAAAAATTTTCAATTAAAGAGCGCTAATTGAGGTTATTTATGTTTAAATCAGTTAAGTTGAAAATATTCAAAATAATAAAATCAAAGTAATGTAAGGTTCACATAAGAAGAGAGCTAGTCATTCATTGTAATATAACGAAATAAAAGCAGAGAGTTTTGGTGACATGATAGATTTTACAAGAAAGGTGAATTCCAAAAAAATAAGAAAATCAAGTGTAGCATCCCTAATGGTCAAATCAGGCATGAATAGAAAAACTCATAAAATGAACCAAAACACTAGAAAATAAAATATTTAAAATTATTAAAAAGAATATTTAATTAGAAAGAACACATTAAGTTAAGCCCAACATTGTTCATTTAACCTAAAAAAACGTCAATTAAAATTATTATGAATTAAAAAAATTAAAATAATAAATAATAATTATTTTAATAAAAATAAAAAAATAAAATACATATTAATGAAGAGTAAGATAAATTGAATCGATATAATAGAACTAAATCAAAACTATGTAATGTTGAATTCAGAGAAGATTTAAACTTTCATCACAATATAAGAAAATCAAAGCAAAAAATTAGATGAAATGAGACATGTTATAGATGAATGATTGATTCCATGAGTTAAGAAGATCAAGCTTGATATTTTTAATCATCAAATATCATACGAATTAAAATTCCTTTTAAATTAGGTGAGAATCATAAAAAAGTGAAATATTTTAAAAATAACAAATGAACGTTTAAGTTTGTTGAGCTTATCAACTTCAGTCCCGTGATGTTTATTTCATCAGCATATACCTTATTTTCAATTACTATGAATTACAAGAAAAATAAATAAAAATAATAATGTTTCTTTGTTAATAACAAGTAAGTATTTATTAAATTTAAAAGGAGATAAATTATAGCAATGTATATAACCAAGTCATATTGACATTAAGATCACATGAGAGGGGATTTTGGGTCTCATAATAATATAACCAAGTTAATGCAAAATATTTGAAGAATTGGGATAGAATATATGGGAAAGTTGCAATCCAAGATATAAAGAGATCCAAGTTAGAATTCTTAATTGTCTCATTAAGTAAGAATCAAAATATCCTATAAGGCATTCCAAAATACTAAAAAAATATAATATTTAAAATATATAAATTATTATTTATTATGAAAAATGCCATTAAGAAGAGTATAATGACATTTGTTTCATCCCATTCTAACCTCAATTTGAACAACTATAAATTTCAAAATCAAATAAGCATTAATAACTATAACATAATTTTCTTAATATTAAGTAAACATATAAAAAGGTTGAAATGAGAAAAAATGCTACAATAGAATAAAACCAAATAAAAGAAATAGAGAGGCAACAATCGAAGAGATTTGGAGTTACATAGTAATATAAGAAAATAAAGATGAAGTTTATGGCAATTTGGTAAATTATATTTGAATGTTGAATTCAAAAATACTAATGCAAAGTTTTATAATCAAATCAAAGCCCATGCAATGGTTAAAAAAGGGAGGAATTCGAATTTCATAGTAATATAATAAAATGAATGGAAAAATATAAAGAAATGAGATAAATTGTATGTGTAATTTTCTTTCCAAGGTATAAAGATGATTGAGATAAAAATACTTAATCCTAAAAAAAGGGAAAAAATATTAGTGCCACCTCAAGCATGTTGAAGCCATTGAATTGGCTAGTCCTCATCGAGGCATGTTCATCGAACATTTTGTTTTTCTCAATTTAATCTCATTTGATAATGTTGTGTGTTACCGAGGACATAATAATATAATAAAATCAAAGAAAAAAGGTTTGAGGAATGAGATAAATTCTAAAAGACAGATGTATTGGAAAATATTTAAGAAATTTATTACAACGTCCTTAATTATCAAATTAGGTATGTATCCAAATATTCTAGAAAACATGTCGAAACACAAGATAAAATATTTAAAAATAAGAAAAGGAATACTTAGTTGTATTGCTCATTGAGATGAGACTAACTTTTATTTCATATTGATCAAAACTTTTATTTCATAGGGATTATTATGGTTATTCTCTTTTGTATCTCTGAATGTCAAATAGCCTTATAATTTTTCTTTTTTTTTTTAAAGTTTTTTGCTTATATTTGATTATATCACATTTTAATTCTAAATGTTCTCTCATTTGATCTTCACAATGCTTTGGTTTTGCTATATTATACTATTTTAATTTAATTAATCAAAGTTTTCATATAAATCTTATTAATATGAAAATAAATATTTACTATTAATAATTATTATTTCTTTTTAAAATTAGTAGTGTTATCTAAGGACATCCAACTCTGATGAGACAAATGTCATTTGACTTGTCTCAATGTGGTTTATCCAATTAGATATTTATTTCCTATTTTTAAAATTTGTTTATTTGTTTTATTGCATGCTTTATTGTATATTTTTATTTGTACATAAATTGACAAGCAAGGATAGGACGCTTGATCTCTTTATTGCTCGGTATGAAAGTTTCTCGTACTTTCTAAATCATTTAATCAAAATTTTAACTTTGATTAGTTATATCAAAATGTAAATCAAAATCTCTTGTTATGTGAGCTTTTCAAAATTTTCTTTTTGTTATATTTTATTAACTCACTTTATGTTATATTTGTTTCAATAATAATTTAATATATAATATATTAAATTATTTTTTAGTTTTTTTTTTTTGAAATTTCATAACTCAAAAGAACTCCAAATAAGGTTTAAATGAATTGAAATAAACATCATTGGACTCAGCTCCATGACCTATTGAATTAATTAATAATTTTGATGTTTCTAAATACTTAAAGTTTTTTGGCTTCATCGTGCTTCTTAAAGTAGTACGGTTCTTACCTAATTTGATAAATGAAGATGCTACACTTGATCATTTTACCATCTTGCAATGCTTCTTCCTTGAACAATTTTGCTTATTTCATTAAATAGTTTTCATTTGTTTTATTATTTTATTATCCAACAACAAATCTCTTCTTGTGTGACTATTACATTGCTTGAATTTATCTCTTTTTAGATTTAAGATATGTTTACTTAATAATAAAATAACAATTTTCTCATCTTTAAGCTTATTATCTAATGTAATTTTTTGTACTCTAATGGAGGTTTGATGGAGAAGAAATGATGACTTTTGGACTTCTCTTAATGAGCTCTATCAGTTAAATATTCATTTTTATATTTTCAAATATCTTATTTTCTTGAGATTTGCTGCACTTTATGAATGGAAGTGAAGTAATAATTGTTGGACTTTTTGAGAAAATGTTTTTTAATTGAATATTTTTTTTATATTTTGGAACACTTTATTTTCTAAAGATTTGGTACACTTTATGATTTTTTCTATTATACTTAATTTAATGATGGAGACCATTACAATAGATGTGGTTAGTGTCTTGTAATAAAACTTTCCTAAATAATTTATGTCGTTAATTCATATTTTTTTCATTGGATTGTTTATGTCAGCTTTTAGTCTAAATTTCCTTTAATGTGACCTTTACGTCACTTTGATTTGATGGAATTTGTTTTGTTACTTATTCTTATCTTTTTTCGTAACTCATAGTTCTTCAAAATGGGTTCCAATCAAGGCAAAGTAGATGTCATTGGACTCACTATAATAAGCTCCATCAAATTAAATATTCATTTGTATTTTTGTAAAAAACTTATTTTCTTAGATTTGTTAACACATTTTGACATATTTCAATTTGTACATAATTTCTTGATTGAAGTTGTTTTGCTTGATCTCCTTAGTACATTGAATGCAACTTTATTATGTAATTTATCCCATTTTTTTTTCAAATTTTTCATTTCATTGCATCATGTTACTTTCAAAATCTATTTCAACTATAGTGTGACCATTACATTACTTTCACTAAGTATATTAGGTTACTAAAATTTATAATATTACAACTTTATTTAATATATTCTCTTGATAATAAACAAATAATTTATTTTTTGATGCTTATTTAATTTTATAACTTGTTGTAATTCAAAATGACTTTTGATGGAGACACATTTTATTGGACTCATCTCAACAAGCTCAATATATTAAATATTCATTTATACATTATTAAATTATTTTCTTTAGTTTTGGCATACTTCTAGAGTAATTTTAATTCGTAGCTTTTTTATGATCATTGGTATTCCAATTGTTCACCTTAAATACTTCGAATACAACTTTCCCAAACAATTTATCTTATTGCATAATCCTTTTTACTTTAATTTGTAGTGCACCAATTGAGATCTAATTAAGATAAAAGAAATATTAGTGCAATCACCAAGCCTTGCTTTATCTAGTCAAATATTCATCATTATACTATTTAACTTTTCATTTTATAGTGATTTTGAATGATTTTAGAAATTATTTAATGCATAATTAAACGGATCATCAAGAAGTTTATGTTGGATATCCATAGTTTCTTGGAAAACAAATAACCCTTAAAATTGATCTCGTTATTTCAAAATGTTTTGTGTTAATTTTCTTGCAACACGAAGTCACCCAAAATCTCCTCATGTGATATATACATCATCATGATTTCATTATATTACATTGGTTAAATTAATCATATTTTCAGCTTTAATATATATTTGCTTATGGTTACCTTCATACTTTATTATCATTTACAATAATTCCAATTGTAACTTAGATTAATTTCAATGAGATCCAATCATGAAAAATTTTATCATAGGGCTAATTTGATCAATCCCATTCAAATGAAATTTTTGTTTACTTAAAAATATTTTACAATCCAAAGTTCTGATAAACTTTGCAAAACATTTTTATTTGTACTTAATATAATTATCTAAGATGCTACAATCAATCTCTTTAACTTCTTTTAATGCATATTTTTAGCATAGTTATCTCCACAAAATTTTTTGCTTAAACTTTCTTATATTATTATGACACCTTATTCTCTAGATGTGTGACCTTTTCATCATTTTGACTTGTTTATATTAAAAAGTTTTAAATTAACATATATAGAATTTAATATATATTTACTTAACATTAAACTAATTAGTTATTTTTTTTATAATAATTTAATATTGAAATATAAAGTAATTCCAAATAAGGTATGATAAGGACGAATTGTAAGTCATTGGACTTTTCATAATGAGCTTTATTCAATTAAATATTAATTCATATATCCTTAAATTTTTTACTTTCTTTGATTTAAACATGTTTTTTTGCAAATTTTTGTTCATTCTTTATTTGAAGATTACAAATGTTATGGTCAATCTTCTTAGTATTCTTAAAATTAAATTTCTCATAAGATTTATTCTATTTTTTTAATTTTTTTTCTATGATTAGTTTATGTCACCGTGAAACTCTAGATATCCTATGTGTGGCCCTTAGGTCACTATTATTTTGTCATATTATGCCACTTTTATTTTTTGAAATAATATGGATTTACTCGAACATGAAATAATTATTTATTATAATTTATTCTTATTTATTTTGGTAATTTATAGTAATTCAAAACAAGGTCCAATTAACACCAAAGAAAGGTCATTGCACTTATCTCCACATATATTATACAATTCAATATTTTTTTATTTTTTAATTTTGCATTATTTATGAAATATTTTGATTTGTGCTAAATTTGATTATTGAGAGTGTTACACTTGATATTCATAGTATCAGATTGCAACTCTCTAGTAAATATATTACCATTTCTTCATATATTTCACTTTAATTTTTTATGATGTGGCTTTTAAATGATTCTATTTTTTTCATTTTTACCTTTGTATATATTTCCATAATATTAAGGAATATATTTATTATTATTTATTCTTATTTAGTTTTTTAATTTATTGCTACTTTGAATAAGCTGTAATCACTACAAAAAACATTGTTAAAAAAAATTTTCAGATGATTTATATAGCAAAGTATTAATTTTTTTTATAATATTATATTTTCTTTGATTTTTCCAATTATATAAAATATTTTAATTCGTACATGATTTGATAGCCAAAGCTGTTACACTTAATTTCATTATTATCTTTCAATGTAGTATTCCCATACAACTTATCTAATTTTGAAGTTTTTCACTTTGATATTATTATGTTATTCTAAAAAAATTTTGCTCTGCATTTTCATTGATTTTATTTAGTTAATTTGAAATGCTTCAATGCATCAAATTATTGATTTAGTAGACATATTTAGTTAATATTAAAGAAATAATTATGACTTTCATTCTTTTTTAATTTTAATATTCATAATAATTCCAAAGGATGTTTCATGGAGATAAAACAAACATCATTGTAATCTTCTCAAAGAGCTCTAGAAATTAAATAGTAACATTATTATCAACGGTTTTAGCATACATTATGAGAAATTTTGATTCATACCATATTTCAGGATAAAAGATATTTTACTTGATCGTAATAGAATCTTAGAAGGCAAATTTTATATAAAATTTATATCATCTTAATGTTTTTCCTTTTATTTAGATTAATTATTATGTAACTCTCAATCTTCTCTTATAAGATCTTTTCATTGCCTTGATAAATATATTAAACACTTCAGTTTATCTAATTTATCCTTTAATATATATTTAACAAATATTTAAAAATTAATATATTATTTCATGTACTGATTTAATTTTTAATTTGTTGTAATTTCAAATGTGGTATAACTAAGACAAAATAAATATTATATATGACACATATTTGTGATCTCTATCCAATTAATTTTTAATTTTTTTAATTTAAAATATTTTATTTTATAATTCATACCATAGAATGTAATGTTTTGGTATAATTTATTTAATTTTTTAAACATGTTAACATTGATTTGGTTAGCTTAGTACGTCATTTTAATTCTTCCTTTGTTGGATTTTGAAGTTACCATGATTTTGTTATATTGTAATTCTTCAAAATTTATAAATTTATTTTTTAATATATATATTTTAAAACTAAATTAATATTTTATTAATACTTATGTTTCTTTTGTTTTATTATTTGAATTAAATTTAAACATGTTCTAGTCCAAAAATTGTAATCATTATACTCATATCATCGAGCTCTATCAAATTAAATTTTTTCATTTTAAATATTTAATGTTCTAGGGTTTTCATAAGTTTTAATAAATGTTTTCATTTATAACTAATTTGATGATATAATGTTACACTCGAACACCTTTGCATTTTTGAATACAAAATTTTATAAAACTTATCTCATTTTCCATTTTTTTGGCTTTGATTTGGATGTATTACAGTGAAACTCTAATTCGGCTCTCTTCTAACCATTAGAATTCGTTGATTTGGTCACATTACGAAGCTCTAAAATATCTTATATGAAACATTATATATTTGCTTCAAATTAAAAAAATTAACTATTATTGTTTCCTTTTAAATTTTTGTAATTCATATAGATTTCAAATGAGGCATTATTTAGATGAAATAAATGTCATTATGCTCTTCTTGATGAGTTCCACCCAATTGAACATTCATTCTAATACCTTTAAATGTTTTTTCATGGGTTTTAGTATGATTTATGAGATATTTTCATTTGTATTTTATTTGACAATTAAACATATTACACACAATCCCACTAATATCATAGAATGCAACATTCTTATACAATTTACCTTATTTGTCAAAGTTTGTTTTCTTTGATTTAGTATATTATTATATAACTTGAAATCTCAATTTATCTGAGCTTTACATTCCTTTGATTTGATTATTTTACATAGCTTCAAATTATTATATTACAATTTTAAAATTTTTTGCTTAAAAGTAAAATAATACTTTATTATGGTTTATGATTATTTGTTATTGTAATTTGTAGTAATTTCAAATAAGGCTTTGTTAAGATAAAACAAATGTTATTGGACCCATCTTAATATGCTCTATTTATCAAAATATTAATATATATATTTATAAATTTCTATTTTCTATGGCTTTTGCACTCTTTAAGGGACTTTATAAATCATAGGTGATTTGATGATCAAGGATGTCATACTTGATTCCCTCATAATCATGGAACACAACTTTCTGATATAATTGATCTTACATCATCAAAGTTTTTACTTTTGCATGTTTATGTTAACAAAAAGTTCTTGTTCTCCTCTTATATCACCTTTGCATCAATTTCAATTTATTATATAACTTTATTTAAAATTTTCTCGTTTGTAATAAATTTTTAATTTATATTATGATAAAAATTCGTATTGTTTTCTTATTGAATTTTCAAATTCATTAAAATTCTTAATTAGATCTCGTGGATACAAATCAATTATTATTACAGAAGCACTGAATGATGTTTATTCATTTAAATGTTTTCTTGGGACAATAGTTTAGAATATTGGCATGTTTTATGAAACATTTCTATTTGCATATGATTTTAAGATCATGAATGACACACTTGATCTCCTTGGTGTCTTGGAATGTAAATTTCTCATATAGTTATCTTATTTCTTCAAATGTTTTGTTAAGATTTGGTAATATTACTATGGAGCTCTTGTTCTCCTACGATGTGACCATGATATTATGGTTATCTAGTTATCATAAATTGATTTAATTTTGATATATATACATGAGATAAATGTTGAAGTAGTAAAATAATGTTATTTATTATGATTAAGTTTGAAATTTTTAGTGACTCCAAATGATGTCTATTGGAGATAATGAAACATCATTGACCTAATATGTATAAGCTCTAACAAATGAAATATTTACCTTTATGTTTTTAAAATTATAATTTTTTAGCATGCTTTGTGGGACATTTCATATGTGCCTAATGTTAAAATTGAGGATGTTATGCTTCTTCTCCTCAGTAACATTAAAGGAAGCTTTCAAAAAAAATTTCTTTTATAAAAAGTTTTCATTGTAACTTGGTTATTTTATAAAATAACTCCCATTCTTATCTCATTTAACATTTTCATTTCTTTCAATTAGATATATTACATTACTTCAAATTATCTTATTTAAAAATTAAATGTATATGTATACATAGTTTGATACCAATAATTTATTATAATTTTTTATTTATTTTCTTAGCTTATTTTTTGTAATCCCAAATGGGTTTAGGTTGAGAGAAAATTGGGGTCACTACAATTTTCCTGATGAGCACCTTTTAATTATTTATTTTTTTATAAATATAAATATTTTATTTATTATGATTTTGGCATGTATTGTAAGGCATTTTGATATGTTTGTTATTTAAATATTGAAAATGTTATTATAGATCTCTTTACTATCTTTGAATACAAGTTTCTCATAATGTTTATTTCATTTTTAAAAATGATTGACATAAATTCAGTTATACTACTATTCAATGCAAAGTCAACATCACTTGACCTTCGTAATGACAAAATTTTCTTGTATTAAAGTATAAAAATTTATTTCAATTTAGCTTTAATATTAATTACTTGATATTAAAAAAAAATTATCTACATTATTTAATTTAGTAATTCTGAATGAGGTCTAATTAGGACAAGACAAAAGTTGGTTTTTCTTATGTTGATGAGCTCTACAAAATAAATATGTATATTTTATATGTTATAAATATTTATTTCTATCACATTTTATTAATTTATGAGATATTTTGATTCATACTTGAGTTTTTAATCATGAATATTAGACAAGGTCTCTTTAGTATCTTGGAACAACCATCCCATAGAAAATATAGTTTCACATATTTTTTTCTTTGATGTGGTTATATGACTTTGTTACTCTAGATCTTTTCTCATATAATTTTTATTGGGCCTTGCTTTGTTTATCTTAAATTTCTTCAATTTAACTTAATTTAGTATTAATGTGCATTTTTACTTAATATAAAAAATAATTATTTATTATTAGTTTTGCTTACTTACATTCATAGTAATTGTAAACAATGTTTCTTGGTGATCAAACAAACATTATAGTACTCCTCTCGACTAGTTCTATCCACTTAATTATTTCTTTCTATATTTTTTAGAAAATTTTTTTCTAATGTTTTTTGGTACTTTTTTAGGCATGTTAGTGGTATCTAATTTGATGATTGAGGATCTTAGGCACCATCTCGCTAGCATATTGTTATGCAAAGTTTTGTAACAATTAACCTCGTTTTTCTTATTTTTGAAATTTATTTTTTTATATTACTAAGCAATTTCAAATGTTGTGTTCAATAACTTTCATTAGGTTTTGTTAAATTGTTTTAATATATGTCATTTTGAATTTAGCATATTTTCTTAATATTAAAAGATTATAAATTATTATTTATGTATATTATTAAATTTTGTAATTCATATTAATTCCTAACGAGGTCCAATGGAGAAATAACAAGCAACATTTGACTATTCATAACGAGCTCTATCATTTAAATGGTCGTTTTTAATATTTTTAAAAATTTATTTTCAATATTTTTTTGCAAGCATGATGATGCTTTTCAATTTTATGCTTATTTTAATGATGAAGGTTGTTCCTTTTGATCTCCTTTGTGTCTTATAATGGAACTTTCCCTATAAAGTTCGCTTAGCTTTTTAAAAATTTCTCTTAGATTTATTTATATTGCAATAAAACTATAATTTCGCTCTCTTGTAACCCATAAATTAATTTGATCTTGTTATATTGCATTACTTTAGTTAATCTCCTTTCATCTTTTATATATATTTCCTTAATATGAAAATAAAAATTTTTATTATTTATTCTTATTTGCTTCATGAAATAGGAAAAACTTTAAGTCAGGTATGATAGAGAGGAAACAAGAGCTATCAGACTTATCTCGATGAGGTATATTAATTAAATATTAATTTATATATATATATTTCTTTAATAAAACTTTTTCTACGGTACAGTACTCAAAATGAGAAATTTTAATACATACCAAATATCATTATGCAGAACGTTATACTAGATGTCCTTACTATCTTAAAATGAGCCCTTAAATATTTTAGATCACTAATTAAAATTTGCATTAATTTGGTAGAATTACTATGTAATTAGCTCCTTACTTGTGATCTTTGCATCAAATTAATTCTATTATTTTAAAGTGCTTCAATTTATAATATTTCAACTTTAATATATTTATTTATTTAATATAAAAATAATAATTTATTATTATTTATCCTTTTAATTTTGTAATTTATAGTAATTCTAAATAAGGCCCCACTGATATAAAACGAATAATATTGCACTAGTTTTAATGAGCTCTAGCTAATTAATATTAAATTTAATATTTCTTAATATTTCTTTCGAAACTTTTTTGTTAGATAATGAGAATAATTAATTCTATATAAAGCTAAAATTATTGCTTTTTGATTTGTCTTTAAAAGCTTTATAAATTAAAAAATTATTTTTTTAAAATATTGAGTTTCTAAGTATGTTTTCATGCTTTATGAGAACATTAGATTTGCACTTGATTTGTTAATCGAGGATGTTATACTAATTCTCTATAGTTTGTTAAATTGCATCATTCTCATAATTTTTTTCTCAAATGATTTTCCTTGATTTTATTATATTACTATAAAACTCTAATTCATGTCTTATGTGACCTTTACATTTACTTTGATTTGGTTATTTTACATTATTTTAATTAATATTATTTCAACTTTAATATACATTTACTTTAAATTTAAGTAATACCATATTGTTATTTATACTTGCTTACTTTTTTAATTTTCAGTAATTTTGAGTGAGGTAAGATGGAGAATAATAAATGGTTGTTGGATTCATTACGATGAGATTTGTTAAGTAAAATATTCATTTTTTATAATTTTTAATATTGTATTTAAATTATTAGTTCTTAATATTTCTAGACATGGTTCGATGTCAAAGGGAAAAAACATAGTTGATTTCATCTAGATGAGGTTTATCTATCAAAATGTTCATTTTTTTAATCTCTTTAGTTTTTTGGAGTTCTTTACAAGACACTTATATTTTAGCTACTTTTGCTATCGAAAACGTTGCACATTATCTTCTTTGTATCTTGGAATCAACTTTTCTGATATAATTTATCTCATTTTTTTCAAATGTTTCATTTTGGTTTCATTATATTACTATGAAATACTCATTGTCTTACTCAATGAACTTCACGACACTTTAATTTACTTATATTATTATGGTTACACTTTTTTTATTAACACAATTATTATATACTTACATAATATAAGAATAATAATTTGTTATTAATCTAATATTAAGTAAATATACAATAAATTTTTCTAATAAGAAAAATATATTATACATTTTAATTTGATAGTACAATAAAATTCCAAACTAGGTTTTATCAAGACCATTAGATTAAATTTCCAAAAAAATAAGACTAATTGATGTAATGCAATATAAAATATACATAGACATGCAAAGGTTAGGTCTTGAGAAATAGAGATTCATAGTTATTGTTAAGTGAAAAATAAATTAAGAAATGAGATAAATAGTTTGGAAAAGCTAAATTCCAAGACATCAAGCAGATAAAGTGTAACATCTATGATCATTAAATGAAGGATAAATGGAAATATCTCATAAAATGAGTTGAAAAAATTAAAAATATTTAAAAGTAAAATAAAGGAATATTTAATTATATTGGATGTTTTTTAAAAATGAAAATTTAACATGATAGAGCTCTTGATCAAACCAGATTTCAAATTACTATGAGTTGCAAGAGTAAATAACCTTAAATAATAGTAAATTACTACTTTTTTCTTATAAGAATGTGTTTTAAAGATGAAAGAAGATAACTTGAAGAAATCTACTGCAACCAAATGAATGCAATGTAGATGTCATGTGAGAGGGGATTTAGAGTTGCAAATTAATATATCCAAATAAAAGTAAAATGTTTTAAAGAATAAGTTAAATATATTATTCCAAAATGGGAAAATTCAGAATAATTAGGACTTTTTGTAGAATGGTTGGAATTATGCATTAATGATTTGGCCTGTCCAAAAACGAAAACTTCATTCTTGATTTTGTGATCATAAGTTTACAACTTTACCCAATTTCAATTTTTTGTAGAAATGATTAGCTAATATTCTATTTTATCCAGTAAAAGTGACATTGAACTAAAAAATAGTCGTAGAAGCTAAAAGAGGTCATCCTAAGAAATTTTAAGAACTGGGTTCATCGATATTCTTCGTATAGTAGATTTTATCACAAATATAGTCATATTCAATTCGATGGAATCTTTTGATTTGAAAGGAGGTCATTTGGAATTCCATACATGTGGGGTCCTTGTTTTGTTTGAATAGAACTACTTATGAGTGTTCTTTCTGCCCATTATATATTAACATATAATGTATAAAAAAAATCAAGTTCTTAATGACTAGGCAAAAAAGATAAAGAGAGGCTTGTCTGTCATCCACACCAAAATAGATATAGTTTTCTAAAAACTCTTGTATAACAAAAAAGATTTGATTTGACATTTTTTTTATATATATCTTAATATATTCGTCTTGATAATTCAAATCAAAGAAATTTGACTTCTGCCTCAAAACTTTGTAGCATGTCTGATTGATGGATGTACTCCAGCAGTTGCCCCTGTAATACACTCCATATAATACACTACATAGATATCTTATTCATGGGATATGATTCTCTTTCAAGATGCCTTGATGGTGAATTAGTAGATGATCAAAACACAAAATAATCATCTAAAGTTCATGAAGGTTTATTCCCTCTTCAAGGTATAATCATGGATAGATAAGATACTCAACAAATCAATATTTATATGAATAGTAGCTTAATCTTTTCTTTTGATACAAAGTATTTTGGGAATCCTCATGATCCGAGTATGTGCTTCCACAATTGATCACAAAGTTATGTGATGTTCTTTATCTAATGAAAGAGGAGATCATTTGGAAATCATGTGCACTGTAGGCACTGCAACTGCCAAAAATACATGGTTATATAATCAAAATTGCTATTTAAATATACCAATGTCTAGCTCTTGCGGCATAAAGGAACAATAATTTCATTAGACATACTTCTAATGGAGGTTTCAAAGTGATGTCAAGGTGATGTGAGAGGATATTTCGCATCAAATCAAATCAAAATATTTAGAAAAATGAAGTAGCTCATTTGCAAAATTCTAATTCTCAAAGCTCGACTGTAAAATTAAAGAATATCACATCATGTTTGAATCAATATACATAAAAAAATGCCAAAATGGTAAAAATTGAAAAAAACTTGAAATATTAAAAATTTGAATAACAAAATAAACATAGTCAAAGAAATTTTTTCTGTCATGATTAAACCATGTTTTGAATTACTATTAACTAAAAGAGATAAAAATCATAAATAAAGATAAATTATTATTTTAATATTAAAAAATTAAATTAAAGGTAAAATGAGATAAAATAAAGTAATATAACATAATGAAATTAAAGTAATATAATGCTCATACTACACAAGATATTTATTTGATAGTAATGTAACAAAATCACAGTTAAAATGTAATGGAATGAGATAAATATTGCATGAAGTTTTTGTTGTAAGATACTAAGAAGATTAATTATGAGATCCTAAATCATAAGAAAGCATGAATCAAAATAAAACATAAAATGCACCTAAAACCTAGAAAATTAAAATATCTAACAATATATAAAAAATAAGAATTAAATTAGATAATGGGAATTTGAAGGTGTTTAATGAAGTTTGTATCATCTCAATTAGATCTTGTTTGGAATAGTTTCACTTTAATATATCTAGGAGATTGGCTATATTGTCCCTTAATCATCAAATCAGCTACATATAAAAATATCTTGTAATGAATGCTAAAAAGGTTTTTAAAAATACAAAAAAAGGTATAATCACTTAGGTAGACCAAGTTATAGCACCTCCACTTTTGCCTATTTTTTCTTTATTCAGAACTCATTTAGAATTACTATGAATTAGAACAATAATTAAACTTAAAAATAAAAACTATTATTTAATTATTAACTAAACGAATGTTAAAGATATTAAAGAGATTCAAAAGACATTTGAGTGTTGATTAAGAGATAAATAATAAAATAAAAAATTAAAAGAAATATATATATGTAAATAAGATAATTTGTAATGAAAAGTTGTATTCCACGTTTTTGATGTGATAGAATTAAATATCTTTCATCATCATATTTAAGTATGAATTAAAAACTATTATAAAACATGCGAGTCTTGAAAACAATATTAAAAAAATATAAAATGAAATATTTAATTATTTAGAGGTAGTCGTCGTTAGTCTAATGATGTTTGTTTCATCACAAACGGACCTCAATTGTAAATTTTGTGAATTAATAATATAATTAAGCACAAATAACATCAAATTACTTTTTTAGTATTAATTAATTTTATTGTAAAGCCAAAACAATATAAATTTAAAGAATGTAACATAAAAAATAAAAGTGATGAAATGGTAACGTAATGAGAGAATTAGAGCCTCATGGCCATATAACATAATCTAAGAGGAGAATTTGAAGGAATGAGAAAATTTTGTACTAAAGTAACATTCGTAGATACGAACAAGAAAGTGTGTATATCTTCGAATGCCAAATTTGGAAATAATCTAAATTTGCATAAAGCATTCTAAAAGAATAGAAAAAATATTTATAGATATAAAAATATATATTTAATTAGATAAACCTTCTTGAGATGTGTACAACTCTATTTGTTTCATCTAAATCATGCATAAATTGGAATTGTTACAAATTACCAAAAGAAATAAATGAAAAATAAATTAAATTTTTTTAGTATTACAAAAATATATATTAAAACTTAAATAAGAAAAATTGAAATATTATAAAATAATAAAATAAGTTGATTATAACATCCTCGATCGTTAAACAAGCTTTGATTAAAAAAACTTATTAAATCATTTCAAAGGCTTTCAAATGTAACATTTAAATAAGTAAACATTTGTATTTAATGGAATAGAGCTCATCAATATTAGACGACGTTAGTTTTAACACGAATAGATGATATTTGGAGTTACCGCAAATTATCAATTTAATTAAGCATAAATAATAATAAAATAGTTTTTTAAAATATTGGATAATATATGTGAAGCTAAATTAAGATAAATTGAAGCATTATAATATACCTAGAAAATGTCTTAATTATCACATGATTGAAGATTTAGACTTCCATTATAAGAAAATGAAATCTAGTTAAAATTTTGAAAAAAGAGACAAATACCCAATTAAATAATACTCATTAGGATGAGTCTAATGGACTTTGTTTCATCTAAATAAGATCACTTTTCAAATTATTAAAAAATATAGAGGTAAATAAGCATAAATGTTAAAAAATATTATTTTAATATATAATTTAATATATTTAAAGTTTATAATGAGATAAATTTAAATTACTTAACATGAGGAAATCCAAGACATGCAAAAGATAACCTCACAATTAATGAGAGTTACATAATAAAATAACCCAAAAAAAATAATTTGAATAAATAAGATAAATTATATAAGAAAGATATATTCTAATATATTATGTTGATCAAGTATAAGATCTTTGATTTTTAAATCTAGTATGAATTAAAACACTTATAAAGCATGAAAAAAGTCTCATAAATAAATTAATTTAAAATATGAAAATAAAAATTTAATTAGATAAAGCTTATGGAGAAGTATCATATTATGTTTGTTTCACTTCAATCAAACCTCACTTGGTATTACGTAAAATTACCAATGCAAATAAGCACAACAAACAATAAATTATTAGTTTATTTTTAAATAAATACCTAATGAAATTGAAATAAGATAAATTCAGTTATATATTATAAGAAAGCTATGACATATAAATTTAATATTAGAGTTATAACATTTTAACTATATCAATCTAAATAATTTGAAAAAATGAGATAAAGTGCACAAGATATTTCATCCCAATATTCCAAAGTGATTGAGTGTAAGATCCTCAATCATTAAATCATGCATAAATCAAAACATTTAGGTTTATAAAAACCTAAAATGCCAACAAAATAATGCAATTCATATTGTGTCCCACCATGTTTGTTTCATCGGTCTCATATCTAATTTGGGATAACTATGTGTTGGAAAAGTAAATAATAAAAGATAATAATATATCTTTTAATAGTTTGTAAATTCATATGAGTTTTGAAATGAAACAAACGGAAGTATGTAATATAACCAAATCAAAGAGGCATAATCGTCAATTAGAGGATGATTAGAGTTTCAAAATAATATTACAAAATAAAAATGGGACATTTGAAGAAATAAGAAATATTATTTGAGAATATTCCACTCCAATATATATATCATTAAAAAAATGTCTAAACATAATGAAAATCTTGTAAATAAAAATTTAATTATATAGAGCTCACTAAGATAAATTTAATGATGATTATTTTATTAAAATAAAAACTGGTTTAGAATCATCACAAATTACAAATATAAATAAGTATAAATAATCATAAATTATTGCTCTAATATTTAGTAAATTTTTGTCGAAGCAAAAACTAAAAAAATTGAAGTAATATAAGATAACAAAATGAAACACATATCAAATATACTTAAAAAAGATTTAGAGTTACGCAATAATTTAGCAAAAACAATGCAAATATTTTATTAAAATTTAAAAGTTTTATGAAAAGGTTGCGCTAAAAAATACCTATGAGATTCAGTGCTAGATTATGAATGTAAAAATAAAAATGTCCTTTAAAAAGTGCCAAAACGAAATATAATAAAATACTAAAAATATTAAAAAATAAAAAATTAATATTTAATTTTTTAGAGCTTACATGGATGTCTAATAATTTTTTTTACATATTGACTAGACCTTGACAAGTATTGTTATGAATTACTAGAGTATATGGTGATATATAACAATTAAATATAAGTTTAATATTAAGAAAGTACATAACATTACTAAAAATGTTATAAATTGAATCAATATGATATAAATAAAAAATTAGTATAAAGGTTAAGTGTGTAGACAATAATAGTATCATATTAACAAAAGTAAATCAAAGTTAAAAAGAATTAAAGAAATGAGATAAACTACATAAGATGGTTGCATTCCAAGATAATCGACAAACCAAGTGTAATATCTTCAATCATCAAATCATGTAAAAATCTAAAAATATCACTAATAGTACATAATAAAATAAACTAAAATCTTTAAAAAAAAATTAAAAAAATATTTAATTGGATAGTGTTTGTTAGCCCAAAGCAACTAGATTGAATTTAACTCGATCATACCTTTTTTAGAGTTATTATGAATTATAAAAATAGGTAAATATAAATAAAAAATAAATTATATTAATAATACATAAATAAATAATATACCTCAAAATAGGTGAAATTAAAGCAATATAAGAAAACAAAACAAAAGACTTTTGAACATCACATGAGAGGATGTTTAGGGTTACTAGTAATATAACCAATTAAAAATAAAAAATTGATGAAATTACCTAAATTATATGGGAAAGTTGCATTCCAACCATACAAAGATCTTGCATAATATTATGAATCATAAAATTAGATACTAATTGGAATGTCATGTAAACCATGTTAGAAACAAAAAAATTTATTTAAAAATATAAAAAAGTTTTTTTTTAATTTTGTATATTGCTCTTGGAGATGAATCCAATTACATCTTCATCATTTTGATCAAACATCCTTTAAAGTTATTATAAATTACCAAAGTAAATAAGCATAAGGTCGTATAACCCAATTTAAGTGATGTAATGATGAAACAAGGGGAGAATTATAGTTTCATATAATTACATAAAAATTAAATAAAAAAGGTGAAGAAATGAGATAAGTTCTATTTGTATGATGCATTTCTAGATACTACTCTGATCTTGTATGATATCTTCAATCGTCAAAGAATGACAAATCTATAGATAAGTGTTTAAAAATGTAAATATGAATATTGAAATAGAAAGAGCTCATCAACATGACAAGTACTTCATCTAGGTCAGATCATGCTAGAACTAATACAAATTAGAAAAGCAAACGTTAATATAAAATATTAACTTTTTATTTTAATATGAAATAATTATTTTTAAAAGCTAAAATAAGATGAATTAAGGCAATGTTATTAAAAAAATCAAGGATATGCAAAAGTTAGATGATAATAGATCTGGAGTTACATTGTAATATTATAAGACCAAAACAAAAAATTCTAAGAAATGAAATATATTGTATGAAAACATTGCATTTCATAACATTAAGGAGGTGATATGTAAGATTTTGTTTCATCAATTTAGGCATGAGGAAAAATGACCTGTAAAGCATGCCAAAACTATGGAAAAAAATAGTTAAAAGTATATAAAAACTATTATTCAATTTGATGGATCGCATAATGATAAGTCAAATCGAAATTATTTCATCTCAAATAGAACTCTTTTTAATTTACTACAAATTATCAAATGAAAAAACAACAAAATTATTAGGTAAATTTTAAATAATATAATAAAATAGAAATAATGTAATGTAAAGGTGTATTAAGAAGAGAATCAAAGTTTAAAATTGACCAAGCCAAATGGAAGGGAAAATTTTAAAAAAATTAGATTGCTTACATACTAATTTCGTCTTATCAAGGCAAGAATTTCGTCATGGTTAGACTTGTGTAGAATTATAGCTAATTATTCAAGTAAATAAAAATAAATAAAAAATAATTGCTATTTTAATATTAAAAAATGATATAAAAAATTTGAAGAAAGATAAATTAAAGTTTTTTATTGAAACAAAATGAAATCTATGTAAATGTCACACGATCGAAGATTTATGGTTTCATAGTAGATCATTTAAATGAAAAGGGAAAATTGTAAGAAATGAGATGAATAGTATAAGAAAAGTTCCTTTTCAAGAAACTAACTGGAGTATTGTGACATTTTAAATTGTTAAATTGGATATAAACTAAAATATTTCATAAAACATACAAGAACATATAAAAATAAAATTTTAAAAGTATTAAAATGAATATTTTTTTCAACAAAGCTTTGCAATATGAGTCCAATGACTTTTGTTTCATCTTGATTGAATGTCTCTTTGAAAAACTATGAATTACCAAAAAATAAATTCCTTAAATAATGATAAATAATATTTTTTATATATTAAAGAAAAATAATACAAATTAAAAAATATAATATATAAAAATTAATGACATGTAAGGGTCACTCTATAACAAACCTAGACTTACGTAGAATTATAATGTATTTAAAACTAAAAATTTGAAGAAAATAGATAATTATACAGGAAAGATGCATTTAACGACACTAAGGTGATCGAGGAACAATACTCAATCGCCAAATTACATATGCAAAAGAATGAGTTTTAGAAATTAAAATTTGTATAAAAATAATTGAATATTTAATTGGACAATCCACGTCAAGATGCATCCAATAACATTTCCTTTACCTTTATAACACCCCTTTCAAAAATATAAAAATAACAATATGGGACAACATTGTTTGAGATGGTTTTGGCAACATTTTGTTGATCATAATCAAATCTCGTCTGGTGTTATTTTGAATTAGGAAAAAAAGCAAAAATAAAATATATTTATCATTTTAATATTATGTAAATATTTATTAAAGCTAACATGAGATAAATAAAAGTTAATGTAATATAACGAAATAGAAGACATGTAAATCTCACATGAGTGGACATTTAAAGATAGAATGTAATATAACCAAATCATAGAAAAATTTTTGAATAAAATGTCATAAATTATACATAGAAGCTACATTCGAAGATTCTAATCAGATAGAGAGTAACATTATCGATCAAAAAATGAAGTATTAATTTAAATAACACAAAAAGAATGCAAAAATTTAGAAAACAAAACATTTATAAGTATTAAATTTAAAATTTAGTTAGATATTGCTCAGTAAGATTAGCCAGATCATGTTTGTTTCCTCTTGAAAAAACCTTTTTCGAAATTACATAAAATTAGAAAACTAAAAAAATTATAAATTACTATTTTACTATTAAGTAAATATATAGTAATGATAAAATGAGAAAAATTTAATAAATGTAACATATAAAGTAAAAGAGATGTTATTGTTATATAAGAAAAGATTCAGTGTTTCATAGTAACTTAACAAAGTAAAAGATAAAAATTAAAAGGAATGAGATATTTTATATGGTAATGTTCCATTCCACTAAACTAACAAGATAAAGTGCAGCATTTTAAATCGTTAAATTAGGCATGAATTGAATTGTCATAAAAAATTTGTGAAAACCCTAAAAGGTAAACTTAGTAGAAAAAGGTGTATAAATGGATACTAAATTTGGTATATTTCATTGAGACAAGTCTAACAAATTTTTTTCATCTCAATCAAATGTTGCTTGGAATTACTACATATTACAAAAGTAAGCAAGCATAAATACCAATAAATAATTATTTTGATATTAAAAAAATAAATTTTAGAATAGAAATTATACAAATTTAAATAATAAACTATTATCAAAACAACAACATATAAAGGGTGCTTGAGTGGAGATTTACAGTATCATACAAATGTAACCAATTCAAAGCAAAAAAATTGAAAAATGAGATAAATTATACCATAAAGTAGCATTCCAAGAAAATAGAGATTGAGTCTTGCATTTTAGATCTTCTAATCTTGTGTAAATTGGTATGTCTCATAAAACATGCCTAAATACATGTAAATAAAACATTTTTTCTATTCTCTCTTAATGATGTTTAGAATTGTTGTAAATTACTTAATTAACAAAGAAGAAAAAATAATAAATTATTATTTCATTATTTAGTAAATATGCAATAATGGTTAAAATGAGATAAATTTAAGCAATATGATACAACTTATTAAAAATGTGTAAATGTCAAACGAGAGGAGATTTTGAGTTACAAAAAATATAATAGTCTTAGTAAAAATTTCAAGAATTGACATAAATTATACATAATAACTATATTATAAGATACTCATAAGATTGAGGGTAATAAAATAAATCACTAAGTCATGTATGTGATGTAATGGCTCAGAATGATTTCAAAAACAATAGAAACATATTTAAAAATATAAAAAAAAATTAAAATGCAGTTTGATAGAGCTCATTAATTTAAGTCTAACACCTACATTTGTTCTAGATCAAAACCTGTTAAGAATTATTATGAATTGCAAATGTAAATAAACATAAATTATAACAAATTATTTTTTAATGATAAATAAATATAAATTAAAGTTGAAATGAGATGAATTATGGCAAATTAATATAAGAAAATAAAAGACTCGTAAATATCAAATGATATTACTATAAGAGTTACATAGTAATACAGTGAAATCTTGGAAACACATTCGTACAAACTTTTTTGGAGACTTATCGATAGGATTTATCCAATTAAACATTCTTTTGTACTTTTTCAAACTTTTTACTTTCAAAGATTTTGCCCATTTTTTGAGACATTTTGATTAGCTCCTCATTTGATTATATTATAATGTGACTCTAAATTCCCTCTTATGCAACCATTACAATATATCATTTTGTGTTATATTAAATGACTTCAATTTATCATATTTGATCACTAAGAAATAGTTGCCTATTATTACAATAATAATTTATTAATGTTTACTCCTGTTTATGTTAATAATTTGTGTAATTATAATTAAGGCTTTATCAAGATAAAATGAATATCGATTGAATTGTCTTGGTGAGCTACTCAACATCCATTTTATATTTTTTTATATTTCAATATATATTATTTTTTTATACTTTATGATTTACTACAATTTTGTACCTAATTTGTTAATTGATGTTATTATGGTTAACATAATTAGTGTCTTGGAGTACTACATTTATATATAATTTTTTACATTTCTTGAAAATATTTTTCTGAGTTAAATATATTATAATGTGACTCTAAATGTCCTCTCATTTGCCCTTTACAACTTTTTGAGTTGGTTATGATATAATATTATTTATTATTATTTACTTTACTAATTAATTATAATTTTATACAATGTCGTTCGAGACAAAACAATGTTATTTGTTTTGTTTAAATGAACTCTATCTAGTAGGATTTTTTTTATTTTAAGATATTTTGTTTTCCAGAATATAAATAACTTGTAAAACAAGGATGTTAAACTCGCAGTATTTTGCTTGTTGGAATACATCTTTGTAGAACAAATCTAATTTTTTCAACTTTTTATTTTTATTCTTTTATATTACAATATCACTCTAAATCATCTATTAAGTGACCATTGTATTGTTTTTATTTTATTTTGTTACATAATTATTTATGCTTAGTTTGTTTTATAATTTGTGGCTGTTCCAATAGAGGACTAATTTTCATAAAACAAATGTCATTATCTTGGCCTTAACAAGCTCTATCTAACAAAATATTGATTATTATTTTTAAAAAATTTTATGTTCATGAGTTTTAGCATTTTTTATTACACAATTTGATACACACCTAATCATTGACGATCTTCCATTCCGTCTCCTTAGTATTTTCTTAATGAAACTTTTTCGTACAATTTATCTCATTCATTTAATTTAGACATTTTCTAAAGAATTGGAAAGCTTTAAGAGGTTTTTAAATGGTATTGGATTTGAGGAAAGATGTCATTACATTTGATCTCCTTATTATTTCACTAAATAATATTATTTAATTAAATTTTTTACTTAGTTTTAGTTATATTAAAATCAAACATTAAGTCGCTTCTTGAGTGACATTTAATTCACCTTGATATTGTTACACTACATTATTTGAATCTATCTTTAACTTTTATATATATTTACTTATGATTAAAATGGATTTTTTTTATTTAAGCTTATTTATTTTAGTAATTCATAGAAATTTTAAAATTGGCCCTAAAAAAATGGAAAACTATTGTTTAACTTATCTCAATGGGTGCCAATAACTTAACTTTTTAAATTTGACAATGTTTGACTTCTATGATTTTTGTTGTCTTTTGCGACCGCTCTTATTCATACATTATTTGATGAACTAGAATGTCAGTGTTGATCTACATAATATCTTTTAATGCAACTTTTTCGTTCAATAAATCTCACTTTTTCAGAATTTTTACTTTCAGCTTTTTATATCGCATTATGACTCGCACCTCCTCTCATTTGACTTTGCATCACACTGACTTAGTTTTTTACAACATTATTTATGCTTACTTAATTTGGTAATTCGTAGTATTTCCAAATGTGGTATCATCAATTTCAAACAAATACCACTTTTTTCGTGCTTCATGAGTATTTTGTAGTATATTTGATTTTTGTGATCGATGATGTTGCACTTGTTCTCCTTAGTGTCTTCGAAAATAACTTTCTTGTATAATTTATCTCTTTTTTTTCTAAAAAATTCACATTTGCATTATTATATCTCTTTGAAATTCTAACTCTTCTCTCAAGTGACCTTTACATCGATTTTGAGTTGGTTGTATTACATGGCCTCTTTTTATTTAATTTCAACTTTAATATATATTTACGAATATTCAAATAATAATTTATTATTATTTAAGTTTCTTTATTTTGGCAATTTATAGCAATTCTAAAAGTGAACCAATCTTGACAACAAATGTCTTTTGACACATCTAAATGAGCCCAAAACAAATCTTTTTTAAAATTAATTCTTACTATGTCTTTGGCATGCCTTATAAGATATTAAATTTATACAATATTAACAAAGATGTTATGCTCGATTTTCATACTATTTTTCAATTTTCCTCTGTAATCTATCTCATTCCATCATAATTTTTGGATTGATTAGCATGTACTATCATGTAACTCTAACGATTATCTCGTGTGACTTTTACATGTCTTTTGTTTGTATATCTTACATTTTCGTTATTTATCTCATTTGATCATCAATAATTATTCACTTTTGTTATTAAAATAATAATATTTTGTTATTTATTCTTGTTTACTTTTGTAAATCATAGTAAATCCAACTGAAGTCTAATTGAGATTACACAACTGAAGTCTCATTTGATCATCAATAATTATTCACTTTTGTTATTAAAATAATAATATTTTGTTATTTATTCTTGTTTACTTTTGTAAATCATAGTAAATCCAACTAAAGTCTAATTGATATTACACAAATGTGACTAGGCTATATAGATTAGCATTATAAAGTGAAATACTCATTTTTGTATTTTTTGAAAAATTTTATTTTCTTATATTTTTGTACACGTCATGAGATACATTAATTTGTATGTATTTTAATGATCGATGTTGTCACAATAAGTCTCTTTAGCATTTTTTTATTTCAACTTTTCCATTTGATTGAGTACATTTCTTCAAACTTTTCACTATAATATTCTTAAATTTCTTAAAGGTCTAGTACTTTTCAAGTGTGACATTTACATCAATTTGATTTGGTAATATTATATTACTTCAACTTAAATCATTTGTTCCTAATATATATTCTTAATAATAAAATATTAATTTATTAGTATTAATTATGCTGAATTATTATGGCAATTCATACTAATTGTAAACTAGGTTCTATGAAAATTAAAGAAATATTATTGGATTCTTCTTAACAAACTCTATACTATAAAATAAATTTTTTTAAAATTTTTAAATTTTTTAATTTCTTAATATTTGGACACCTTACTAGACATCTCAATTTGTGCATGATTTGGCGAATGAGGTTATTACACTCAGTCAATTCTTATCCTTAAATGCATATTTCTTGTAAATTTATCTCATTAACCCAAACAAGATATTCATTTTTTATTTTTCAATAATTTATTTTCGCAGCTTTAAATGCACTTTTAAAGGAATTTTGATTCATTACATATTTCATTATTCAGGTAGTTGCGCTAAATCCCTTGAATATCTTGGAATGCAAATATTTTGTACATTTTATCAAAGTTAAAAGAAAATTTCTTTCATTTTGTTATATTTTTTAAGAAACTCTATATCTCTTCTTGTGTTACTTTTAATACCACTTTGATTTGGTAAAATTATATTGTTATTTATGATTATTGGTTTTTAGTAATTCAAAGTGACCACAAATAAGGTTTAAGTAGGACGATACAAATATTGTTTGATTTTACCCAAAAAGCTCTACCCATATAATTTAATATTATTTAAAATTATTTGCTTCAAAAATTTAGAGTAATGCCAATTATTGATTGAGACAAAACAAACATCGATAAACTGACATAAAAAGTCATATCCATTGAAATGCTCAATACCGTTTTTTAAATTATAATTTTTCTTAACTTTCTAGGCTTTTCATGAAATTTTGATTCTACCTGCTTTAATGTCTTCATTTCGCTGAGATCTATTATGCTAAATATTTATTGATAGATTTTTAAAAATTTAAATTTTTATAGTTTTGGCACATAATATGAAATATTTAGATTTGAAGTTAATTTTACTATTGATGATGTTGTACTCGATCTCAATATTATCTTCGAATGCTACTTTCTAATATAGTTTATCTCTTTTTTTAAACTTTCTCATTTTAACTTGGTTATATTTCTATGGAACACTAATTCCTCCATTATGTGACCTTTATATCTCTTTCATATCATCCTACTACTTGTCTTCTGATTATCTCATTATTATTTTTTGATACATTTACTTAACTTTAAAATAATAATTCATCATTATTTGTGTAGATTTACTATGGTTAGTTGCAAAAATTAAAAACAAGACCTGATCGAGACAAAAAAAATTGTTGAACTTGTGTTAATGAGCTCAAGCAATCTTGTTATTTAGTTTATATTTTAAATTTTTTTTTTTTGGTTTATACCCACTTTTCATTGTATTTTTCTTAATTACTACTTTCATTTACAAAAAGTGTTACAACTGATGTCAATTGTGTCCTAAAATGTAACTTGCACAATTTGCTTGTATCTTTAAATGTTTTGCATTCATTTTGTTATATTTATATGAAACTATAATCTTTACATCATATTGATTTTATTAAATCATTTTAATTCAATTTTTTTCTTTTAAAATTTAATGTGTATTTGCTTCAACTTAAAACCATAATTTTTTTATTTATGTTTTTTTCATTTTTCATTTCTAAAGAATTTTGAAGGAGATATGACGGAAAAAAAATTATCATTATAGGACTCATGCCAACAAAATGTATCGATTTGAATATTTAATTTTATTATTTTAAAAACTAAATTTTCAAATATTTTCCACTATATATGGGATAGTTGGATTTGTTCCTAATTTGATGATAGAGGATGCCACATTCAATCTTTATAGCATCTTCATATGCATCTTTCTTTGTACAATTTATCCCATTTATTTAAATTTTTTTTCATTTGGTTATCTTATAATGTAACTCAAAATCTCCTTTTATATGACCTTTACATGTCCTTGATTTAGATTTATTATAATATTTTAATTTATCTTATTTAATCTTGAATAACAACTCACTTAGTATAAAAAATAATAATTTATTTTTATTTAAAATTATTTACTTTATATATTTTTAGTAGTTCCAAACTATGACTAATTGAGATTAAAAAAATATTATTTGATTTATCTCATTCAAATATATCATATTAAATATTATTTTTAATATTTATAGAAATTTCTACTTTTTTAACATTTATACTAGACAATTTTGTGCCTTATTTGATATTTGAGTACAATATACTTGATTTTCACATTATGTTAGAAGAAGCATTGCTGTAAACTTATCTCATTTTCTTTAAATGTTTTCTTTTTATCTTATTATATTACTATTTAGTCCTAAATCTCTTCTCAAGTGATCTTTATATCCCTTTTATTTTTTTGTGTTATAATGTTTTAACTTATCTCATTTGGGTTTAATTATATATCTACTTAAATTTAAAATAAATTTAAAATAATAATTTGCATTTATTTATTCTTATTTATATTTAATAATTCCAAATAGTTCTGGAAAATTTCTAAAAAGATGAAGTAAACATCATCAAACACATACCGATGGGCTCTATCAAACTAATTATTCATTTTTAATGTCATTTTTTATTTGGACTTTTAGCATGCTTTACAAGATATGTTTTCCATACCTAATTCACCTCTTGAGGTTGTTAATTCTTAGTAATTCTAATAAGGTCTTATCAAGATAAAACTAATGTTGTTGGGCTCATCTCAATGAGATATATCCAATTAAAAATAATTTTTATATTTTTGAATGCTTTATTTTCAAGTGTTTTGGCTCACAGTATTAGATATTTCAATTCTTGCAAGGCATTATGATTTAGGATGTTATGCCCATTGTCTTTACTACTTGTAATATAACTTCTTTTTTATAATTTATCTCATTTCAATAACTTTTTATTTTCATTTGGTTATATTCTTATAGAATTCTAACCCACGTATCATGTTACCTTTACACAAATTTAATTATGTTATATTAATTTTTTTTAATTTATTAAATTTCAGCTTTAATATAAATGTTTTATAATTAAAATTAAAATTTATTGTCAATAATTATTCATTTTTCAAATTAATACTTTTACGAAATGAGGTAAGATCTATAAGAAAATATTGTTACTGGACTTGACGCGACGAGCTCCATCCAATTAGTTATTCATTTTATATTCCTTAAATAATTTATTATCTAGAGTTTATGTATTCTTTACAAGATAGTTTTTGTTCCTACCTAATTTGATTATTTAGAATATTGTACATGATGTCTTAATATCTTGGAATGAAATACTCACTTAAAATTTTGCATTTTTCTCTAAAGTTTATACTTTAATTTACTTATATTAATATAAAAATCTAGTTATTCTCTCAATTAACTTTTACATCTCATTCATTTTGTTATACTTGATCTACTTAGTATCTTGGAAAACATGTTTTTATAACAAATCTAAATTATTCAACATTTTTGCTTTACTTTTTCTATAATACTTAAGAAATTTATGGTCAATACAACAAAATTCCAATCAAGTAGAAACAAATCTTATCGTCTTTGTCTCCATGGCCTCTATCCAACTAAATTTTTTTATTATATTTTATAAAATTCAATTTTTTATGTTTTTTTTAGCATTCTTGATGACATAACTTGATTCATACACGATTTGATGACCGATGAACTTGCACTAAATATCTCTAAAATTGGTAATACAACTTTTTGATACATTTTATTTTAATGTGGTATTTTCTATTGCTTTGGAATGCTTCATGAGGCATTTTGAATAGTACTTGTGTTGATGAATTTGGATGTTACATTCAGCGACATTTGTTTTTTTTACAGAAAATTTTTGGAACAATTTATAGTATTTGTTAAAAATGTTTTCTTAAATTTTGTTATATTAATATGTAGCTCTAAGTCTCTACTTGTTTGACATTTAAATCACCATGGTTTAGTTATGTTACATCACTTTAACTTATCTTTCTTTCGCCTCAATATTTATTTTCTTAACGTTAAAATAAAGGTTTATATTACTATATGCTTATTTACATTGGTAATTTATAATATCTTTTCAAACAACTCAAATATGACAAATCACTTCTGTTTGACTCATCTCAATGACTACCAAGAAATTAAATATTCTCTTTAAATTTTATGATATTTTTTTCTATGGTCAATGTAGGTTGTGTGAATCATTTCAATTCATACTTGATTTCATGATCTAAGATGTTACCATTGATCTCCATAATAATCATTGAATGAAACTTTTTTGGTTAAACAAATACCATTTAATCAAAATTTTCCCTTTTATGTTTATATATAATTATATAACTACAAAACTCCTCTCATGTGATCACTACATCATTCCAACTTTGTTGTTTATATTATTATTTATACTTATTTAATTTGACAATTCATAACAATTCAAAATGAGATTCAATCAAGTTGAAACAAATATCATTGTCTTCATCTAAATGAGCTCTATCAAAACTAATTATTTAGTTTTCTTTTATTAAAGCAAATTCCAGAATTTTACAAGGTTTATGAGTTTTTTGCACTTGAATTTAGTGATCGATTATGTTGCGATTGATCTCCTTAGTATTCATCAATGTAAATTTCATATATAACTTATCTCATTTCTTCAAACATTCTACTTTTATATTGTTATATCTCTTTGAAAGTCTAACTCTCCTCTTTATCACCTATACAACATTCTTGATTTATTTGTACTTCATCATCTCAATTTATTTAAGTTCTACTTTAATATATATTTACCTTATATTAATATTATAATTTATTATTATTTATGGTTCTTTACTTTAGTAAGTAATAGTAATTCAAAAAACAGTTCAACAAGACAAAAAATGACGTCAAAGCCATCTTAATAAAGTCCATCTAATTAAAAAAATTACTTTTTTAACTCTTTTTAACAATGCCCATGGAAGGACATATGAGATATCTCAATATGTGTAAAATTAGATTAACAGTGATGTTACACATGATCTCCAAAGTATCTTATAATGATATTTCCATATAATCTATCACATTTCAACATATTGTTTTCTTTAATTTTTTATATTATTGTGTGACTCTTAACATCATGTCATGTGACCTTTACATGTAATTTATTTGCATGTCTTACACTTGTATAATTTATCTAATTTCAGATTCAATATTTATTTCCTTAATATTAAAAAAAATAAGTTTGGTTATTTATGCTTGTCTAATTTCGTAAACAATAGTAAATCTAAATTAGGTCTAATTAGGATATAACAAATGTCACTTAACTCATGTTAATTAGCTTTATCAAAGTAAATGCCCATTTTTATATTTTAGATATTTTGTTTTCTTAGCTTTTGGTACACTTCTGAGATATTTTTAAATTTACATATTTTGATGGTCAAGATTGTTAAACTAAATCTCTTAGTTCCTTTGGATTACTAATTTCTCATACAATTTTGTAGATATCTACAAATTCATTGCTTTACTATTTCTAAAATTCCTTGTCTACTTCCTCACAAGTGTGACATTCATATAATTTTTTATTTGTTACTATTATCTTACTTCAACTTATGTCATTTTTTCTTAATATAAATTTTCTTAAAATTAAAATGTTAATTTATTTTTCTTTTTATGTTTAATTAGTATGAACTTTCATAGTAATTCTAAAAAATGTCTAACAGAAATAAAACAAATATTATTGGATTATTCTTAATAAACTTTATGAACTAAATAATAATTTTTTATATTTTAAAAATTTTAGTTTTTTTAGTTTTGAACAATATTGCATATTTCATTTCATACCAACATTGTTAACGAGGTTGTCACACTCAATCACTTTAGTTTCTTAGAAAACATATTTTCATATAGTTTATGTCATTTCTCCAAACTCTATGTATTGATTTTATTAATATCTAACACAAAATCTATTATCATGTGACATTTGCATCACTTTAATTTGTTGAGTTATATTAATTCAATTTAGCCCATTACAGTTTCAATATATATTTTCTTAACATTAAAAAACATCAATTATATTTACAATAACTTAATTTATCTATTAAAAAAATTCTAAATGATGTCTCATGAAAAACAAATGAAATTCATTAGAGTCCTCTCAACTAGCTTTATCAATTAAACATAAGTTATTTTACTCTTCAAAAATTTTTTTTATGGTCTTACAATGATTTTTGAGACATTTTGATGGAACATATTTTTCTTATAAAATATATTATACTTGATCTCATCAGTATCTTGTAATGAAACTTTCCCATAAAAATTGTGTAACCAATGCAATGTTTTTCCTTTTATTTACTTTTATTACTATGTAGCACTAAACCTCTTATTGAGTGATCTTTAAACAAGATCTTTTTCAATATTGTAGTGCAACTTTCCCTTGCTGCTTTCCTAATTTCCTAAAATGTTTTGCTTTGAATTACTTTTAGTTTTGTGAGTCTCATTAAACACCCTTGCAACAATTCCATCCCTTGAATTACTTTTACTTAATATTAAAACAAATACTAATTATCATTTATGACTCTAAGAATTCGTAATTATCAGGTGGTCTAATAGAGAAGAAACAACCAATGTTGGGATCATCTTGATGACCTCTATTATTAGATATTCACTTTTAAATTTAATGAAAAATTTTAATATTAACTAATTAGACACCCAAAACACCATACCATATTATAATGCAACTTTACAAAATAATTTATCTCATTTAAAAACAACAATTCACTTTTATTTGGTTATATAACTATGAACTCTAATTGTCCTCTAGCATGAGTTTACGTCACTTTCATTCATTATGTTATAATGACTCAATATATCTAAGTTGAGCATTAATATATGTTGAGTTAATATTGAAAAAAAAATTATTTTTATTTATTCACATTAACTATGGTAGTTATTTTTTATTCCTAATGTGGTCCTAAGGGGTAAAAACAAAAGTCATTGCGCTCATCTCGATAAACCACATTCATTGAGATATTCATATTTATGTTCTTAAATATCTTATTTTTTATGATGTTAGTGTGCTTAACAAGCTAATTTAGTAGTGAAGCAACCACACCCAATCTTGTTATTATCTTATAATGCAAATATCTAGTCTAATTCATCTTGTTTCTTAAACTTTTTTGTTAGATTTGTTTATATTGTAATATAACTCTAAACCTTCTCTCATGTAATTATTAAATTCGCTTAATTTGATAATATTACATTTAGTGAATTTATTATATCTCAATTTTAATATATATTTAATTAATATTACAGTAATAATTTGATTGTTATTTATGCTTATTTACTTAAAAATATTCATAATAATACCTTTTTGTTATGATTTAGTTTTATTACAATGAAACTCTCATTATCCACTAATGTGAATTTAATATCACTTTTAATTTTTTTTGTTACATTGCAATAATTTATCTCAGTTTAGTATTAATATAAATATATTTACTTAACAATGAAATAATAATTTTTCAATATTTTTTTTGTTCTTCACATTGATTTCGAATGGAGTAACAGCAAGACTAAAAAATTTTGTAAGACACATCTTTAAGAGCTCTTACCAATTAAATATTTCTTTTAATATTTTCAAAAATTTTATTTTACAGGATTTTGACACACTTTATCAAACTTTTCTGTGTCCTAATTTATTTATTCAGGTTGTTAAGCTCGATTTCTTTAACGTTTTGCAATACTAAATTTTCACAAAATTTATTTTATTTTTACCAATTATTTTGCTTTGATTTGGTATATTACTACATAACATTAAAGCTCCTTTTGTTTGAATGTTTTGGTTATTTTATTATGTAACACTTAATCTCTTCCCATGTGGCCTTCATAATGAATTAATTTTCATATGTTCCACTTTCTTAATTTATCTCTTTTTAGTTATAATAAATATTTACTTAATTTAAAAATTATAATTTCTCATTATTTGTGCTCATATAATTTTGTAATTTGTTGTAACTGCATTGGATGTTTTGATGGAGAGGAAATAATTGCATTTTTTATTATTTTGATGAGTTTAACTAAACAAATATTAATTTTTTAATTTTTTAAAATTGCATCCATAGGATTTTTCATGCTTTATGATATTTTTTGATTGCATCTTATCTCATAATCAAGGATTTTACTCCTAGACTCCTTAGTATCTTAGAATGTAACATTCCTAAAAAATTATCTCATCTATTCAAAATTTTAACTTTGATTTTTCTTCATTACTTTGAACCTATAAATCTCTTCTAATGTGAAATAATATAACTTTCAATTTGTTTTATTACTTTGTGTCAAATTTTCTCATTTTAGATCTAATATCAATTGACTTATATTAAACTAATATAGTATTGTTTTTAATGATAATGTAATTTCTTATTTCATTGCAATTACAAATGAGATCCAATAAAGGCAAAACCAACTTTATTGCATTTGTCTTGAAGAGGTCTATCTAGTTAAATTGTCTTTACGAGATATTTTGAATCAAACCCAAATCAATAATACAGGTCATTACACTTGATTTTCTTATTCTCTTAGAATTAATATTTTTCATATAATTTATCACTTTTATTATTATTTTTTTTGCTTTAAGTTTCTTCTATTTCTATGAAAGTTGAATTATGCTCTTGCATGACCTTAACAACTCTTTTATTTGGTTATATTATATTAGTTCAGTTCTTATAATTTTATTTTTAACATATATTTTTCTAATATTTAAAAAATAATTTATAATTATTTACTCTTAATTAATATGACAATTTATAACAACTAAAAATATGGTATGATGGACACATCATCATGAGCACTATCTTATAATGTAACTATTTTTGTATCTTTTAATATTTTTTTTCTAAGATTTGATCATGCTTTATGAGAATTTAAATTGCACTTGATTTGACTAATAAGGATGAAATACTCAACCTCTATATTAACTTTGATTAAGTTTTTTGCCATAAAATTTATCTGCTCAAATTTTTTACTTGATTTGGTTTTAATACTATGTGACACTAAACCTCCTACCAAATGACCTTTATATCATTATCATTTTTATTTATTGTATTGCTTCATTGTTGCACTTTTTCATTTTAATATTTATTTACTTAACATTAAAATAATAATTTATCATAATCTACGATAATTTAATTTTTTTTTTAGAATAATTCAAAACATATTCTCAATTAATGAAGAAACATCATTTGAGTTATCTCAATAAGGTCTATCTAATTAAACATTGTTTTATTGTTTAAAATATTGAATTTTCGTGGTCTTTGATATGCTTTGTGAGACAATAATTTCTACCAAATTTGATGATCTTGGTTGTTGCACTTGATTTTTTTGGTATTTGTAATAGCTTTTCTCATAAAATTTAACTCCTTTCTAATTTTTTTCTTCACTATTATTCATTTTCCATAGAAGACTAATCATCACCTTATCTCACATTTACATTACTTTGGTATGGTTAAATTTTATTATTTCAATTTTTCTAATTTCAACTTTAACTCATCATTACCTAAAATAAAAAAATAAATTATTTTGATTTTCTTTCGTTGGAATGGCAATGTATAATTATTGAAAATATAATTTGATGGAAAGAAAGAGACACATTTGACACATCATGATGAGCTTATTCCTATAATATAATCGTTTTTATATTTTAAAATATTTTATTTGCTATGACTTTAGCATCCTTTATTAGAATTCTAATTTATAATTTATTTGAATAATGAGGATACCACACTTAATCTCTATAGTGTCTTGGAAAGCATGTTCCTTATAAAATTTGCCTTCTCTTCAAATTCATCAACATGATTTAGTTTTATTAACAAAGGACAATATTTATTTTCTTAGTTTAGTTACACTGCAATCTCTTTAGAATCATCTCAACAAGGCCCACTTAATTAAATATTAATTTTATATTTTTGATTTCTTTTATTTTCTTAGCATATTGGACATTTTATGAGATTTGTAATTATGCAACTTGATTATTGAGGTTGTTATAGTTCATTTTCTGAGTATCTTGTAATTACAATTTCTAACATTTGTTTATCTCATTTCTTTATGTTTTTTCGTTATATTCATATATTTCTATGAAATTTTAATTCCTTCTTTGTGTGACTTTAACATTGTATTGTTTTTTTATATTGTGTTTCTTCAATTTAACTACTTTCAGGTTTAAGATATATTTAATATTAATTTAAAACATTATCAAATGCAAATGATATAAACATCTCCAAAATCATCTTAATTAGCTATATCATATAATACAATTATTTTTGTTGTTGTAAATATTTCATTTTCTATGATTTTTCCATTTTTAATAGAAGTTTTAGTTCACACTTGATTTTATTAATTAGGTTGTTACACTTGATCTTTTTAGCATTTCAGAATGTTTGTTTCCCATAGTTTTCTCATTTATTGAAATTCTTCATTGTGATTTGGGCATCTTACTTTGCAACACTAAATTCATCCCTTGTATATTGTTACGTCACATTGCTTTATTTGAACTCATCTTAGCTTTAGTATTTATTAAAATATATATTTATTAATATAAATGGCTTTTTTATTTTACTTTTCATAGTAATTACAAACGCTATCATTTTAATTCGAAACAAACTTCAATGGAATAATATCCACTAAGTCTCTCCAATTAAATATTCATTCTTATAATTTTTTACTATTTTTTATTATCATATGACTTGCTTTATGAGTTTTTAGAATTTAGTTTTATTTTTTGTAGTAATTACAAATGCTCTCTTTTTATCGAAACAATTTTTCGATGGAATAATCTCCACAAAGTTTATCCCATTGAATATTCATTCTTATTTTTTTTTATTTTGCTTATGGCATGCCTTATGAGATATTTCGAATTTTTTTATTTAATGATCTTGACACTTGATCTTCCTAGTATCATGGAACTAATAATTCTCAAGCAATTTATCACATTTTTTTATTGTGTTCTTCAATTTTTTTATGCTTCTTTGAAAGTTCATTTCTTAAATCGTGTGACTTTTATATCAATTAGGAATAGTTATATTGTATTATTTCAATTTATCTCATTTGATCTATATCATATATTTACATAATAACAAAATAATAATTTAATATTATTTACTTTTAATTAATATGGCAATTCATAATATCTCAAAAGATGGTATAATGAAAATGAAACAGATATTATTGGCTTATATTATTTTGTAACTTTAAATATCTTTCTAGGTGTCCATTACATCATTTTGATTTTGTTATATAATATTGATCAAATTTATGTCATCTATGTTTTGATATATATTTACTTAATGTTAAAATAATAGCTTTTCTATCGTTTCGCCTATTTAATATTGAATTTCCCATTAACAACAAACAGGTTACAATTAAGAAGTAGCAAAAGTTACTATGCTCATCCTAACAAGTTATATCCAATTAAATACTCATTTTTTTTTTTTTTTAGTTATCTTATTTTTTCAGGTTTGGTAAATTTTATAAGAGTTTTTTTCATATTAGATTTGATGATAAAGAATGTTGTTGAAGTCTATAGTGTCTTAAAAAATAACTTCCATTTATACTTTACCTTATTTATTAAAACTTGCGACTTTTATTTGGATATGTTACTATGTAATTTAATTTTATTTTTCTTATTTAATTTTGCAATTCCTAGCAATTTCTAATGAGATTCATTATAGTGGAAACAAAAGTTGTTGGACTTGTCTTAATAAGTTAAACGTAAACAAATATTCATATATACAATTATATGTATTTTATTTTTAATAGTTTTGGCATGCTTTATTAAATATTTTTATTAATACCAAATTTGATGGTGGATTATGTTACACTTAATCACCTTAGTATATTCTAATTACACTTTCCCTTATACTTTTTCTTATTTTGTTAAATTCTTCCTTCAGGTCTGCTTATATTTCGATGTGACGTCAAACCTCCTTTCATGTCATCTTTACAACACTTTGAATTTGTTAATAATAAAGTTCTTTTATTTATCTCATTTTAGCTTTAATATTTCGTTTGTTAATATTAAAATAAAAATTTATTATAATTTTTGCATATTAACATTGGTAAATTAAAGTAATTCTAAATGAGGTTCTAATTAGCGTCAAACAAATCTGATTAAACACATTTTTATAAGCTATATTCAATTAAATACTAATTATTGTATTTCTAAAATTTAGTTTCCTATGTTTGACCCACAAATCGAGCCATTTCAATTCATGCCAATTTTGTAGCTTAGGATGTCATACTCGACCACCAAAGTATATTATAACATAATTTTGTGATATACTAATCTTATTTATTCAAATATTTTGAAAAATTTTATGGTAGTATTTTTTAACATTTATTTTAATGTTAATCTTTTTTGTTATTTATGCATAATTTCTTTTATAATCTACAATAATTCTAAATTATGTCTGATTAAGATGAAATAAAGGCCACTAGACTCATGTTATGGAGCTCTATATAATTAAATATTTATTTTCTTTAAATATTTTGTTTTTATGATTTTTAATATTTTATGAGATATTTTGTTTCTTACTTAATGTCCTTAAAATCTTAGAATATAACTTTGTTATAGTGTTTATTTAATTTTTTAAAATTTTTCATTTTGATTGGGTTACAATAATATGCAACTCAAAATCTCTTCTCATGTGACCTTTGTTCGAGCTTCATTTTATTACACGACAATAATTTAATTTGTATAATTTAAGTTTTAAAACATATTTACAAAATATAATAAAAAAACCTTATTCAATTAAGATTATTTTCCTTAGAAATTGAAATTAATTCGAAAGGAGTTTCTAATAATGTGAAGCAAAACAATTGCACTTGTCATAATGTGCTCTACTCATTTAAAAAAATTTTACAAATATTTAAATGTTTTATTTTTGGGTTTTGGCGTGTGTGAGACATTTTAGTTTTTGGTTGATTTAATGATCAATGATGTTACACTATCACCATAACATCTTGGAATAAAACTTTCAAATAAAGATTTTTTATTTCTTGAACTTTTAGGTTCGATTTGGCCTCTATAATACCGTAATTTGATTTTATTTCATTTCAAAAAAATTTAATTATTTTTTTTGCTTAACCTTGACAATCATAATAATTTCAAAAAAGGTCTGATCAAGAAGAAGCTAATATTATTTGAGTAGTCAACGTGAGCTCCAACAACATAAATATAAAATTCTTTATTATCAAATATTTTTATTCTCTAGAGTTTTTACTTGGTTTATGAAGCATTTCAATTTGTGCGTAATTTGATGATTGATGATAATTATTTCATGCATTTTGGTCAAAGATTTTATTTTGATTTTGATATATTACTATGTAATTAGAAATCTTCTCTCATGTGACTTTTACTTTGTTGCAGTTTTGCTGTGTAACATTACATCAATTTATCTCATTCATCTTTAAAATACATTGCTTAAAATAAAAATTATAAATTTATTATTATTTGTGATTGTTTTTTAGGTAATTCATTTTAATTCAAAATAATGTTTAATCAAGGTGAGGAGATCCTCATTGGACTCATCTTGGCGAGTTATAATTAAGAAATATTAATTTTTATATTGTTAAATATTTTACTTTCGAAGGTTTGGTATAATTTACAAGGTATTTTAATTTGTACCTTTTTTTGGTATCAAGGATGTTAAACTTGACATCCTTAGGATCTTATAATATAACATTCCAATATAATTTCTCTTTTCTACAAGTTATTCTCTTTACTTTGATATGTCACTATACTACTTTTAATATTGTTTCTAGTGACCTCTACATCGCTCGATTTGTTAGATAATATTTCTTCTACTTATCACATTTAAATTTTAATAGATATTTATTTAATGTTAAAAAGAGAGGACTTTATGCTTAGTCTCCTTATTACTTTTTCATGCAAATTTCCTGCACAATTTATCTCATTTCTTCAAAATTTCCTTATATTTGATTTTGTTTCTATGTTGTTCAAATTCTACTCAAGTGTAAACTTTAGATCACTTTGGTTTGATAATGTTAAATTCTTTTATTTGTCTAATATAACTTTTGTTTATTTACTTTTGTATTTTATAGTTATTCAAAACTTGGGCCAATTAAGACAAACAATGTCATTAAAGTCTTGTCAAACAGCTCTATCGATTTGAATATTAATTATATATTTGAATTGTTTTTAATTGTTTTAACATGCTTTTTGAGACATTTAAATTCATAACTAAATTGATTATTCAAAACTTGGGCCAATTTTAATATTTGATTAATATTAAAATTGTTGTTTTGTTATCACTTATGCATTATTATTTTTGAAATTTTGAGTAATCTAAAGTGATACTTGATGGAGATTAAAGAAATTTCAATGGAATCTTCTAAACAAGATTTATTAATTAAATATTTCTTTTAATATCTTCTACTAACTTATTTTAACAATCACAAAAAATGTTTGCAGATGTTTTGATTCGTAGCTCATTTGTCGATTAATAATGTTGCGAATGATCTCCTCTGCACTATTTTTCTTCAAAATTTCCTCTACACTATATTTTATGTTTCATGGCAACTTTTCTATCATGAAATTTATGCTTGATATTCTTAATATTATGGTATACACTTTCATGTAAATTCTTACTATTTTCTTCAAATATTTCTCGTTGATTTAGTTACAATGCTATGTAACTATACATTTCCTCTTATGTGACCTTTACATTGCCTCTATTTTATTACACCACATGCTACCATTTATCATATTTTAGCTGCAATACATATTTACTAAATACAAAAATAATAGTTTAGTAATTTTTTTTACTTCATTACTTTGATAATTAATAACAAATTCAAATTTGGTTTAATTACATTTTAACAGCATTCAATAGCTTCAACTAAACAACTTCTATCAAATTAAATATTGATTTCTTTATATTTAAATATTTTTTATAGAATTCTTTTCATCTGTTTGCATACTTTTATTTCTACCTAATTTAATGATTCAGGATTATACTCTCAATGTAGTTAGTATACTTGAATGCAATATTCCATTGTAATATATCTCTTTCTTGAAATGTTTTTCACGTTGATTTGAATATATTTCTATGCAATTCTAATTTTTTATCAATTTAACCTTTATATCACTTATTTGCTTATTTTATTTTTATTAAAATAACTTCATTTTTAGTTAAAAATATATATAAATATTGCAAAAATAATACATTATTAATATTTATGCCTATTTACATTTTTAATTCACTATAATTCCGAATGAATTAGATTGACATAAAAATAACTTTGTATGACTAGGGTCAAAGTGCTCTATCAATTTGCATGTTCTTTTTTATTTTCACAAATTCTTTATTTTAATAAAGTTTTGGAAGTTTTTATTAGGCATTTTAGTTCATAGAAGGTTTGACTATTAAGGATTTTAATGTCGATGTCCTTACTAGTTCAAAATAAAACTTTTCCTTATAATTTATCTTATCTCTTAAAAGTTTTTGGTTTGTTTTGTCTCCATTAATACATAAATCATATTCTCCTTGTAGGCATTCAATACATCTTTTAATTTTCATTATTTTAGATTGTCTTAAAAAATTTAATTATAGGTTTGGCATACATTAGATAAATTTTATTAGTGTTTTTTTCTATTTACTAATTCAAAGTAATGCTAAATGCGGTTCAATTAAAATAAAACAAATATTATTATACTCGTCTCAATGAGGAGTATACATAAAATATTTATTTGTTTAAATATTTTTCATTTTTGTTATGTTTATATGTAATTTGAGATATTTTTATTTATACTTCATTTGACAATTGAGGAGGTTTCACTTGATCATCTAAGTATATTGCTACACAACTTTTTTTGTACAATTTATCTTCTTTTTCAAAAGATATACTTTGATTTGGTTAGATTAATTTGGAACTCTAAATCTCTTCTCATGTAGCCTTTACTTCACCTTAATTTTTTTTTATTATATCACTTTAATTAGTCTTATTTTAGTTTTAATAAAGTTTACTTAATATTAAAACTATATTTTTTTTGTTATGCTTTTCCATTATGAAAATTAATAGTTATTTTAAATGAGATTTGATCAAAATAAGAAAATTATATCGGACATGTTTCGATGAGTTTTATCGAAAAGATGTTTATTATTATATTTCAAAAAATGTATTTTCAAGGATTTTTGTATGCTTCACAAGATATTTTGGTTCTAAGTTTGTTGATGATTGATGATGTTACACTAAATATCTTTAGTATCTTGGAATGTAATTACCTTTTATAATTGATTACTTATCTTCAATTTTTGTGCCAATTTTCTTATATTAAAATGCTTCAAAATTCCACATCAAAGCTCTAATATCTACTTTTTAAAATTTAAAATAAATAATTCATTTTTTTACCCTTATTTACTTTATTATGTTGTATAATTTCCAAATAAGATTTTATCCAAATGATGCAAATGTAGTTTAACTCATCTTGTTGAGTTCTATCTATTGAAAAATTTGTATTTATATTTTCAAGTATTTTATTTTTTTAGTTTTTTACAAGCTTTATGAGATATTTTGTTTCATAGATGATTTGATAATTAAATATTTTATGCTTGATCCTCTTCTTCTCTTTGAATCAAACTTTTTTGTATAATTTATTTGGTATCTTTAAATATTTATCATTTATTTCATTAAATTGGTTTTTAATTATAAATTTCATATCATTTTTCCATTATACTGCTTTGATTTAGTTATATTACATTGTTTCAATTTATCACTTTTTAGTGATAAAATATTTTTACTTAATCTTAAAAATAATTTGCTATTATAATAACAATTTCGTATTACTTGGGGTTATATAGGTTTATAATGCTCTGTAACTAGAAATGAGGTCAAATTAAGATGAACAAATACTCCTGGTCTCACCTTAACATGTTATATCTAATTAAATATTTATTTTTTAAAAATATTATATTTTCAAAGATTATTATATTATTTATATGATATTTTAATTTTTATCTAACTTGATGTCTATAGATTTTACCATTTATCTCCAAAGCATAGTGCAATTGAACATTCCCACAAAATTTTTGTCATTTCAACAAATTATTTGCTTTAATTTTGCCATGCAAATTCATAACTCTAATTCTCAGCTTATGTGACATTTAAATAGCGTTAGATTTGTTGCATTATATTTCCTTAAGTTATCTCTTCATAGTTTTAATATATGTTTAATTAAATATAAAATAATAATTTATTGTAATTTATTATTATTTAATTTGATAGTTCAAATAAATTCCAAATATTATTTGTTGGAGATGCGACAAACGCCACTAGAATCATCTCGATGAGCTTTTTCTAATTACAATTTTATTGTTTATATTTTTAAATGTTTTATCTTCCAATGTTTTTGAGTTTTTTAAATGGCACATTGATTTGCATTTGCAATCTCCATAATACCTTGGGAGGAAACCTTCTTGTATATTTTATATCAATTTTGTTGTCTTTTTGCTTTGATTTTTACGTATTACAATGTATCTCAAACAATCATCTTATATTACCTTTTAGTCAGTTTGAATTGGCTATATTACATTACTTCAAGCTATCACATTTCACATTTAATGGTAATTTTTATTAGTATTCAAATAATATTTTATTATTATTAAATTATAATTACATTGTATGTTCATAATAATTCCAAATAAGGTTTGATTATGATAAAGCTATTTGTTATAATAAGCTAAACTAATCCTTTCCAAAAAAATATTCAATTTCGTATTCTTAAAAATTATATTTTATGTACTTTTGCAAACTTTATGAGATATTTTTTTTGCCTAATTTGATTGTAAATGACGTTGCATTCAATCTCGTTATCATGAAATGCAATTTTTCCAAAAGATGCATATGCTTTGTTCAATTTTTTTGCTTTGATTTGATTTATATTACTTTACTAAAACTTACCTCATTTATGGTTTAACATATATCTATTTAACTTTAAAAAGTATTATTTTTTATTTTTATTAAGTTTACCAATTCACACAATAGTTTGAAATGATGTCCAATTGAGACAAAGAAATCATTGATAGAATGATCTTAAGAAGCTCTATAAAATTAAATATTTACTTATATTTTTTTAATATTTGATTTATTTGGTGTTTTTTCAACATTTTATGACATATTTTCATTATAACATGATGTAAAGATTAATGATATTACACTTTATCTGCTTATTATATTGGAATGCATCTTGCTTGCATAATATATCTTATTTGTTCAAATTATTTCATTTATTTCATTATTTTTCTATATAATTCTAAATATATTCTTGTGTGAAATTTGCACCACTTATTTTTGTTATATTACATAGTATTAACTTATCTCATTTAGATTTTATCATATATTTACTTAATGTTAAAATAATATTTTATTAAAATTCATGTTTATTTTTCTCATTTGTAGCAATCAGTAAAAAAAATTTCAATCAAAGAAGAAACTTATGTCATTAGAATCATCTGGACAAAGTCTAACAAATTGAGCTCTTATTTTTATATTTTTAGATGTTTTTATTTTATAACTTTCTTATAATTTTTTAAAGATTTTTTAACTCATTTTTCTTTTGATAATTAAGGATGTCATAGTTGATAACCTTTTTATCTAGAAGTTTAACTTTCTCACCAAATTTCACCCTTTTCTTTAAATTTTACTCCTTGATTTGCTTATATTAATATGGAAGTCTAATTCTCTTCTTGATTCAACAATACATTGCTTTTATTATTTTACAATTTAATTTGTCTTATTTTCACATCAATATAAATTTATGAAATGTTAAAAAATTTGTTATTGTTTAATTCTTATTTATTATTTTAATTAGTAGCTGTTCCAAAGGAGGTTCAGTTAAGAAGAAACAAATATCAATTGACTCAATGAGAGGAGGGGAGTTTTATCTATTTAAATATATTCCTTAATAATTTTAAAACATTTGTTTTCCATGATTTTTGTGTGCTATATAAGATATTTTAGTTCACACCAAATTTATTAATCAATAATGTTCTAGCAAAAAAATTCTAGCTTATTTGTAGGATTTACAAAATAACTCAATTTGTACCTGATTTGATGATCAATAGTTTACACTTTGTCAACATAGAATCTTCGTAATGCAACTTTTAGATACAATTTATCTCATTTCTTCAATGTTTTCTCTTTGATTTGGCTATAGACTATCTATCTCTAAACTTCCTCTCATGTGACATTTGTATTTATTTGTCTTTATTATATTTCATTGCTTATAATTATCTTATTTTTTTTAAATATATATTAAATTAATATAAAAATAGTAACTTATTATTACTTATGCTGATTTATTTTTGTATCACAGTATTTCAATGTAGACTAATTGAGATGAAAAAAATTTTATTAGGCACATTTTGAATAGTGTTATCAATTATAATATGGAGTTTTTAGAATTTTAATTCTTTAAAAGTTTTGATGCATGATACATGTCATTTCATCCATGTTTTATTCTGTAATTGAGAATATTACACTTGATCTACAATATTGAGTTTTTAGAATTTTAATTCTTTTAAAGTTTTGATGTATGATACATGTCAATTCATCTATGCTTTATTCTGTAATTGAGTATATTACAATCGATATCTATAGTGCATTGGATTACCACATTCATGTAAAATTTATCTTACAATTTTTAAATATTTTTTCTATGATTTTTTATATTACTTTGTAACTTTATATCTTATCTTGGGTGACCTTTACCATGCATTAATATGGTTAAATTACACTTGTTCAATATAAATTAAATTAATATAGAAATTATTATTTATTTTATTTAGGGTTTTTTTACATTATTAATTCTCCATAATTTCAAAAGAGAATTAATCGAGATAAAAAAACATCATTATGCCTGTATTAACAAGCTCTATGTAATTAAATATTTAATATTTTAATATTTTTAGATATTTTATTTATTAGAGTTTTCATTCTTCATGAGAAATTTTCATTCATATATGGTTTGATGATCTAGTACATTCCACTGAATTTCTCAATTACCTTATAGCACAACCAATCTGACCAAAATTTTCCCAATTTAATTAAATAATTGACTTTGAATTGGTTGTGCTATATTTCTTCAATTTATCTCATTTTACTTTTAAAATTAGTTTCCTAAATTTTAAAATGTTATTTTTTTAATATCTTTTGTACTCATTTTTATATTTGTTTTGTAATTCCAAATGAGTTCCAATTGAGCCATATATTTTTTAACCCATCTCAAAGACCTTTATCCAAAGATGTATTTATTTTTAGATTTTAAATAAATTTATTTTAGATTTATAAGAAATTTTTTTCCTATTTGATTTCACCATAAAAACTGTTACAATAGATTGCCTTTGTATTTTAGAGTGCAACTTTCTTGAAAAAGTTATTTAATTTTTTTGAAATTTTTTAATTTAGTTACATTGCTTTGTTAAAAAGAATCTCTACTAGTTTGAACATGGTGTGACTTTCGTTTTGTTATGCTATAGAGTTTTAATTTATCTCACTTTAAGTTATATGCATAATGAATTAATATTTAAATAATAAATTATTATATAGGATTAAAAATAGATTTTTTTATATTTTTTAAACTTTTTGGGGCTTTTGGTGTGTTTTATGTGTCATTTTGAGTTATAAATTATCTTGCGATTGAGTATACCATGCTCCATCTCTTTACTTCTTAGTTGTGCTTAATTACATAGATATCTAACATTAATTCAAAATTTTATTCAACAAAGATAAATTTTACTTCATTGGACTCATCTTGATGATTTATATCCTATTAAATATATATTTGTAATATTTTTAAATACTTTATTTTCTTTTTTTAGCATGTGTTGTTAAAAATTTTTCTTGGCACCTTATTTAATAATTGAGAGCACTACAGTCAATCTCTTAGTGCCTTGAAATGCAAAATTTCACATATAATTTATTATATTTTATCATATTTTTCACTTACATTTGGTTATATTCGAAAGAAGCTCTAATCACCCATGGTGTGTCCTTTACTTCACTTTTATTCAGTTAGATTACTTCAATTTATTTTTTGTTTAATATATACATAAATTTTATTAGAACAATAATTTAAAATTATTTATATCTATTTACTTAGGAATTCGAAGTAAATAGAAATGAGATCTATTCAATAAGAAATAATAATTATTAGCCTAACCTTAATGAGGAAAATAAAATTAAATATGTATTTCTCAAAATATTACCATATTTAACTTTCTAAGGTTGTTGCTCACTTTTATGAGTTTTTTTATTCATTTTTAGCTAATGATGGTGTTACTATCGATCTCCAGTGTATTTTGGAATGCATCTTTCTTGTATAATTTATCTAGTTTATTAAAATTGTTTGCTATGATTTGGTAATATTACTATGAAACCCTAAATTTCTTATGGTGAGATTTTTACATTGCTATGATTTGGTTATATTACGTTCAATCAATTTATCTCATTTTGGCTTTAATATAAATTTACTTATTATTGAAATAATAATTTGTTATTTTTTATTGTTATTGGGTATGGTGATTTGCTCTAATTCTAAACAAGTTGTAATTGAGATTAAGCAAATGTCATAGGGCTCATTTCATTGAGTTCTGGCACACATTATGAGCATTTCAACCTGTAACTAACTATATAATTAAGGATATTACACTTAGTTTTAAAAATACCTTTTAATGTATCATTTTATCTTTATTTATCTCATTTAATCAAATTTTTTGCATTGCTTTGGTTATCTCAATTAGGATTTAATTTATTTTCTTATTATTAAAATTATAATTTCTTATTATTTTTCTTATTTACTTAGGAAATTCACACTTATGCCAAACCTAATTCGATTGAAACAAAAAATTGCCAGTTGAATCATCCCAACAAGATCTATCCAATTAAATGTTTTTATCAAATTTTTAAATATTAATTTTTTCAGGACTTTATAATTATTTTTTAGATAATTATTTCTCATACTTTTTGATGATTGAGGATGTCATAACTCATCACTTTAGTGTCATAGAATGAAAAATAATCTTGTAATTCATTTCATTTATTCAATTATTTTCATTAATTTTGTTATATTACTTAAGTCTAGTTATTTTCTCCTATGGCCATAAAATGTCAATGATTTATTTTTATTATATTACTTGAATTTATCATATTTTAACTTTAATTTATTTTTTCTTTATATTATAGTAATAATTTTTAATTATTTATGCTAATTTAAATTTGTAACTTATAGTAGTTCCAAATGAGGTCCCTTGGTGATGAAACAAAAATAATTAAGCTTTTCTTTATGAGTTATGTTTAGTAAATTGTTTATTTTTATATTTTTAAATATTTTATTTCTATTATTTTGGCATGTTGAATGAGTCATTTTGATTCATATTAGATTTCAACATAAGCATGATAGACTTTATCCCTTTTCTTACTTCGAATGTAGCTTTGTTGTGTAATTTGTATCATTTTTTGATAATGTTTTACATTGACTTAGTTATATTATAGTGTAGCCTTAAATGTGCAATTATTTGACCTTTACGTCTCTTTAGTTTTGATGAATCACTTTGCTTTAATATATCCCATTTTAGATTAAACATTTATTTTCTTAATATTCAACTAGTAATTTATCATTTTTTTCGGATGTTTAGTTTTATTATTTTAATTATATCAAAATAAGACATGATTGAGATGGAAGAAAAAATATTGGACTCATCTTCATGAGGTCTATCCAATTAAATATTTCTTTGTTTAGTTTAAAATATTTTATTTTTTAAAGATTTGTCAAATGTTATTAAATATTTTAATTTATACTTGTTTTGATGATTATGATTTAACTTAGTCATTCAAACTTTTTGATTTAATTTTGATATATTATTATGAAACTCATGTGTAACTCTTACATCTTTTTTTTGTTCAATTAAAATTTTTGAATTTTTCATTTTAGGTTAAATATTTTTATTTTTTAATTTTTCAAAAATAGCTTTTTTATTTAAGCTTAATACCATTGCTACTTCTTAGAAATCCCAAATGTTGTTTGCTTTAGAAAAACAAAGGTTGTTAGATTTGTCATAATGATATATATTCAAATAAGTATTAATTTCTAAATTTTCGAATATTTTATTTTATAGAGTTTTTGCAGTTTTAGTGAGACATTTTGATTTGCACATGATTTGATGATTAAGGATGTTGCATACAATTTTGTTAGTGCTAGGAAAAAAGATTTCTTGTATAGTTTATCTCATTTAATTAGATATTTCACTTTGATTTCGTTATATTATGTTAGTTCAATTTATCTCATTTTTGCTTTAAATGTTTTACTTAAAGTTATAAAGATCACCATTATTTAGGCCCGTTTAATTTTGTGATTCACAAGAATGAAAAATAATATTCAATTGGGACAAAGCAAACATCGTTGAACTAGTGTTAACTAGATCTCTCCAATTAAACAAGTTTTAATATTTTTTTAATATTTATTTTCTTTTGTTTAAGCATGGTTTATGATATTATTTTGTTTGTACCAGATTTAACAAAGAAGATTGTACACATGATCTTCTTTGTTTCTTAAAGTAACTTTTATTTTATTACAACACAATAAAAAAATTATTCTCCCTTATAAGCTTTACTTTTTTGTTATATTATATTTACTCAATTTATATAATTTTTTATATAAAAAATATTTTAAAATAAATTTAGTGTTATCTTTGTTTATTTGTTTAATTAATTCTTTGTAATTCCAAACAAGATATGTTGTTGTGAAACAAACAATGTTCAACTCATCTCAATGAGTTTTATCTAAGTAAATATTAATTTTTATTATCTTAAATGTTTTACTTCCAATAGTATTTGCATACTTTCCAAGATATTTTTATTTGTAGCAGGTTTGATGTTCAAAGATGCTATAGTCAATCTCTTTTGTCACTTGGAATGCAACTTTTTCCATGGCTTATTTTATTTCTTTCAATTTTTTCTATGACTTGGTTATATTACTATGTAATATTACATCTACTACCTTATGACCTTAACATTGCTTTGCTTTTTGTAATATTACTCTGCTTCGATATATCTTATTTCATATTTAATTTATATTTGCTTTGAGTTGTGGTTATTTAATTTTTTATTTTACAATAAATAAAAATTAGTTTTGATCAAGTTCAAACAAATATCAATGTGCTCATTTAAATTTGTTGTATCAAATAAACATTCATTTGTATATTTGTAAATATCTCATTTTCTAGAGCTTTAAAATGCTTCTCTAGATTTTTCAATCATAAATAATTTGATGATTGAGGATGTAACTCTTAATCCCTTTAGTATTTTTGAATGCATCATTCCTATAAACATTCTCTCATTTTTTTAGGGGTTTTCTTTGATTTGGTTCTATTACAATGTTACATTAAATATCCTCTCATTTGACTTCTATGTTAAATTGCCTAAGTATTTTATTTTTTGGGAGATTTGCATGTTTAACAAAACATTGCATTTATATCTTTTTTGATGATTGAGGAAGTTCCACTTCATCTCCTTATCTCAGAATGCAACATTATCTTACAATTTATCTCATTTAATCAAATGTTTTACATTGATTTTTTTATATTACTATGGTTTAGTTTATCTTATTATTTCTTTAAAATATTTATTGAATATTAAAATAATTTGTTATTATTATTTATTCTTTTTTGGTAATTCTTAGTTATGTCCAACATCATTACACCAAGGCCAACAAGTTCTACCTAATTAGATAGTTTTTTAGTTTATAAATATTTATTTTTGTGGGTTTTTACATCCATTATGTGAGTTATTTTCACTTGTACATCATTTAATGCTTAAAGATGTTATACTCAATCTCCTTAGTTTTTTGAAATATTAATTTTATTTATAATTTTGCTTATTGGTTCAATTTTTTAACTTTGATTTTATAATATTTCTGTGACCTCAACTTATGTTCTTGTGTGACCTTTATATCACTTTGTTAAGGTTATATTACAATGCTTAAATTTTGTTATTTTAGTTTTAAAATGTCTTCTAAATATAAAGATAATAAGTGATAATTATTTATCTTTTAAAATTTAGTAATTTATAGTAATTCCAAATGAGGACTATTGGAGGTGAAATAAACATTGTTGGACTTATCTAAAAAAATTATCTAGTATAATATTTATTTTTTTTAATTTTTAATTACTTTATTTGTAGATGTTTTGTCATTCATTCCAAGATATTTTCATTCATACTAGATTTGTTGACTAACTATGTTGCACTTGATCTACTCAATATCTATTGAGGCAAGTTACCCATAATATGTATTTAATTTCTTAAAAATTTTCACTTAAATGTTTTTACCCTACTATGTAAGTATAAATGGCATTTACATCACATCACATTCATTTGCATAAACTACTTCTCTTCAATTTATGACATTCCAACTTTACGATATATATAAAAAATAAAAAAATTAACTATTTTGCATATTTAGGTTGGTATTTTGTTATAAATCAAAATGAGCTATGATTTGGAGGAAAGAAGTGTCATTAGACACCTTTTGACAAGCTTTATAAAATTAAAAATTCATTTGTTTATTTTTAGTGTTTTGGATTACTTTATGAGATATTTTAGCTTGTACCTAATTAAGGAATAAGGGTTTTACATTGAATCAATTTAGTGTTTAGAAATTAGGCTTCATACATAATTTATCTTATTTATTTATAATTTTTGCATTGATTTTGCTAAAATTTTGTGTAACCTACATCTCATCTCATGCGATGTTTACCTCACTTTGATTTGATTATAGTATTAGTTTAATTTATATCATTTTATCATTAATATATGTTCGCTTAACCCTAAAAAAATTATTTATTCACATTTTTTCTTATTTGGAAGTTCATTTAAAAACAACACGATATCAAATGAAGATGAAACTAACATTACGATACTTGGACTAATGACCTCAATCTAATTAAATATTTGGTTTTAAATATTTACAAATTATTTTCTATTTTATATTTAATCGGAGTTACTTTCAATTTTTCTAATTTCAAAACAAGAATATTACACTTGAAAACTTTTCTACATTACAATTCAATTATCTAGTATAATTTAACTTATTTCTTAAAACATTTTTCTTTTAATTGGTTACATTTCAGTTTAACACAACTCTTCTATCATGTCACTTTTTAATTACAGTTAATAAATTTTATTCCATGTCATTAATTTATAATATTTTCAGCTTAAATATATATTTATGTTATATTAAATGAATAATTTAGTATTTTTGACACTTATTTACTTTGGGAATATGTTACCTTTAGTAACTTTGTGCATCGAAAAAGACAATAATGTTAATGGACTTGTATTGACAATCTCTATCTAACTAAATATTTTTATATTTTAAAATATTTATCTTTTAGATCTTTCACATGTCTTATGACATTTTTTATTAATATTAGATTTAGCAATCGAGGACATTACATTTTATCCTCTAACTATCTTATAGTATAATGCTCTTTGGCAATTTATCTCCTTCCCTACATTTTTACTGCTTTGAACAATGTTATGCTATTCTTCTTTAATAAATATCTACTTAATATTAAAATAACATTTTTTTTATTGTTATTAATGCTTATCACTTATAGTAATTCGTAGAATTTCAGATGATTCTCAATTGATGTAAAACAAGTTCAATGCAATCTAATTCAATATTAATTTTTATATCTTTATTTACAGTGCTATTTGTTGTTGTAATTCATAGTAATTCCAAAGGAGGCTCAATTTAGATGCAAGTAATCTTGTTGAACTCAGCTTGATGAGCTTTTTTCAAATTTCAATATTCATTTTTTGTATTTTAGAATATTTTTTATTCTAGGGATTTTGTACATTTTATAAGATATTTTTATTTGTATGTTTCTTAATGATCAAAGATGTCACATTTGATCTCTTCATCATCCTGGAATATATGTTTCCCATATAATTTATGTCATTTCTTTAAAACATTTGGTTTTTTTTTATGTATTTTTGTGTGACTCGTAATCTCCTTTTTTATCATAAACTGCTTTTATTTTCTTGTATTTATGTTGTTTCAATTTGCCACATTCAATTTTTAATTAAAATTTACTTATTATTAAGATTATAATTCATTATTATTAATGCTTATTTACTATGATAATTCTTTACAACCTAAAATGAGGTCCACTTGAGATGAAATAACGATTATTGGACTTTACGTTAATGAGCTCTTTGAAATTAAGTATTAATTTTTGTATTTTAAATTTTTTTTAGATTTTAATTTTTCTTTCTATTTTTTAAAAAATTTTACTTGTACCTGATTTGACAACCAAGGATGCTGCACTCAATGTTCTCATTATCTCAAAATGCAACTTTATAACACAAGTCATAACATTTTTTTCTTAATATTTATCTTTGATTTTATTATATTCTTATGAAATTAAAAATCAACTCTCACGTGACCTTTATATTAATTTTATATTCTGACATTCTATTCACTTAAATTATTTTTTAAAAACTTTAATATACATTTAATTATTATTAAAATAATTATATTTTATTATTTATGGTTATTCATATTGGTATTTTGTCATAATTTCAAATAAGTATCTATCAAGATGAAGCAAATATTATTTTACTAATCTAGATTAGCTATGTCCAATTAATTATTTTTAAATTTTGTATAATCTATTATTTACGTAGGGTTTTGACTATTGTATGAGTTATTTTGACTCCTTTATAGTTTGATTGATGAGAATTTCCTTTATATATTCAAAAGATATATATTCTAAAGAAATTGTCTCCTGCAATTCATCACTTTTCCTCAAATGTTTTGTGGTGATTTTGATATATTGCTACGTAACCATAAATCTTCTCTAATGTGAGATTCACAATAGTTTGACATAGTTATATTATATTGCATTTATTGTTATCATGTTAGACTTAATATATATTTACATAACATAAAAAGAGTGTTATAATTTTTTTTATTTTTAATGTTATTTAAGAGTAAGTTGACTCAAATCAATGACCGCTATCAAATTAAATATACTTGTTTTTTTAAATTTTCAAATTTTTTTCAAGATCTTTAGCACATTTTACAAGAACTTTTGTTTCTTGCATGATTCGATAAAAAAATATTGTACATCTTCTCAAAACAAATGCCGATGAGTTAGTGTTGATGAGCTCTATTTAACTAGGAATTTTTTTTTATTTTTTAAAATTTAGCTTACATTACAATTCATTTTGTATCTTACCATACTTGATGACTAATGATGTTAGACTCGATCTTTTTAGTATCTTATAATGTAACTTTCCCTTTTCTATTACTATTATTTCTTAACAATATATTTTTTTTAATTTCCTAATTTTGTATGAAACTCTAATTCTTTACACATTTGACCTTTATATCTCATCATTTTTTTAATATACCTTACTCTAATTTATCTTCTCTAAGCTTCAATACATATATTTATGATTAAAATAAAACCTCATTATTATTTATGCTTATTTACTTTGGTAATTCATAGTAACTCTAGGCGAGGTCTAATCGAGATGAAACAAATTTCAATGTACTTATCTTGATGAGCACTATTTAATTAAATATTCTTTTTATCTTTTTAAATATATTTTATATATTTTGGAATATTTTATGATAAATTTAGAGTTGTACTTGGATTAATATTTGAGGATGTTACACTTGATCCCTTTAACATCTTTGATGCAACTTTGTTTATTATTTATCACATTTCTTGAACTTTTCCACTTTGATATTGTTCTATTACTATGTAACTCTAAATTTTTCTGCATGTAATATTTACATCACATTGATTTGGTTATAATAATTTGCTTTCAAACATCTCATTTCCATATCAATGCATAATTGCTTAATGTTAAAAATATTAATTTATTATTTTTTTATTATTAATTTCTTTTATTAATGGTAGTATTTCTAAATGTTGTTTGAAATAGATGAAACAAATATCTTTAGACTAATCTCAATTAACTTTATCAAATTAATAATATATTTTTAAAATTTTCAATATTTATTTCATTATTTTTCATAGTTTTAGGGCAATTTAATTTGTACTAAATTTAACAATCAAGGTTAATGCACTATAACTTCTTAGTGTGTTGGAATGCAACTTTGTGGTACAATTGATCTTATTTTTAGCAATATTTTACGTTAATTTGGTTATGTTACTATGCAACTCTAATTGACTTACTATGTGACTTTTTATCACTTAAATTTAGTTTTATTACTTGTCTTCAATTTATCTCATTTCAACATTGATATATATATTTACTTCAAAATATTAATTTATTTTATTAATTCTTACAATTTTCTTAATTTTCTTTAACTGCTGACTAGGTCTGATCTTGAAGGAAAAAAATATCTTTGGATTCATGTTGACTAGCTCTATCTAGTAAAATATCGTTTTTTGTTATTTAGTTCTTTTATTTTCTTGTATTTTTTCACACATTAGAAGACATTCACTCATAATTTATTTGATTATTGGGGATATTACATTCAAACTATTTAAAATATTTGAATGTTTTCAACTCATATCTAAATTGATGATTGAGTACATAACATTGGAACTCCATGGCATCTTATAATCTAACTTACTTAATTTATTTCACTTTTATAGTTCTTATGCTTTGATTCTATTACATTAATATGAAAATCTTGTTCCCCTATCTTATGACCAAAGGATCACTTTGATTTCATTATATTATGCTACTTGTATTTATCTTATTTCAACTTTTATATGCATATATATCTACATCATTTTAAAATAACAAGTTAAAATTATTTTTGTTTATTTATTTGATAACAAGTAGAGGTTTCAAGTGAGGTCTATTGGACATTAAAAACATCACTATATTCATCTTAAATTTCTTTACCAAATTAAAAAAGAATTTTTATATTTTTAAAATTTTTTTATTTCTAAGAATTTAGCTTTCTTTATTAGATATTTAGATTCATACCTAAATTTATCATTGATGATGTATTAGGTCACCCTTGTGTCTTATTTGTAAAGCCATGTTCTTTAGCATTTTTCCCTAATGTGCATGTTTTAGTATGAATCATGTTTTGTTTTAAAGAACAATCCATGAACATTTATAGATTTTAATTAATGGTCTTCAAAGTATGTTAAGTTGTTTAGCAAACTTCAAGGATTGAGGATGTACACATCAAATTTAAAAAGTTTTATTTTTTTGATGAAATAGAATGTTATTTTTTAATTGTCAAGCACATCACTCCAACAAAATCCTTTAAAATCCTACTTAAAACTTTCATTGATCAAGGAAACTTAGACCTTTATTTTTCAAACATTTAATGTTTTCATATTCTACAAAACCTTTCCTTGATTTAGGAATCATAAGTTTTTATTTTTCAATAATTTATTTTTTTCATTGTTTTGAAAAAAAAATTTCTGAACACTTTAACTACTAGTATCAAAACTTTGCATTGTAATGAAATGCATAACAAATCTAAAGAAGTTTTAAAATTTCAAAGAAGAACTATGTGATAATCTTATAATATAAAACTCTCCCAGCAACACACTATAACGTAGTATTACTTGATATTCAAAATTGTTCTAGCTAACCTTAACACTTTAAGCTTTCATTTTCTTACTTCTCTTTATACTTTTAAACTTATTATGCCATATTATATTCAACAACAATCATAAGAACCTATATATTTTTTTAAAACTATTTTTTGTTATTGTATTTTGTTTGAGAATTATATAGCCAGATATCAAAATCTTAAGTTTTGTTTTATCTCATACAAAATTGATTAGGGATTGTGCCCACAAAAGCATCGGTAATAATTGAACCCATTAAAGTAAGCAGTTCGAGGTAAATTGTAGGAAAAAATCTCAAGTATGTCAGAGGTGAAACGTAAAGACCAATATCAAGTAGGTTTAATGGGATTCATAAGGAAAAATCTTTAAATTATTTCAACATGAATTATAAAGAAATGCATTAAGTTGTAACTCATTTAGTAATGGAGTCTTTCCTGACTTTTGTTGGGGCGAACAAATCTTCTTGCCTGCATCAAACCATCGAATAATTTTGTGCACCAATTTTAGTTGTTTATATTTTTTATTAATCCTAGAAATATAAAATTAATTAATAATTTTTATAGACATAAAATTATTTTATGAAGAATTTTTTTAAAAAAAAGACTATCCAAAGAAAAATTTAAAACATACTGCTCACCCTGCCCTCCACCATTCTCCTCTGACACAATATACACACATTTATTTTACTTCAAGACGTTACACTCAATCAAATTAGTAACTTGAAATGTAGATTTTTTACATAATTTATCTCAATTCAAAGTTTTTCCTTTTATTTTGTTATGCGATATGTAGATCTAAATCTCTTCTCATTTAACCTTCATAAGGTAATGATTTTCTAATATTACATTGCATCAATTTATCTTGTTTCAACTTTACAAAATATTTAATTAATATCAAAACAATAATTTACTTTTTATTTTTACTTATTTAATTTGATAATTTGCAATAATTATAATGAGGTCTTATTGAAATGAAATATATATCACTAGTCTTATCTTTATGATCTCCATCCAATAAAATTTCCACTTTATAATTTTAAATATTTTTCTCTAATATTTTTGCATGCTATACAAGATATTTTGATTCATACCTAATTTGATGATCATGAATATTTCATTGATTCTCCTTTGTATGTCAAACTATATTTTTCTCATATAATATATCAAATTTTATAAAATCATTCACTTTGTATTAGTTATAATACTATGAAACTATACTTCTCCTCTTATGTTACCATTACATTTCTTTGATTTAGGTATATTAAATTATTTTATCTTTATTAAGATTTAATGTATATAAAGTTAATATTAAAAAAAATTGTCCTAATTTATGTTTCTTTACCATGGAAATTTTTAGTAATTCCAAATGAGGTTGAATTAAGATGAAACAAATATTGTTGCACTCAGCTCACGAGCTATGCCTAATTAAATATTTAGTTTGATAATTTTTATGAATTTTTATTTTCTAGAATTTTTACATGCTTTATAAGATATTTCAATTCATACCATATTTTAAGATCGAGGATATTAAACTCAATCTACATAAAACATTGGAATGCAACTTGCTCACGTAGTTTCACTTAATTCTTCAAAATTTTCACTTTAATTTAGCTATATTCCTATGTAACATAAAATCTCTTAGCATCTAACTATTCTATTGAATTTATTCAGTCATATTACATTACTTCAATTTATGATTTTTTAGTTACAATATATACTTTTTTAATATTAAAAAATAATTTACTATAATTTATGTTTTTTTAAATTTGTATTTTTATGTAATTCAAAATGAAGTTTGATGGACATGAACCAAATATCGTTGGACTCAACTCAATGAGCTCTGTGAAATTGAAAATTTATATTTTATATTTTGAAATATTTTATTTTCTTTTTGTTTTTCTCATTTTATGAAGCACTTTCATTGATCCTCTCATAAATTTTGTTTCATTTACTAAAACCTTTTGCTTTCACTTAGAGTATGAAACTCTAATTCTCCTTCGATGTGACTATTATATCACTTTGATTTTGTTACATTATACTAGTCTAGTTTACCTTATTTCAACTTTAATGTATATCTACTTAATTTAAAATAAAATAATTTTTTGTTATTTATGTTTTTTACGTAATTGAGTGAAAATCTAAATGAGGTCAAATTGAGAAACAATAAAAGTCATTAAACTCGTCTCATCAAGCTCTCTATAATTAAATATTGATTTTTATTTTTTTAAATATTGTTTAAATTTTTAACATGCCTTAGATGACATTTACATTCATGTCTACTTTCCGGACAAAGGATGTAACCTTTGGTCTTTTTTCTAACCTGGAATGTAGTATTCCCAAACTATTTACAAATTTCTTCAAATATTAAACTTTTATTTTGTTACACTATTATGGATCCCTAAATCTACTCTAATTTGGTAAAACTATTATTTTTCTTTCTTTAGTGTTTCTAATTTTAGATTTAATGCATACCACATAATATTAAAATTATAATTTTTTATTTATGATTAATTACTTTTGTAGCAAATAGTATTCCAAATAAGGTATAAATGATATGAAACAGATATTGTTGAACAATTATCGATGAACTTTATGCAATTAAATATACATTTTATACATTTTTATAAAATTTCTAAGTCGTTATCATGTATTACAATGTATATTTATTCATATCTTAATTTATGGTAAAAAAATGCCACAATCTCTTTAATTTCTTATAATGCTTTTTTTATAAAATTTATCTCATCTTTTCAATTTTTTAAATGGGGATATATTTGTTACTACAATTTATCTCATCTTATCTTCAATATATATTCAATTAAAATTAAAAAATATTTTCTTTCTATTTATAGTTTTTATTTTAGTAATTTCTAATAATTTCAAACAAGATCCAAACATTACAAAACAAATGTTGTTGGCTTTATCATTTAATTTTTTTCCTATTTAAGATTTTTGCATGCCTTATGAAACATTTTGATTTGTTGCTATTTTAATGATTAAGGATATTACACTCGGTCATTTGAATAACTTCGAATGCAACTTTGTCTTACACTTTGTCTCATTTCTTAAATGTTTTTTATTATATTTGGTTAACTTACTAACCTTTGCATCACATTGATTTTCTTATACTATATTTTTTTAATTAACCACATTTCAACTCAATATATATCTACTTAATATCAAAATAATTATTTAACATTTTTTCAATTTTTAATTGCTTTAGTAAAACAAGCAAGGTTTGATTGAAATGAAATAAATGTCATTGGACTCATCAACACAAATTTTTACAAATTAATTATTCTTTTTTATTATTTTAAACTTTTTATTTTCTTGGATTTTGTTATGCTTTATGAGACAATTTGAATCAGAAACGATTTCGCAATTGAGATTGTTTCAATCAATCTTCTTAGAATCATTGAACCTATTTTTCTTGTATAATATATCTCATTTATTAAAAGATTTCACTTTTAGTTGCTTACATTGCTATTTGATGATAAATCATCTCTCATGTATTGTTTTCATCAAATGTATTTAGTTAAATAACATTTCTTCGATTTATATCATTTTGTATTAGAATATATATCTACTAAAATTAAATTAATAATTTGTTATATTTTTGTTTAATTTAATTAGAAAATAATAATAATTTCAAACAACGCATATTGGAGATGAAATAATCATTACTAAACTCGTCTCAAAACACTCTATTTAATTAAATATTTATTTTTTATATTTTTTAATATTATATTTTCTAATATTTTATTATTCCTTGGGGATTGCATAAATTTTTACCTTATTTGATAAATGAGGATATTAAAATTAATCTACTTAGTGTCTTGGAATGGAACCCCGTCATAGAATTTATCTCATTTATTTAAATGCCTCTCTTTGATTTTCTTATATTACTATATCACTCTCATTCTTCTCTTGTGTGATATTCACACACATAGCCTTGACTTGGTTACATTATATCACTTCGATTAATCTTATTTCAACACTAACATATATTTTCTTAATAATAAAATAATAATTTATTATTTTTTATGCTTTTATGTTTGGGTAACTTGTACTATTTCCAAACAAGTTCTTATTGACACAAAATTAAACATTATTGGACTTATCTTAGTGAACTCTTTCAAAATAAATATTTATTTTATATTTTTAAATAATTTACTTTTAAGAGATTTGCATGGTTTTTCATGCAATTTATCTCAATTCTTCTTATTTTTTTTATTGATTGGGTTATATTATTATGTAACTCCAATTCTCCTCTCATGTGCCATTTGCATCAATCTAATTTGGTTATATTACAATGATTTAATTTATCTCATTTAACCATCAATTCATATTTACTTAATTTTAGAAAAACATAATTGATCTTTATGTTTAATTTATTTGGTAAAGCATAGTAATTCCAATTGAGGTCTAATTAAGAATAAATGAACATTTTGTACTCATCATGATTTATCTCCTTAATTGATCTCATTAAACCATCAATTTAATTAGGTTATATATATATATATATATATATATATATATATATATATATATATATATATATATATATATATATATATATATATATATATATATATATATATATATATATATAAATATAATTTCTATTTATTTATGCTTTTTTACTTTAACGATCCATAGTAATTCCAAATAATATCTTATGAAGATGAAAAAAATGTTGTTGTAATTATCTTAATTTGCTCTATCTAATTAGGTATTCTTTTTCTATTTTTTTGAAATATTTAACATTCCAATTTTATGGCATTCTTTACAAGTCATTGCTTTTATACTTAGTTTGATGATCCATAATGTTACACTCTATTTCCATAGCATCTTCAATGTAGTTTTCTTATAAAAAAATATTTTTCTTCTTCAATTCTCATGCTTTGATTTTGTTAAGTACAACGAACTCAATTTATCTCATTTGTATAATAGTGTATGCTTACTTAATATTATAATACTAATTTGTTATTATTTAAGCATATTTATTATTTGAATTTGTAATAATTACAAATGATGTTTAATATAGATAAGAAAATGTCATTCAACTTATCTTAATGAGCTCCATGTAGTTAAAAATTTGTTGTTAGATTTTTTAAATTTTGCATTTTCTAGAGTGTTTTCATATTTTTTGACATGTTTTGTTTCATACTAAATTAAGGGATCTAGGAGTTGCACTTGATTGCCTTAGTGTTTTGGAATACAGCTTTCTTATAAATTTATATCAATTACTCAACTTTTTTTGTTTTGTTATATTTTATTGTAACTCAAAATCTCCTCTCATCTAATCTTTATATTTTTTTAATAATAATTTATATTTGTTTTGCTTATTTTCTTTTGTCATTTACAAAAACCCAAAAAATTTCTAATACACATGAAACAATCCTCATTAAACTTTTCATGATGTGCTCTATTCTTTTACATATTTATTTTTAAAATTTCAAAGATTTTCTATTCAAGGTTTTGGCATACTTTATGAGAAATTTTGAATTATTTATAATTTGTTGGTTAAGGAAATTGCACTTGAGCTCCTTATTATCTTGGAACTCAATTTTTTGATATAATTTAATTTATTTCTGCTTATATGCGTATTTGCTTCAAATTAAAGTACTAATTAAAAATATTTTATGTTCATTTGCTTTGATAATTTAGAGTAGTTCCAAATGAGGTCCAATCAATATGAAATAAGCATTATTTTGGCACAGTTTAGGTGATATTTTGATTACTACCTTATTAACAATTAAAGATGCTATCCTAGATCTCCTTAGTAACTTGCACTGAAACTTCCCCAATAATACATGTCATTGATTCAATTTTTCTATTTGATTTAGTTGTATTACTACGTTACACTAAAGCTCCTTTCATGTGACCTTTATAACACTTTAATTTTTTTATATTATATTAATTTAATTTAACTAATTACAACTTTAATTAATGTATTGAAAAAGTATTCAATATACTTTATTTTTATTTATGCTTATTTTCTTTTTTAATCTATAGTAATTCCAAGCAAAGTTTGATTGAGACAAAACAAATGTTTTGGACTCATCTTAATGAGATGCATCCCATAAATATTTATTTTTTAACCTAATATTTTATTTTCTTTAGTTTTGGGTTTCTACATAAGACATTTTACTTTGTATGTGATTTTGAAGTTGTTAATGTTGCACTTAGTCTCATTAACATCACAAAATGTAATTTTTCCTATAGTTTAAAAATTTTATGCAAATATTTTGTTTTGATTTGGTTTAGTTATATATTACTCTAAATCTTTTTTCTGGTGACCTTTGCATCACTTCGATTTTGTTTAATTACATTAGTTTTATTGATCTCATTTTAGTTATAATATATATACTATGTATTAAAATAATTTTTTTATTATTTATGTTTATTTAGCTTTTAAATTTATAGTAATTCGATGAGAATTAATCAAGATGAAAAAAATATCATTCAACTCATTTAATTAGCTTTATCTTCTATAATATTTCATTTTTTATTTCTTAGCATTTAATTTTCTTTAATTTTTGGACTATTTACAAATAATGTTTTTATTCGTACCTAATTTGATGACCATGGATGTTGCAGTCTATCTCTTTAGTGTCGTAAAATGAAACTTTTTCATACAAATTACTTCATTTATTCATGTTACTTTTTATTCCTTTGATTTGATTATATTTAATTGCTTTAGTTCAAAAAAATTTATCTTTAATAAAAATTTTATTAATATTAAAATAAAATTTTATTCTAATTTATGCTAAATTATTTTGGTAATTCCATATAGTTCCTGATGAAGTTAGTTCAAGAAACAATGAACCAACTTGAACTCGTTTTTATGAGCTTTATGAAATGATATGCACATATTTATATTTATAATTATTTTATTTTCTAGGTATTTATCAAGCTGTTTGAGGCATTTCAATTTGTATATGATTTGCAAATTTATGATGTTGCAATCTATTTTCTTAATGTTTATATTGCAATTTTTCCATATATATTGATTCAATTTGTCTCATTTTGACTTTATTATATTTTTTATTTATAAAATAAAAATTTATTCATTATTTATGCTTATTTACCTTGGCAATTCACAAAAATTACAAATAAGTTTTCATGGAGGAAAGAAAAATATGGTTTAACTTATCTCAACGAATCTTACTAAATTAAATAATCATTTTTATATTTTTTTTATTTTTTAATTTTCTTAAATATTGGTACCCTTTATAAGATATTTTGATTCATACCTAATTTGATAATCAAAGATATTTTTATTCATATCTTGTTTAAAAATCAAACATACTACACTGATTATACTTTGTTTTTAGAATGATGGTTTCACATATAATTTGTCTAAATTCTTAAAAATTATTTACTTTGATTGTTATATTATAATGTAAGTACAAAATTCCTTTTCATGTGATATTTACCTTGCTTTCATTTTGTTATATTATCTTTTTTCAATTTATCTCCTTTCAATTTTAATATATATTTAATTAATCTTAAAATAATAATTTATTATTAGATTTTCTAATTTTATTTTCAAATTACAATAATTCAAAAAATAAATCAGTATTTAGACAAATTACAATGTTGCAATCTATTACTCTTAATTAAAATAAAAATTTTAATTATTTTAAGTATCTTATTTTCTAAGTTTTTAATACATTTTTTAAGTTATGTTCATTTCTATATGCTTTGACTATTAAGAATGTTACACACAATTTTCTTAGTGTCTTAGATTGTAGCTTTCCTATATTATTTTTTTAACTTCTTCAAAGGTTTTTAATTTGATTATATTATATTACTATGAGCTCTACTTCTCCTCATGTTTGACCTTTACACTGCTTTAATTTGGCTACATTGTATTTCTTAAATTTTCTCATTTTCACTTTATTACAATTTTTTTTAATATAAACATAATAATTTAAAGTTATCTATCCATATTTTTATAATTTGCATTAATTATAACAAAAAATCAATTCAAATGAAACTTAAATCATCATACTCTTCCTCATAAGCTCTATCAAAGTAAACATTCATTTCTTTAAAAAAATTTATTTTATAGGATTTTAACAATTTTTATAAAATCATTTTGTTCACATCTAACTTTATGATTAATAACTATATAATCCATGTCCTTATTATCTTAGAAAGTAATTGTTTTGCACACCTTAACTCATCTCATTAAATATTTTCACTTTGATTTGGTAATAATATTTTGAAACACTTTTTTCTCTCGTAGGATCTCTACATTCCTTTGAATTGGTTACATTCATTTTCTTCATTTGATCTCATTTAAAAATTAAAATATATTTCCTTGATATTAATATAATAAATTATTATTATAACCTTTTATTTATTTAATTAATTCATAGTAATTCCAAATGAGGTTAGATCGAGTTGAAACTAATGTATTTTAACACATCTATATAAGCTCCATCAAAATAAGTAATTTGTTTCACATTTTTAAATTTTTTTTCAATCATTTGGCATGTTTTATAAGATTTTTCAACTCATACTTGATTTGATGATCAAGGATGTTACATATGTTGGAATGTAGCTTTCGCATACAATTGATCTCTTTACTTCAAAATGTTTTATTTGTTTTTTTTGTAATACTATAAATTTGAATTCATCTCTCACATGACCTTTACATTTCTTTAATTTGGCTAAATTATATTGCCTCAATTTATCTAATTTCAACTTTTTTATGCATTTACATAATATTAAAATAAAAATTTATTATTAGTTATGCTAATTTGTTTTGGTATTTCTTAGTAATTGAAAATGATTTTAGCAAGAGATGAAGGAAACTTCATGACACAGATCAATAAGCTTAATCACATTAAAATTTTATTTTTATTTTTTTAGATATATTATAATTTAAGGAGTTGACATGCCTCATAGTTATTTTAATTTAGTTATAGTTTAAGCATCAACGATTTGTAATATTTTCTTTATCATCATAAAATATAATTTCTGCACACAATTGATCTAATTTCTTCAAATTGTTTCCTTTGATTTAGTTATATTAACATAAAACTCTAGTTCATCTCTTATGTGAACTCGACATTATTTTGATTTTGTTATATTTTATGATATTAATTATTTTTATTTGAACTTTTGTATTTTTTTACTTAATATTAGAAAAAAAATTATTATATTTTTATTAACTTTACTAATTATCAATAATTCCAAACGAGGTCTAATCGAGAGAAATCAAATGTCCCTAGACTCATTTTGACAAACTTTATTAAATAGAATATTCATTATTTTAATTTTCAAACAAATTTTGCATGCTCTTTTACTTAGTAGCTTAGATTACAAAATTCTTTTGTAATTTATCTCATTTTTTAAATTTGATTTTTTTGATGTTTTCTCATATTACAATGTAACTTTGTATCTCCTCTTATATGACTTTTACATAACTTTGATTTTATTATGTTAAATTTTAACATATATTAACTTAATGATTAAATATTATTTATGTTGTTATTATTCTTATTTACTTTGGTAATTTGTATTCAATCATTAATAGGTAAGATCGAGATGAAACAAATGTCGTTGGAAATGTGTAGAAGAAATAAATTATTTAATTTTTCTTCGTTACTTTGCTAGTTTACATATGGTTATATTTTAATTATTTACTTATTTGGCTAATTTTCTCAATTTTTTTATATCAATAAATTAGGCATGCATTACCAAAAAATTCAATTCAAACTTAATCTGATAATCAAGGATATTGCACTCGATCTCCTAAATTTCTTGGAATGAATCTTTTTATACAATTTATCTCATTTTAACTATAATAAATACCTAATTTTAAAAGAATAATTTACTATTGTTTGTCTTTATTTATGTTAGAAATTCCCAAAAATTCCAAAGGAGTTTAGATAATGTAGTTACTAAATCAACTCTATCCATTAAATATTAATTTTTATTATGTTTTATTTTCTATGATTTTGGCATATTTTATGTGACATTTTTATTTCTACCCAATTAATAAAGATGGTTGTAGCACTTAATCTTCATTGTATCTTACAATATAATGTTCCTCTATAATTAACCTCACTTATACAAATTTTTACTTCAATTTGGTTATATTACTAAGTAGGCCTAAATCACATCTCATGTGACATTTACGTTTCTTTCTTTTCATTACGTTATGTTTTTTTAATTTTTCTTGTTTCACCTTTAATACTTATTATGATAATATCAAAATAAACATTTGTTATTATTTATTTTTATTTACTTTTGTATTTCATCAAAATTCTAAATGTAGTTCAATCAAAACTAGAAAAAGTTGATAGAATCAACTCAATGAGCTCTATCTACTTAAATAATTATTTTTATATTTCTAAAAATTTTAGTTTTTATAATTTTGTATTATTTTTCAAGATTTTCTGTTCATGCCTAATTTGATGAACATGGATGTTTTACTTGATCTCTCAAGTATTTTAGAATATAATTTTCCTACGCAATTGATCTTATTTATTAAAATAGTTTTCTTTGATTTGGATATATTACTATGTAATTTAAATCCTCTTCTCCTATGGCCTCTACATCGTTATTATTTGGTTTCATTACATTACTTCAATTTATCTTATTTCAAAATTACTGAATTTCTTTTTAATATAAAAATAATAATATATTATTATTTATGCTTACTTACTTCATTAATTTACAGAACTTTTAAATAAGGTCCACTCAAGATATAAAAAACATCAATGGGCTAGTCTCGAAGAGCTTTATCAAAATAAATATTCATTTTTATAATTTTGAATATTTTATTTTTTATATTTTGATAGGTTATGCAAAATATTTTATGTTTTACTAATTTTGACAATTGAGAATGTTACACTTGATCTCCTTAGTGTCATGTAATTTAATTTTCCTGTACAACTTATCTCTTTTCTTCAAATACTTTATTCTGATTTGATTATATTACTATGTAACTCTAAAGCTTCACTTGTATGAGTTTTACATTGCTTTTATTTGTATATTATATTTGCTCAATTTATTTGATTTCAACTTTAATATTTATTTAGTTAATAGTAAAATGTCATTGGATTTGTCACCACAAGCTCTATTCAACTAAATAATGAAGTTTGCATTTTTAAATATTTTATTTTCTTTAATTTTGGCAAGTTTTTTGCATCATTTTGATTTGCACTTTATTTAGTGATCATGGATGTTTCCCCTGATCTCATAACACCTTATAATTCATTTCTAATTTCGTCTTATGTGACTTTTTATAAGTTTGATTTGGACATATATAGTCATTTAATTAACTCATTTTAACTTTGTTACATATTTATTTATAGAAAAATAATAATTTAATTTTATTATTTTTTACTAATTTAGTATTTCATGGAAACAAGTGCAGTCAACTAGTCTCAACAAACTTTATCCATTTTTAAAAAATTAATATTTTTTCTTTTTTTGTTTTACAATGCTTTGTATAATTTATTGACTATACTAGAATTAATAATTAAGAATGTCACACTCATGCTCTTTAGTATCTTGTATTGTATTTATTTTATGAGATATTTTGTACCTCATTTAATGATCATTAATCTTATCTCAACCTCCTTTGTACCTTACAATGTAAGTATCTTGTATAATTTTTCTCTCTATTTCCAAATAGTTTCCTTTGATTTGGTTTTATTATTATGAAGCTCAAACTCTCTTATTATATGACCTTTTCTTTGCGTTGATTTTGTTATAATATAATGCTTTAATTTATTTCATTTTTACTTTAATATGTGTTTACTTTATGCTAAAATAATAATCGATTATTATTTATGTTAATTTATTTTTTAATTCATAGTATATCTAAATGAAGTTTGATAGTGAAAAAACAAACATTATTAGACACATCATGCCTAACTCTATCCAATTAAATATTAATTTATAATTTTCAAATATTTTATTTTATAGTATTTGTACATATCTTATGAGAAAATTTGACTAGTACCTTATTTGATGACTGAGGATGTTACACTATATCGTCTTATGAGCATGGAATAGAATTTTCTATCACAATTTATCTCATTTCATTATTTTTTTACTTTGATTTGGTTGTTTTAGTTTGTAACTCCAAATCTCCACTTAAGTGGCATTTACATCATCTTGAATTACTTATATTATTTTTCCTCAATTTATCTCATTTCACCTTCAATGCTTATATTTCCTTAATATTAAAATAATATTTTTTATTATTTATGTTTGTTTATTATGGTAATTTTTTATTATTTTATACAAGTTTCATGGAGATGAAACAAATGTCATTGGACTCACTCAAAAAACTCTTATCAAATTAAAAAACTTTTTTCATATTTAATTTTTTTATTTTCATAAGTTTTTCCATAATTTTCTAAATATCTTGTTTCATATCATATTCTATGATCGAGGAAGTTACATTCAATCCCCTTAATATATTGGAATATAGCATTAATACATAACCTTACAATCAAAGATATGTTAAGGCACCCTTGTGTTTGATAAGTGGAGCCATAAAGTTTTAGCATTTTGTTCAAATGGACTTGTTTTTTGGTGAAATAAGTTTAGGTATGAATAACAAGCCATACATTTTTAAAGATTGTGACTTAATATTCCTCAATTATCCTGAAATATTCAATAAGATTCAAGGCTTAAAGAAGAGTACACCAAATTTGAAAATGTTTTCCTTTTATTATAAATTATTAGTTTTTTTTACTTTTAATATAAGGCACATCTCTCCATTAAAATCTTGCTTAAAACTTTTCTTGATTTAGGAATCATAGGATTAAATTTTTCAATCATTTAATCCCTTCAAATTATATTTGAATCATTTTTCAATGATTTTTAAATAATTTTTAAGTCATTTATGTATTAACCTTTTCTTTGTGTTTAGGTGACTCAGATTTGTGAAACCTCCAGTTTGATTTTATCTCTTAAAACATCGACATGGGGTTGTGCTTGCAAAAGCTCTAGTGATCCCTAAAGGAAAACCTCAAGTACCTTGTAGGTTGGATGTGAAACGTAAAGAGTACCTCAAGTTGTAACTATTTTAATCATGGAGCTTTTCATGACCTTTGTTGTGGGTTGATATACAATCTTGTTTAAACAAAATCACTAATAATTTTGTTATACCCTAATAATTTTATTTGTTTTTTACTTAATCATAAAAAATTTAAAATTAATTAAGTGTTTCTACAAACATAAAATCGCTTTTATAAGGAATTCTTGAACAATAAATACAATCCAAAAATAGAAAAAAATTATGAATCAATAATTCATAACCTTCATGTAGGAATCATTGGACACATATCTTATATCTAGATGTTACACTAAATCTTCATCATATCTCGAATTTCAATTTTCCCAAATAATTTGTCTCATTTCATCATTTTCTTATTTTGATTTCGTTATATTACTTTGTAACTTGAAATACACTCCAATATGACTTTTATGTCACATTGATTTTAATTTATTACATTGCATCAATTATTTGTTTTTTAGTTTTAATAAAATATTTAATTAATATTTAACAATTAATTTATTTTTATTATTATTTATTATTATTTACTTTGAAAACCTAGCAATTCTATGCGAAATAAAATTGAGACAAAAATAGATATTGTTGGACTCTACTCTATTAAAGCTATCTAATTAAAAATCATTTTTGCTTTTTAAATAGTAAATTTTCTAAGGCATCGAATGCTTTGTGGGATATTTTAGTTCAACTTTATTTATTGGTAAATGAATGCTCCTTAGTATCTTAGAATGCTCCATTCCTATACAATTTATCACACTTTTTTAAATAATTTCCTTGGATTTTACTATATTAGAAGCTTCGAGTTGATTTTGTTATATTATTACGTAACTCCAATTCTAATTTTTTCAAATTTCTAGTATTTTTTCATGCTTTATCAAACATTCTAATTCATACTAGAGTTCATGATGGAGGGCATTACACTTAATCTCATTAGTATCTTGGAAAGAAACTTTCACATACATATAATCTCGTTTATTTAAATCTTTCATTTTTATTTGGTTATTTTATAATGTAACTCCAATTTTTCTCCCATATGACATTTAAATTTCTTTTCTTTTATTGTGTTATAATCTTTAATTTTATTTTTCTATATATATTTATTTTTTCTTTGTATTGAAATAATAATATATTATGATTTATTTCTATTTCATTTTTGTAAATCGTAGTAATTCAAAATGAGCCTAAATTAAGAAGAATAAAAAGTTCATTGCCTTATTTAGATGAGCATTTCAGGAGTATATATTCATTTTATTATTTTATTATTCTATTTTTGATGGTTTTTTTGCTTCATTAGTTATTTTGATTGTCGCAAGTTTACTAACTGGGGGATGTCTTATCTGACCCACTTAGTATCTTAGAATGTAGTTTTCCCAAATAATTTTTCTTATTTCTTCATAGTTTTTACTTCGATTTGGTTTTATTACTATGTAACTCAAATTCTTCTCCATTATGACATTAACATCGCTTTGATTTTAATATTTTTCCATACTTCAATTTATCACATTTTTAGCTTTAACTATATTTACTTAATAGTAAGGTGATAAATAGTTATCATTTATTTTTAATATTTTTGGTAATGCAAAATAATCCTTAGTGACATGAAATAAACAAATATTGTTAAAATCATCTCAACGAGCTCTATTCAATAAATATGCATTTTTATATTTTTTATATATTTAAATGTCTTGGGTTTTGGTAATCTTTAAAAGAAATTTTAATTGATTTTTCGTTTGGTTATCAAGGCTGTTACATTCTATTTCCTTAGTATCTAGGAAAGTGGCTTTGTCATATAATTTAAATCATTTCTAAAAAAGTTTTGCTTTGATTCCATTATATAACAATGATACTCTAATTCTTATGGGTTGCAAAGTTTACATCACTTCAATTTTAATACATCACATTGCCTCAATTTTTTTTGCTTTATTTTAATTTATATTTAATAAATATTATGATAACTATTTATTATTATTTATGTGTAATTACTTCAACAATTAGTAGTAATAACAAACAGGATTCAAACTACATGAAACTAATATCGTTGGATGCATCCTAATGAGCTTTAAGTTTTTAAATATCGATTTTTATAATTTTTAAATATTTTTCCTTTAATTTTTGCATGTTATATGGTACTTTTTTATTCATATCTTGTTAGACTATTTTTAAACTTAGTCTACTAAGCATCTTTAAATATAACTTTCTATTATAATTTATCAGTTCTTCGAGTTTTTCTCTTTGATATGATTATCGTACTTTTAAACTCTAATTCCTATCTTACGTAACCTTGACAACAATTTCATTTTATCATATTATATTACTATAATTTATCTCATCTCAATTTTACTATAAATTTATTTAATTTTAAATTTTTTTTTTACTTTACATGTTTAGTTACTTTTGTAATTCATAGTTGTTCTAAATGAGTTGCAACTAAGAAGAATCAATTATTATTGTTCCCGTCTATGCAAGCACTCTGAAATCATATATTGTTTTTATGTTTTTGAATATTTTATTTTCTCATATTTTAGTGTGACTTATGCGATATTTGAATTTGTAGCTTATTTGATGATTAAGGATATATCACTTGATCTGTTTGAGAAATTGAAATGCAACTTTCCTATAAAATATATCTCTTTTTCCAAAAGATTTTATTTTTTTAGATATAACACTATGTAAATCATATTCATAATTTTACAAATTTTTTAAGTATTAGCATGCTTTATGACCTATTTCAATTTGTACCAAATTTTATGATCAGGTGTTATACTCAATCTCATTACTATGTTAGAATGCAACTTTAACATACATATTATCTCATTTATTCAAATCTTTTGTTTTGATTTGGATATATTATAATATAACTATGATTCTCTTCACATGTGATGTTCAAATTACTTTGGCTTTGATATATCAATTTAACTCTTTCGACTTTGATATATATATACATATTTTCTTGATATTAGCTAATAATTTACTATTATCTATACTAATTCATTTTGATAATTCATAATAATTTCAAACAAAGTTTAATTATGATGAAACAAATATCATTTGTCTCATCAAGATGAGCTCTTTACAAATAAATGTTTATTTATATTTTTAATTATTTCTTTTTCTAAATTTTTGAAGACCTTATGCATTTCTTTTATTTAATTTGATAATTGATGATATTTTATTCAATGTCCTAAATATCTTCGATTTTAATTTTCCTAAAAAATTTATTTCATTTCATAAACATTTTCTCTTTTACTTGGTTTTATTGCTATGCAACACTAATTCTCAATTAAAATGTTTATGTTACATCAACTTTATTAATTTGCATTACCTCAATTGATCTCATTTTCAACTTTAATATATATTTTCTTAATGTTAATATACTAAATTATTATCATTTATTTTAAATTTCTTCAGCAAACTGTAGTAATTCCAAATGAGATTTAATTAAGAAAACAGAAAAATTTTTACTCATCTTGATTATCACTATTTAATTAAATATTAATTTCTATATTTCAAAATATTTTAATTACTTGGGTTTTAGCATATGTTATAAGATATTTTCATTTATTTTTTATTTTATTTTCGAGGATGTTACACTGAAAGTCTTAAACGTCTTGGAAAGTAGCTTCAATGTGTAATTTAACTAATTTTTAATAAAATTTTGCTTTGATTCATTGTAATACTCTAATTCTCCTACCTCATAAATTTTACATCACTTTTTCATTAATAGATTACATTGCTTCAATTTATCTCATTTATCTTATAATATTTATTTAACTAAAAATTTATTTATTTTATGCTTAATTACATTTATATTTTATAGTAATTTTAAATGGGGTTTAAATACACAGAAAAATGTCTTGGGACTTATCTCATTAAGTTCTAACTAATTAAATATTAATTATTAAAATTTTTAAATATTTCATTTATAGATTTATACATATAATTCGAAACTTTTTGGTTAATACCTAATTTTAATATTGAGGATTTATACTTAATCTACTAAGTATCTTGTAACATAGTATTCTAGTATAGTTTATAGTATTGATTTTGTTATACTAATACGTAAGTCCTATTCTCATCTACTATAACCTTTACATTTTATTGAGTTGGTCATATTACATTTATTCAATTTCTCTCACTGTAACTTTAATATATATTGCTACAAAACTCTAATTCTTCTCACATGTGACCTATATCATTTTAATTTGGATATTTTATATTTTTTTAATTTATTTCATTTCAATTTTAATATATATTTATTTCATATAAAACTATTATTTTTTTTAATTATTTTCATAATTCAAGATAATTTCAAATGACGATTTTAGGAGACAAAACAAACGTCATTATGATTATTGCAAGTAGCTCTAATCGATAAAATATTCCCTTTTTTAAATTTTAAATTTTCAATATTTTTGGCCTTTTTGATTTCTACTTCATTTGACCATTAAGGATATTACTCTCGATCTCTCAAATATATTAGAATTTAATTTTCCTATACAATTAATATTATTCTTCAAAAATTTTCATTCATTTGGTGATGTTTTACGAAAAAACTTTAATTCTCTTCTCTTTTGTGCGTTATGATTCCTTGATTCGATTATATTATGTTACTTCATTGTATCTAATTTCAATTTTAATATATTTTAAATTAATATTATAATAACGAATTATTATTATTTACATTTAATTATTTAGTTAATTGTTTGTAATTCTTAATAATATCTCATTATGAAAAAAATGCTATTAGATTGATTTAAGTGAGCACTTCCTATTAACTATTACTTTTTTTATAGTTTTTTGCATATATTAGAAGGCAATCAAATTTATATTTGATTTAGATATTATACTCAATCTTCTCACTATCTTTGAATGCAACTATTCAATATGATTTACATCATTTAATCTATTATTTCTATTTAATTTTATTATATTTTTATGAAACTAAAATTCTTCTTGTGTGACCTTTACATTAACTTAATTTTGTTTTGTTAGAGTGTTTTAGTATAATTTTAGCTTTGAATTAGAACACTTAATGTTAATATTATAATTTATTATCGTTTATATTTATTGAATTTTTTGATTTGTATTAATTCAAATATTTTGCTTCGAATTGGTTATATTTTTATGCAACTCTTAATCTTATTTCAAGTGAGCATTACATCGATTTGATTTTATTTTCTTATGGTATCTTAACTTAACTCATTTTTACATTAATAAATATTTAATTATTATTAAAATCATTCATTCTATTTTATGGTAATTATTTTTAGCAATAGTAACAAAAAAGGTCCATTCAACATAAAATGAGCATTATTTAACGTCTCAATAAGCTCTAAAAAATTAAATGTATATCTTTATTTTTTAAAATATTTTTTATCTTTAGCATACTTTATGGGACATTTCAAATTGAACCTATTGTATATATTAGTGATTTTAAAATTTGTTTCCTTAATTTCTTAAATTGTAATCTTATTATATAATTTTTTATTTCTTCAAATATTTTCCTTTGATTTGGATAGATAACTATGAAACTCCAATTCTCATCTCATGCAACCTTTTTATTACATTTATTTCATTAATTTGCATTACTTTAATTTATCTCAATTAATTTTTTTTATTATTTTTTAAAAATTAAAATAATAATTTTTTATTTATGCTTATTTACTTAAGTAATTTAGAGTAATTATAAAAGTGATATAATAAAGATGAAACAAATGTCATTGAACTCACCTTGATGAGTTTGACCTAATTAAATATTCTTTTTTATTTTATTTTTTAAAATTTTATTTTCTAAAACTTTACTCACTTTTCAATGTATTTATTTCATACTTAATTTGATAATCAATGACGTTATACTTGAAATCCTTAATGTCTTTTAATAAAATAATCTAGAACAATTAATCTTAATTTTTTAAATAGTTTTCGTTATTTTAGTTATACAACTTTGTAACTCTTAATCTCAATTCATATGAACCTTAATTTTCTTTTATTTGGTTATGTTATATTACTTCAATTTATCTTATTTCAGCTTTAATAAATTTTCTTAATATTAAAATAATTATGTTTTATTATTTATGCTAGTTTATTTTGATAATTCATAGAAATTCAACATGAGATCAATTTATGACAAAATCAACTTCATTTGACTCATGTTAATGTACTCCATCAAATTAAACATATATTTTTATTAGTTTAAATATTTTATTTTTTAATGTTTTGGCATGCTTTACCTGACATTTTAAATAAAACTAGATTTGATGATTAAAGATTGCACACTCGATCCCTTTAGTGTCTTTGATTGCAAGTTTCTCCCCCAATTAATCTCGTTTTTTCAAATTTTTTAATTTAATTTTGTAATCTTTCTCTAAACTCTGTTTGTCCTCTCATGTCCTAAACATCATTTTAATTCGGTTATATTGCATTTATTAAATTTATATCATTTCAACATTATGATATATTTACTTAATATTAAAATATTAATCTATTATTATTTACGCTCAATCATTTTGTAAATTTGTAAGAACTCAAAACAAGATTTAATCGAGATGAAGCTAATGTCATTGGACATGTCTGAACAAGCAATATGCAATGAAATATTCATTTTAATCCTTTTTAATAATCATGTTTCTATGATTTTACCATGCTGTATGACATTTTAATTTGTACCAGATTTGATGATCTATGATATTGCAACTCATCTCCTTAGTAACATAGAATGCATTGTTTTAAACCAATTTAGCTTAATTATTTAAATTTTTTGTGGTTATACTATTATGTAACTCTCCTTCTCCTCTTAAGTGACATCTAAACCACCTTGATTTTTTTATATTATGTTGATTCAATGAATCTCATTTCAACCTTAAAATATATTTGTATAATATATAAAGAAAAATTCATTATTATTTACTTTTATTTATTGTAGCAATTTATAGTAATTTCAAATTATATAATATCGAGATGAAACTAACATCATTAGGCATGTGTAAATAAAATATATAAAATTAAATATTTATTTTTACATTTTCGAATTTTTTTTCTTTCGAAGGGTTTTGCATGCTTGACAAGATAATTCAAATTGTAACTCATTTCATAATCAAGGATGTCACACTCATTCTTCTTAGTAACATGGAATGAAGCTTTTTTTGTTTAATTCATCTTTTTTAAATAATGTTTTTTATCTAGTTATATTACAATGAACTATCATTGTTCTCTCATGTGACCATTACATTACTTTGAAATGATCAAATTATATTACTTTAATTTATCATATCTTGAGCTTTGTTATATTTTTACTTATTATCAAAATTTTAATTTATTATTATTTCTATTAATTTATTTTGTTAATTTATAATAATTCAAAAAGGGGTTATCTAAGGATAAATGAATTGAATTGGATGGTTTTCAACAAGCTCTATCCAATTACTTATTAATTTATATATTTTTAAATATTTTTCTAAAGTTTTAACATGTTTTTCAAGATATTTAAACTCATGTTATATTTGACTATCAATGATGCTACATTTAATTTCCTTAGTATATTTGAGTAAAGCTATCTTATTCAATATATCTAACCTTTTAATATTTTTCCTTTTCCTCAGTTATATTACTATATAATACTAATTCTCCTCTCATGTAAACTAAACATCATTTTGAATTGAATATATTATACTTCTTTAATTAATCAGATTTTAACTTTAATATACCATAAATATTAAAATAATAGCTTAGCATAATTTGTGTTTGTTTGAATTAGTCATTTGTAATATTTGCAGAAAGGTCCAATCAATATGAAACAAATGTCCTTGGACTCTTCTCAACAACATCTATCAAACTTAAAATGCATTTATAAATTTTTAAATATCATATTCTCTAGAGTTTTTGCATGCTTAACAAAACACTTTAATTTATACTTGTTTGAGGATGTTACAGTAGTCCTCTTATGTATCGTGTAATGTTAATTTTACTTTAAATTTATCTCATTTTTTCAAATTATTTTATTTTATTTAAATACATTGCTTTAATTTTCCTTTTTTAGTTTTCAAATATATTTTTACATAATATAAAAATAATTATTTATTTTTATTTATATGTTTCCTGTAGTTGTAGTTCATATTAATTGCAAACCAAGTTTGATCGAGATAGCAAAAATATTTTTTGGACTCATCTAAATGAGCTCTATCTAACTAATTTGGAATGCAAATTTCTTGTATAATTTATCTCATTTTTATAAGTTTTTTACATTGACATTAATTATCATCCAGCTCTAAATCTTTTCTCATGTGACCATTAAAATTTTTTGAAATGGTTATATTACATTATTTGAATTTATCATTTTTTGTATTATTACATATTTATAAAGTACTAAATTAAGTTAATCTTATTATATTTCATTTTTTATATTTAAAATTTTTATTTTAATTTTTAATATGCTTTAGGTGATATTTTTATTCGTACATGATTTGATAATTGAGGATGTCACACTAAATCTCCTTAGTACCTTCAAATATAAAATTCTAATGTAATTTTCCTATTATCATCAAGTTTTTTATTTTATTTGGTTGTATTAGTATGTAACTCCAAATGTTCCCTAACGTGCCATTTACATCACTTTCATTTGATTTTATTATATTGGTTCAATTTATCACTTCCCAATTTTATCCTATATTCATTTGATATTAAAATAGTAATTATTTATTGTTTATTTTATTTACTTTTACAATTTGTAATAATTCTAAAAGTGGTTAAATCAAGAAGCTTTTGTTTGAATGTTTTGGTTATTTTATTATGTAACACTTAATCTCTTCCCATGTGGCCTTCATAATGAATTAATTTTCATATGTTCCACTTTCTTAATTTATCTCTTTTTAGTTATAATAAATATTTACTTAATTTAAAAATTATAATTTCTCATTATTTGTGCTCATATAATTTTGTAATTTGTTGTAACTGCATTGGATGTTTGATGGAGAGGAAATAATTGCATTTTTTATTATTTTGATGAGTTTAACTAAACAAATATTAATTTTTTAATTTTTTAAAATTGCATCCATAGGATTTTTCATCCTTTATGATATTTTTTGATTGCATCTTATCTCATAATCAAGGATTTTACACCTAGACTCCTTAGTATCTTAGAATGTAACATTCCTAAAAAATTATCTCATCTATTCAAAATTTTAACTTTGATTTTTCTTCATTACTTTGAACCTATAAATCTCTTCTAATGTGAAATAATATAACTTTCAATTTGTTTTATTACTTTGTGTCAAATTTTCTCATTTTAGATCTAATATCAATTGACTTATATTAAACTAATATAGTATTGTTTTTAATGATAATGTAATTTCTTATTTCATTGCAATTACAAATGAGATCCAATAAAGGCAAAACCAACTTTATTGCATTTGTCTTGAAGAGGTCTATCTAGTTAAATTTTCTTTACGAGATATTTTGAATCAAACCCAAATCAATAATACAGGTCATTACACTTGATTTTCTTATTCTCTTAGAATTAATATTTTTCATATAATTTATCACTTTTATTATTATTTTTTTTGCTTTAAGTTTCTTCTATTTCTATGAAAGTTGAATTATGCTCTTGCATGACCTTAACAACTCTTTTATTTGGTTATATTATATTAGTTCAGTTCTTATAATTTTATTTTTAACATATATTTTTCTAATATTTAAAAAATAATTTATAATTATTTACTCTTAATTAATATGACAATTTATAACAACTAAAAATATGGTATGATGGACACATCATCATGAGCACTATCTTATAATGTAACTATTTTTGTATCTTTTAATATTTTTTTTTCTAAGATTTGATCATGCTTTATGAGAATTTAAATTGCACTTGATTTGACTAATAAGGATGAAATACTCAACCTCTATATTAACTTTGATTAAGTTTTTTGCCATAAAATTTATCTGCTCAAATTTTTTACTTGATTTGGTTTTAATACTATGTGACACTAAACCTCCTACCAAATGACCTTTATATCATTATCATTTTTATTTATTGTATTGCTTCATTGTTGCACTTTTTCATTTTAATATTTATTTACTTAACATTAAAATAATAATTTAACATAATCTACGATAATTTAATTTTTTTTTTAGAATAATTCAAAACATATTCTCAATGAATCAAGAAACATCATTTGAATTATCTCAATAAGGTCTATCTAATTAAACATTGTTTTATTGTTTAAAATATTGAATTTTCGTGGTCTTTGATATGCTTTGTGAGACAATAATTTATACCAAATTTGATGATCTTGGTTGTTGCACTTGATTTTTTTGGTATTTGTAATAGCTTTTCTCATAAAATTTAACTCCTTTCTAATTTTTTTCTTCACTATTATTCATTTTCCATAGAAGACTAATCATCACCTTATCTCACATTTACATTACTTTGGTATGGTTAAATTTTATTATTTCAATTTTTCTAATTTCAACTTTAACTCATCATTACCTAAAATAAAAAAATAAATTATTTTGATTTTCTTTCGTTGGAATGGCAATGTATAATTATTGAAAATATAATTTGATGGAAAGAAAGAGACACATTTGACACATCATGATGAGCTTATTCCTATAATATAATCGTTTTTATATTTTAAAATATTTTATTTGCTATGACTTTAGCATCCTTTATTAGAATTCTAATTTATAATTTATTTGAATAATGAGGATACCACACTTAATCTCTATAGTGTCTTGGAAAGCATGTTCCTTATAAAATTTGCCTTCTCTTCAAATTCATCAACATGATTTAGTTTTATTAACAAAGGACAATATTTATTTTCTTAGTTTAGTTACACTGCAATCTCTTTAGAATCATCTCAACAAGGCCCACTTAATTAAATATTAATTTTATATTTTTGATTTCTTTTATTTTCTTAGCATATTGGACATTTTATGAGATTTGTAATTATGCAACTTGATTATTGAGGTTGTTATAGTTCATTTTCTGAGTATCTTGTAATTACAATTTCTAACATTTGTTTATCTCATTTCTTTATGTTTTTTCGTTATATTCATATATTTCTATGAAATTTTAATTCCTTCTTTGTGTGACTTTAACATTGTATTGTTTTTTTATATTGTGTTTCTTCAATTTAACTACTTTCAGGTTTAAGATATATTTAATATTAATTTAAAACATTATCAAATGCAAATGATATAAACATCTCCAAAATCATCTTAATTAGCTATATCATATAATACAATTATTTTTGTTGTTGTAAATATTTCATTTTCTATGATTTTTCCATTTTTAATAGAAGTTTTAGTTCACACTTGATTTTATTAATTAGGTTGTTACACTTGATCTTTTTAGCATTTCAGAATGTTTGTTTCCCATAGTTTTCTCATTTATTGAAATTCTTCATTGTGATTTGGGCATCTTACTTTGCAACACTAAATTCATCCCTTGTATATTGTTACGTCACATTGCTTTATTTGAACTCATCTTAGCTTTAGTATTTATTAAAATATATATTTATTAATATAAATGGCTTTTTTATTTTACTTTTCATAGTAATTACAAACGCTATCATTTTAATTCGAAACAAACTTCAATGGAATAATATCCACTAAGTCTCTCCAATTAAATATTCATTCTTATAATTTTTTACTATTTTTTATTATCATATGACTTGCTTTATGAGTTTTTAGAATTTAGTTTTATTTTTTGTAGTAATTACAAATGCTCTCTTTTTATCGAAACAATTTTTCGATGGAATAATCTCCACAAAGTTTATCCCATTGAATATTCATTCTTATTTTTTTTTATTTTGCTTATGGCATGCCTTATGAGATATTTCGAATTTTTTTATTTAATGATCTTGACACTTGATCTTCCTAGTATCATGGAACTAATAATTCTCAAGCAATTTATCACATTTTTTTATTGTGTTCTTCAATTTTTTTATGCTTCTTTGAAAGTTCATTTCTTAAATCGTGTGACTTTTATATCAATTAGGAATAGTTATATTGTATTATTTCAATTTATCTCATTTGATCTATATCATATATTTACATAATAACAAAATAATAATTTAATATTATTTACTTTTAATTAATATGGCAATTCATAATATCTCAAAAGATGGTATAATGAAAATGAAACAGATATTATTGGCTTATATTATTTTGTAACTTTAAATATCTTTTAGGTGTCCATTACATCATTTTGATTTTGTTATATAATATTGATCAAATTTATGTCATCTATGTTTTGATATATATTTACTTAATGTTAAAATAATAGCTTTTCTATCGTTTCGCCTATTTAATATTGAATTTCCCATTAACAACAAACAGGTTACAATTAAGAAGTAGCAAAAGTTACTATGCTCATCCTAACAAGTTATATCCAATTAAATACTCATTTTTTTTTTTTTTTAGTTATCTTATTTTTTCAGGTTTGGTAAATTTTATAAGAGTTTTTTTCATATTAGATTTGATGATAAAGAATGTTGTTGAAGTCTATAGTGTCTTAAAAAATAACTTCCATTTATACTTTACCTTATTTATTAAAACTTGCGACTTTTATTTGGATATGTTACTATGTAATTTAATTTTATTTTTCTTATTTAATTTTGCAATTCCTAGCAATTTCTAATGAGATTCATTATAGTGGAAACAAAAGTTGTTGGACTTGTCTTAATAAGTTAAACGTAAACAAATATTCATATATACAATTATATGTATTTTATTTTTAATAGTTTTGGCATGCTTTATTAAATATTTTTATTAATACCAAATTTGATGGTGGATTATGTTACACTTAATCACCTTAGTATATTCTAATTACACTTTCCCTTATACTTTTTCTTATTTTGTTAAATTCTTCCTTCAGGTCTGCTTATATTTCGATGTGACGTCAAACCTCCTTTCATGTCATCTTTACAACACTTTGAATTTGTTAATAATAAAGTTCTTTTATTTATCTCATTTTAGCTTTAATATTTCGTTTGTTAATATTAAAATAAAAATTTATTATAATTTTTGCATATTAACATTGGTAAATTAAAGTAATTCTAAATGAGGTTCTAATTAGCGTCAAACAAATCTGATTAAACACATTTTTATAAGCTATATTCAATTAAATACTAATTATTGTATTTCTAAAATTTAGTTTCCTATGTTTGACCCACAAATCGAGCCATTTCAATTCATGCCAATTTTGTAGCTTAGGATGTCATACTCGACCACCAAAGTATATTATAACATAATTTTGTGATATACTAATCTTATTTATTCAAATATTTTGAAAAATTTTATGGTAGTATTTTTTAACATTTATTTTAATGTTAATCTTTTTTGTTATTTATGCATAATTTCTTTTATAATCTACAATAATTCTAAATTATGTCTGATTAAGATGAAATAAAGGCCACTAGACTCATGTTATGGAGCTCTATATAATTAAATATTTATTTTCTTTAAATATTTTGTTTTTATGATTTTTAATATTTTATGAGATATTTTGTTTCTTACTTAATGTCCTTAAAATCTTAGAATATAACTTTGTTATAGTGTTTATTTAATTTTTTAAAATTTTTCATTTTGATTGGGTTACAATAATATGCAACTCAAAATCTCTTCTCATGTGACCTTTGTTCGAGCTTCATTTTATTACACGACAATAATTTAATTTGTATAATTTAAGTTTTAAAACATATTTACAAAATATAATAAAAAAACCTTATTCAATTAAGATTATTTTCCTTAGAAATTGAAATTAATTCGAAAGGAGTTTCTAATAATGTGAAGCAAAACAATTGCACTTGTCATAATGTGCTCTACTCATTTAAAAAAATTTTACAAATATTTAAATGTTTTATTTTTGGGTTTTGGCGTGTGTGAGACATTTTAGTTTTTGGTTGATTTAATGATCAATGATGTTACACTATCACCATAACATCTTGGAATAAAACTTTCAAATAAAGATTTTTTATTTCTTGAACTTTTAGGTTCGATTTGGCCTCTATAATACCGTAATTTGATTTTATTTCATTTCAAAAAAATTTAATTATTTGTTTTGCTTAACCTTGACAATCATAATAATTTCAAAAAAGGTCTGATCAAGAAGAAGCTAATATTATTTGAGTAGTCAACGTGAGCTCCAACAACATAAATATAAAATTCTTTATTATCAAATATTTTTATTCTCTAGAGTTCTTACTTGGTTTATGAAGCATTTCAATTTGTGCGTAATTTGATGATTGATGATAATTATTTCATGCATTTTGGTCAAAGATTTTATTTTGATTTTGATATATTACTATGTAATTAGAAATCTTCTCTCATGTGACTTTTACTTTGTTGCAGTTTTGCTGTGTAACATTACATCAATTTATCTCATTCATCTTTAAAATACATTGCTTAAAATAAAAATTATAAATTTATTATTATTTGTGATTGTTTTTTAGGTAATTCATTTTAATTCAAAATAATGTTTAATCAAGGTGAGGAGATCCTCATTGGACTCATCTTGGCGAGTTATAATTAAGAAATATTAATTTTTATATTGTTAAATATTTTACTTTCGAAGGTTTGGTATAATTTACAAGGTATTTTAATTTGTACCTTTTTTTGGTATCAAGGATGTTAAACTTGACATCCTTAGGATCTTATAATATAACATTCCAATATAATTTCTCTTTTCTACAAGTTATTCCCTTTACTTTGATATGTGACTATACTACTTTTAATATTGTTTCTAGTGACCTCTACATCGCTCGATTTGTTAGATAACATTTCTTCTACTTATCACATTTAAATTTTAATAGATATTTATTTAATGTTAAAAAGAGAGGACTTTATGCTTAGTCTCCTTATTACTTTTTCATGCAAATTTCCTGCACAATTTATCTCATTTCTTCAAAATTTCCTTATATTTGATTTTGTTTCTATGTTGTTCAAATTCTACTCAAGTGTAAACTTTAGATCACTTTGGTTTGATAATGTTAAATTCTTTTATTTGTCTAATATAACTTTTGTTTATTTACTTTTGTATTTTATAGTTATTCAAAACTTGGGCCAATTAAGACAAACAATGTCATTAAAGTCTTGTCAAACAGCTCTATCGATTTGAATATTAATTATATATTTGAATTGTTTTTAATTGTTTTAACATGCTTTTTGAGACATTTAAATTCATAACTAAATTGATTATTCAAAACTTGGGCCAATTTTAATATTTGATTAATATTAAAATTGTTGTTTTGTTATCACTTATGCATTATTATTTTTGAAATTTTGAGTAATCTAAAGTGATACTTGATGGAGATTAAAGAAATTTCAATGGAATCTTCTAAACAAGATTTATTAATTAAATATTTCTTTTAATATCTTCTACTAACTTATTTTAACAATCACAAAAATTGTTTGCAGATGTTTTGATTCGTAGCTCATTTGTCGATTAATAATGTTGCGAATGATCTCCTCTGCACTATTTTTCTTCAAAATTTCCTCTACACTATATTTTATGTTTCATGGCAACTTTTCTATCATGAAATTTATGCTTGATATTCTTAATATTATGGTATACACTTTCATGTAAATTCTTACTATTTTCTTCAAATATTTCTCGTTGATTTAGTTACAATGCTATGTAACTATACATTTTCTCTTATGTGACCTTTACATTGCCTCTATTTTATTACACCACATGCTACCATTTATCATATTTTAGCTGCAATACATATTTACTAAATACAAAAATAATAGTTTAGTAATTTTTTTTACTTCATTACTTTGATAATTAATAATAAATTCAAATTTGGTTTAATTACATTTTAACAGCATTCAATAGCTTCAACTAAACAACTTCTATCAAATTAAATATTGATTTCTTTATATTTAAATATTTTTTATAGAATTCTTTTCATCTGTTTGCATACTTTTATTTCTACCTAATTTAATGATTCAGGATTATACTCTCAATGTAGTTAGTATACTTGAATGCAATATTCCATTGTAATATATCTCTTTCTTGAAATGTTTTTCACGTTGATTTGAATATATTTCTATGCAATTCTAATTTTTTATCAATTTAACCTTTATATCACTTATTTGCTTATTTTATTTTTATTAAAATAACTTCATTTTTAGTTAAAAATATATATAAATATTGCAAAAATAATACTTTATTAATATTTATGCCTATTTACATTTTTAATTCACTATAATTCCGAATGAATTAGATTGACATAAAAATAACTTTGTATGACTAGGGTCAAAGTGCTCTATCAATTTGCATGTTCTTTTTTATTTTCACAAATTCTTTATTTTAATAAAGTTTTGGAAGTTTTTATTAGGCATTTTAGTACATAGAAGGTTTGACTATTAAGGATTTTAATGTCGATGTCCTTACTAGTTCAAAATCAAAACTTTTCCTTATAATTTATCTTATCTCTTAAAAGTTTTTGGTTTGTTTTTGTCTCCATTAATACATAAATCATATTCTCCTTGTAGGCATTCAATACATCTTTTAATTTTCATTATTTTAGATTGTCTTAAAAAATTTAATTATAGGTTTGGGCATACATTAGATAAATTTTATTAGTGTTTTTTCTATTTACTAAATCAAAGTAATGCTAAATGCGGTTCAATTAAAATAAAACAAATATTATTATACTCGTCTCAATGAGGAGTATACATAAAATATTTATTTGTTTTAATATTTTTCATTTTTGTTATGTTTATATGTAATTTGAGATATTTTTATTTATACTTCATTTGACAATTGAGGAGGTTTCACTTGATCATCTAAGTATATTGCTACACAACTTTTTTTGTACAATTTATCTTCTTTTTCAAAAGATATACTTTGATTTGGTTAGATTAATTTGGAACTCTAAATCTCTTCTCATGTAGCCTTTACTTCACCTTAATTTTTTTTTATTATATCACTTTAATTAGTCTTATTTTAGTTTTAATAAAGTTTACTTAATATTAAAACTATATTTTTTTTTGTTATGCTTTTCCATTATGAAAATTAATAGTTATTTTAAATGAGATTTGATCAAAATAAGAAAATTATATCGGACATGTTTCGATGAGTTTTATCGAAAAGGTGTTTATTATTATATTTCAAAAAATGTATTTTCAAGGATTTTTGTATGCTTCACAAGATATTTTGGTTCTAAGTTTGTTGATGATTGATGATGTTACACTAAATATCTTTAGTATCTTGGAATGTAATTACCTTTTATAATTGATTACTTATCTTCAATTTTTGTGCCAATTTTCTTATATTAAAATGCTTCAAAATTCCACATCAAAGCTCTAATATCTACTTTTTAAAATTTAAAATAAATAATTCATTTTTTTACCCTTATTTACTTTATTATGTTGTATAATTTCCAAATAAGATTTTATCCAAATGATGCAAATGTAGTTTAACTCATCTTGTTGAGTTCTATCTATTGAAAAATTTGTATTTATATTTTCAAGTATTTTATTTTTTAGTTTTTTACAAGCTTTATGAGATATTTTGTTTCATAGATGATTTGATAATTAAAGATTTTATGCTTGATCCTCTTCTTCTCTTTGAATCAAACTTTTTTGTATAATTTATTTGGTATCTTTAAATATTTATCATTTATTTCATTAAATTGGTTTTTAATTATAAATTTCATATCATTTTTCCATTATACTGCTTTGATTTAGTTATATTACATTGTTTCAATTTATCACTTTTTAGCGATAAAATATTTTTACTTAATCTTAAAAATAATTTGCTATTATAATAACAATTTCGTATTACTTGTGGTTATATAGGTTTATAATGCTCTGTAACTAGAAATGAGGTCAAATTAAGATGAACAAATACTCCTGGTCTCACCTTAACATGTTATATCTAATTAAATATTTATTTTTTAAAAATATTATATTTTCAAAGATTATTATATTATTTATATGATATTTTAATTTTTATCTAACTTGATGTCTATAGATTTTACCATTTATCTCCAAAGCATAGTGCAATTGAACATTCCCAAAAAAATTTTGTCATTTCAACAAATTATTTGCTTTAATTTTGCCATGCAAATTCATAACTCTAATTCTCAGCTTATGTGACATTTAAATAGCGTTAGATTTGTTGCATTATATTTCCTTAAGTTATCTCTTCATAGTTTTAATATATGTTTAATTAAATATAAAATAATAATTTATTGTAATTTATTATTATTTAATTTGATAGTTCAAATAAATTCCAAATATTATTTGTTGGAGATGTGACAAACGCCACTAGAATCATCTCGATGAGCTTTTTCTAATTACAATTTTATTGTTTATATTTTTAAATGTTTTATCTTCCAATGTTTTTGAGTTTTTTAAATGGCACATTGATTTGCATTTGCAATCTCCATAATACCTTGGGAGGAAACCTTCTTGTATATTTTATATCAATTTTGTTGTCTTTTTGCTTTGATTTTTACGTATTACAATGTATCTCAAACAATCATCTTATATTACCTTTTAGTCAGTTTGAATTGGCTATATTACATTACTTCAAGCTATCACATTTCACATTTAATGGTAATTTTTATTAGTATTCAAATAATATTTTATTATTATTAAATTATAATTACATTGTATGTTCATAATAATTCCAAATAAGGTTTGATTATGATAAAGCTATTTGTTATAATAAGCTAAACTAATCCTTTCCAAAAAAATATTCAATTTCGTATTCTTAAATATTATATTTTATGTACTTTTGCAAACTTTATGAGATATTTTTTTTGCCTAATTTGATTGTAAATGACGTTGCATTCAATCTCGTTATCATGAAATGCAATTTTTCCAAAAGATGCATATGCTTTGTTCAATTTTTTTGCTTTGATTTGATTTATATTACTTTACTAAAACTTACCTCATTTATGGTTTAACATATATCTATTTAACTTTAAAAAGTATTATTTTTTATTTTTATTAAGTTTACCAATTCACACAATAGTTTGAAATGATGTCCAATTGAGACAAAGAAATCATTGATAGAATGATCTTAAGAAGCTCAATAAAATTAAATATTTACTTATATTTTTTTAATATTTGATTTATTTGGTGTTTTTTCAACATTTTATGACATATTTTCATTATAACATGATGTAAAGATTAATGATATTACACTTTATCTGCTTATTATATTGGAATGCATCTTGCTTGCATAATATATCTTATTTGTTCAAATTATTTCATTTATTTCATTATTTTTCTATATAATTCTAAATATATTCTTGTGTGAAATATGCACCACTTATTTTGGTTATATTACATAGTATTAACTTATCTCATTTAGATTTTATCATATATTTACTTAATGTTAAAATAATATTTTATTAAAATTCATGTTTATTTTTTTCTCATTTGTAGCAATCAGTAAAAAAAATTTCAATCAAAGAAGAAACTTATGTCATTAGAATCATCTGGACAAAGTCTAACAAATTGAGCTCTTATTTTTATATTTTTAGATGTTTTTATTTTATAACTTTCTTATAATTTTTTATAGATTTTTTAACTCATTTTTCTTTTGATAATTAAGGATGTCATAGTTGATCACCTTTTTATCTAGAAGTTTAACTTTCTCACCAAATTTCACCCTTTTCTTTAAATTTTACTCCTTGATTTGCTTATATTAATATGGAAGTCTAATTCTCTTCTTGATTCAACAATACATTGCTTTTATTATTTTACAATTTAATTGGTCTTATTTTCACATCAATATAAATTTATGAAATGTTAAAAAATTTGTTATTGTTTAATTCTTATTTATGATTTTAATTAGTAGCTGTTCCAAAGGAGGTTCAGTTAAGAAGAAACAAATATCAATTGACTCAATGAGAGGAGGGGAGTTTTATCTATTTAAATATATTCCTTAATAATTTTAAAACATTTGTTTTCCATGATTTTTGTGTGCTATATAACATATTTTGGTTCACACCAAATTTATTAATCAATAATGTTCTAGCAAAAAAATTCTAGCTTATTTGTAGGATTTACAAAATAACTCAATTTGTACCTGATTTGATGATCAATAGTTTACACTTTGTCAACATTAGAATCTTCGTAATGCAACTTTTAGATACAATTTATCTCATTTCTTCAATGTTTTCTCTTTGATTTGGCTATAGACTATCTATCTCTAAACTTCCTCTCATGTGACATTTGTATTTATTTGTCTTTATTATATTTCATTGCTTATAATTATCTTATTTTTTTTAAATATATATTAAATTAATATAAAAATAGTAACTTATTATTACTTATGCTGATTTATTTTTGTATCACAGTATTTCAATGTACACTAATTGAGATGAAAAAAATTTTATTAGGCACATTTTGAATAGTGTTATCAATTATAATATGGAGTTTTTAGAATTTTAATTCTTTAAAAGTTTTGATGCATGATACATGTCATTTCATCCATGTTTTATTCTGTAATTGAGAATATTACACTAGATCTACAATATTGAGTTTTTAGAATTTTAATTCTTTTAAAGTTTTGATGTATGATACATGTCAATTCATCTATGCTTTATTCTGTAATTGAGTATATTACAATCGATATCTATAGTGCGTTGGATTACCACATTCATGTAAAATTTAGCTCACAATTTTTAAATATTTTTTCTATGATTTTTTATATTACTTTGTAACTTTATATCTTATCTTGTGTGACCTTTACCGTGCATTAATATGGTTAAATTACACTTGTTCAATATAAATTAAATTAATATAGAAATTATAATTTATTTTATTTAGGGTTTTTTTACATTATTAATTCTCCATAATTTCAAAAGAGAATTAATCGAGATAAAAAAACATCATTATGCCTGTATTAACATGCTCTATGTAATTAAATATTTAATATTTTAATATTTTTAAATATTTTATTTATTAGAGTTTTCATTCTTCATGAGAAATTTTCATTCATATATGGTTTGATGATCTAGTACATTCCACTGAATTTCTCAATTACCTTATAGCACAACCAATCTGACCAAAATTTTCCCAATTTAATTAAATAATTGACTTTGAATTGGTTGTGCTATATTTCTTCAATTTATCTCATTTTACTTTTAAAATTAGTTTCCTAAATTTTAAAATGTTATTTTTTTAATATCTTTTGTACTCATTTTTATATTTGTTTTGTAATTCCAAATGAGTTCCAATTGAGCCATATATTTTTTAACCCATCTCAAAGACCTTTATCCAAAGATGTATTTATTTTTAGATTTTAAATAAATTTATTTTCGTAAGTATTTATTTTAGATTTATAAGAAATTTTTTTCCTATTTGATTTCACCATAAAAACTGTTACAATAGATTGCCTTTGTATTTTAGAGTGCAACTTTCTTGAAAAAGTTATTTAATTTTTTTGAAATTTTTTAATTTAGTTACATTGCTTTGTTAAAAAGAATCTCTACTAGTTTGAACATGGTGTGACTTTCGTTTTGTTATGCTATAGAGTTTTAATTTATCTCACTTTAAGTTATATGCATAATGAATTAATATTTAAATAATAAATTATTATATAGGATTAAAAATAGATTTTTTTATATTTTTTAAACTTTTTGGGGCTTTTGGTGTGTTTTATGTGTCATTTTGAGTTATAAATTATCTTGTGATTGAGTATACCATGCTCCATCTCTTTACTTCTTAGTTGTGCTTAATTACATAGATATCTAACATTAATTCAAAACTTTATTCAACAAAGATAAATTTTACTTCATTGGACTCATCTTGATGATTTATATCCTATTAAATATATATTTTTAATATTTTTAAATACTTTATTTTCTTTTTTTAGCATGTGTTGTTAAAAATTTTTCTTGGTACCTTATTTAATAATTGAGAGCACTACAGTCAATCTCTTAGTGCCTTGAAATGCAAAATTTCACATATAATTTATTATATTTTATCATATTTTTCACTTACATTTGGTTATATTCGAAAGAAGCTCTAATCACCCATGGTGTGTCCTTTACTTCACTTTTATTCAGTTAGATTACTTCAATTTATTTTTTGTTTAATATATACATAAATTTTATTAGAACAATAATTTAAAATTATTTATATCTATTTACTTAGGAATTCGAAGTAAATAGAAATGAGATCTATTCAATAAGAAATAATAATTATTAGCCTAACCTTAATGAGGAAAATAAAATTAAATATGTATTTCTCAAAATATTACCATATTTAACTTTCTAAGGTTGTTGCTCACTTTTATGAGTTTTTTATTCATTTTTAGCTAATGATGGTGTTACTATCGATCTCCAGTGTATTTTGGAATGCATCTTTCTTGTATAATTTATCTAGTTTATTAAAATTGTTTGCTATGATTTGGTAATATTACTATGAAACCCTAAATTTCTTATGGTGAGATTTTTACATTGCTATGATTTGGTTATATTACGTTCAATCAATTTATCTCATTTTGGCTTTAATATAAATTTACTTATTATTGAAATAATAATTTGTTATTTTTTATTGTTATTGGGTATGGTGATTTGCTCTAATTCTAAACAAGTTGTAATTGAGATTAAGCATATGTCATAGGGCTCATTTCATTGAGTTCTGGCATACATTATGAGCATTTCAACCTGTAACTAATTATATAATTAAGGATATTACACTTAGTTTTAAAAATACCTTTCAATGTATCATTTTATCTTTATTTATCTCATTTAATCAAATTTTTTGCATTGCTTTGGTTATCTCAATTAGGATTTAATTTACTTTCTTATTATTAAATTTATAATTTCTTATTATTTTTCTTATTTACTTAGGAAATTCACACTTATGCCAAACCTAATTTGATTGAAACAAAAAATTGCCATTTGAATCATCCCAACAAGATCTATCCAATTAAATGTTTTTATCAAATTTTTAAATATTAATTTTTTCAGGACTTTATAATTATTTTTTAGATAATTATTTCTCATACTTTTTGATGATTGAGGATGTCATAACTCATCACTTTAGTGTCATAGAATGAAAAATAATCTTGTAATTCATTTCATTTATTCAATTATTTTCATTAATTTTGTTATATTACTTAAGTCTAGTTATTTTCTCCTATGGCCATAAAATGTCAATGATTTATTTTTATTATATTACTTGAATTTATCATATTTTAACTTTAATTTATTTTTTCTTTATATTATAGTAATAATTTTTAATTATTTATGCTAACTTAAATTTGTAACTTATAGTAGTTCCAAATGAGGTCCCTTGGTGATGAAACAAAAATAATTAAGCTTTTCTTTATGAGTTATGTTTAGTAAATTGTTTATTTTCATATTTTTAAATATTTTATTTCTATTATTTTGGCATGTTGAATGAGTCATTTTGATTCATATTAGATTTCAACATAAGCATGATAGACTTTATCCCTTTTCTTACTTCGAATGTAGCTTTGTTGTGTAATTTGTATCATTTTTTGATAATGTTTTACATTGACTTAGTTATATTATAATGTAGCCTTAAATGTGTAATTATTTGACCTTTACATCTCTTTAGTTTTGATGAATCACTTTGCTTTAATATATCCCATTTTAGATTAAACATTTATTTTCTTAATATTCAACTAGTAATTTATCATTTTTTTCGGATGTTTAGTTTTATTATTTTAATTATATCAAAATAAGACATGATTGAGATGGAAGAAAAAATATTGGACTCATGTTGATGAGGTCTATCCAATTAAATATTTCTTTGTTTAGTTTAAAATATTTTACTTTTTAAAGATTTGTCAAATGTTATTAAATATTTTAATTTATACTTGTTTTGATGATTATGATTTAACTTAGTCATTACAACTTTTTGATTTAATTTTGATATATTATTATGAAACTCATGTGTAACTCTTACATCTTTTTTTTGTTCAATTAAAATTTTTGAATTTTTCATTTTAGGTTAAATATTTTTATTTTTTAATTTTTCAAAAATAGCTTTTTTATTTAAGCTTAATACCATTGCTACTTCTTAGAAATCCAAAATGTTGTTTGCTTTAGAAAAACAAAGGTTGTTAGATTTGTCATAATGATATATATTCAAATAAGTATTAATTTCTAAATTTTCGAATATTTTATTTTATAGAGTTTTTGCAGTTTTAGTGAGACATTTTGATTTGCACATGATTTGATGATTAAGGATGTTGCATACAATTTTGTTAGTGCTAGGAAAAAAGATTTCTTGTATAGTTTATCTCATTTAATTAGATATTTCGCTTTGATTTCGTTATATTATGTTAGTTCAATTTATCTCATTTTTGCTTTAAATTTTTTACTTAAAGTTATAAAGATCACCATTATTTAGGCCCGTTTAATTTTGTGATTCACAAGAATGAAAAATAATATTCAATTGGGACAAAGCAAACATCGTTGAACTAGTGTTAACTAGATCTCTCCAATTAAACAAGTTTTAATATTTTTTTAATATTTATTTTCTTTTGTTTAAGCATGGTTTATGATATTATTTTGTTTGTACCAGATTTAACAAAGAAGATTGTACACATGATCTTCTTTATTTCTTAAAGTAACTTTTATTTTATTACAACACAATAAAAAAATTATTCTCCCTTATAAGCTTTACTTTTTTGTTATATTATATTTACTAAATTTATATAATTTTTTATATAAAAAATATTTTAAAATAAATTTAGTGTTATCTTTGTTTATTTGTTTAATTAATTCTTTGTAATTCCAAACAAGATATGTTGTTGTGAAACAAACAATGTTCAACTCATCTCAATGAGTTTTATCTAAGTAAATATTAATTTTTATTATCTTAAATGTTTTACTTCCAATAGTATTTGCATACTTTCCAAGATATTTTTATTTGTAGCAGGTTTGATGTTCAAAGATGCTATAGTCAATCTCTTTTGTCACTTGGAATGCAACTTTTTCCATGGCTTATTTTATTTCTTTCAATTTTTTCTATGACTTGGTTATATTACTATGTAATATTACATCTACTACCTTATGACCTTAACATTGCTTTGCTTTTTGTAATATTACTCTGCTTCGATATATCTTATTTCATATTTAATTTATATTTGCTTTGAGTTGTGGTTATTTAATTTTTTATTTTACAATAAATAAAAATTAGTTTTGATCAAGTTCAAACAAATATCAATGTGCTCATTTAAATTTGTTGTATCAAATAAACATTCATTTGTATATTTGTAAATATCTCATTTTCAATCATAAATAATTTGATGATTGAGGATGTAACTCTTAATCCCTTTAGTATTTTTGAATGCATCATTCCTATAAACATTCTCTCATTTTTTCAGGGGTTTTCTTTGATTTGGTTCTATTACAATGTTACATTAAATATCCTCTCATTTGACTTCTATGTTAAATTGCCTAAGTATTTTATTTTTTGGGAGATTTGCATGATTAACAAAACATTGCATTTATATCTTTTTTGATGATTGAGGAAGTTCCATTTCATCTCCTTATCTCAGAATGCAACATTATCTTACAATTTATCTCATTTAATCAAATGTTTTACATTGATTTTTTTATATTACTATGGTTTAGTTTATCTTATTATTTCTTTAAAATATTTATTGAATATTAAAATAATTTTTTATTATTATTTATTCTTTTTTGGTGATTCTTAGTTATGTCCAACGTCATTACACCAAGGCCAACAAGTTCTACCTAATTAGATAGTTTTTTAGTTTATAAATATTTATTTTTGTGGGTTTTTACATCCATTATGTGAGTTATTTTCACTTGTACATCATTTAATGCTTAAAGATGTTATACTCAATCTCCTTAGTTTTTTGAAATATTAATTTTATTTATAATTTTGCTTATTGGTTCAATTTTTTAACTTTGATTTTATAATATTTCTGTGACCTCAACTTATGTTCTTGTGTGACCTTTATATCACTTTGTTAAGGTTATATTACAATGCTTAAATTTTGTTATTTTAGTTTTAAAATGTCTTCTAAATATAAAGATAATAAGTGATAATTATTTATTTTTTAAAATTTAGTAATTTATAGTAATTCCAAATGAGGACTATTGGAGGTGAAATAAACATTGTTGGACTTATCTAAAAAAATTATCTAGTATAATATTTATTTTTTTTAATTTTTAATTACTTTATTTGTAGATGTTTTGTCATTCATTCCAAGATATTTTGATTCATACTAGATTTGTTGACTAACTATGTTGCACTTGATCTACTCAATATCTATTGAGGCAAGTTACCCATAATATGTATTTAATTTCTTAAAAATTTTCACTTAAATGTTTTTACCCTACTATGTAAGTATAAATGGCATTTACATCGCATCACATTCATTTGCATAAACTACTTCTCTTCAATTTATGACATTCCAACTTTACGATATATATAAAAAATAAAAAAATTAACTATTTTGCATATTTAGGTTGGTATTTTGTTATAAATCAAAATGAGCTATGATTTGGAGGAAAGAAGTGTCATTGGACACCTTTTGACAAGCTTTATAAAATTAAAAATTCATTTGTTTATTTTTAGTGTTTTGGATTACTTTATGAGATATTTTAGCTTGTACCTAATTAAGGAATAAGGGTTTTACATTGAATCAATTTAGTGTTTAGAAATTAGGCTTCATACATAATTTATCTTATTTATTTAAAATTTTTGCATTGATTTTGCTAAAATTTTGTGTAACCTACATCTCATCTCATGCGATGTTTACCTCACTTTGATTTGATTATAGTATTAGTTTAATTTATATCATTTTATCATTAATATATGTTCACTTAACCCAAAAAAAATTATTTATTCACATTTTTTCTTATTTGGAAGTTCATTTAAAAACAACACGATATCAAATGAAGATGAAACTAACATTACGATACTTGGACTGATGACCTCAATCTAATTAAATATTTGGTTTTAAATATTTACAAATTAATTTTCTATTTTATATTTAATCGGAGTTACTTTCAATTTTTCTAATTTCAAAACAAGAATATTACACTTGAAAACTTTTCTACATTACAATTCAATTATCTAGTATAATTTAACTTATTTCTTAAAACATTTTTCTTTTAATTGGTTACATTTCAGTTTAACACAACTCTTCTATCATGTCACTTTTTAATTACAGTTAATAAATTTTATTCCATGTCATTAATTTATAATATTTTCAGCTTAAATATATATTTATGTTATATTAAATGAATAATTTAGTATTTTTGACACTTATTTACTTTGGGAATATGTTACCTTTAGTAACTTTGTGCATCGAAAAAGACAATAATGTTAATGGACTTGTATTGACAATCTCTATCTAACTAAATATTTTTATATTTTAAAATATTTATCTTTTAGATCTTTCACATGTCTTATGACATTTTTTATTAATATTAGATTTAGCAATCGAGGACATTACATTTTATCCTCTAACTATCTTATAGTATAATGCTCTTTGGCAATTTATCTCCTTCCCTACATTTTTACTGCTTTGAACAATGTTATGCTATTATTCTTTAATAAATATCTACTTAATATTAAAATAACATTTTTTTATTGTTATTAATGCTTATCACTTATAGTAATTCATAGAATTTCAGATGATTCTCAATTGATGTAAAACAAGTTCAATGCAATCTAATTCAATATTAATTTTTATATCTTTTTTTACAGTGCTATTTGTTGTTGTAATTCATAGTAATTCCAAAGGAGGCTCAATTTAGATGCTAGTAAGCTTGTTGAACTCAGCTTGAAGAGCTTTTTTCAAATTTCAATATTCATTTTTTGTATTTTAGAATATTTTTTATTCTAGGGATTTTGTACATTTTATAAGATATTTTTATTTGTATGTTTCTTAATGATCAAAGATGTCACATTTGATCTCTTCATCATCCTGGAATATATGTTTCCCATATAATTTATGTCATTTCTTTAAAACATTTGGTTTTTTTTTATGTATTTTTGTGTGACTCTTAATCTCCTTTTTTATCATAAACTGCTTTTATTTTCTTGTATTTATGTTGTTTCAATTTGCCACATTCAATTTTTAATTAAAATTTACTTATTATTAAGATTATAATTCATTATTATTAATGCTTATTTACTATGATAATTCTTTACAACCTCAAATGAGGTCCACTTGAGATGAAATAAAGATTATTGGACTTTACGTTAATGAGCTCTTTGAAATTAAGTATTAATTTTTGTATTTTAAATTTTTTTTATATTTTAATTTTTCTTTCTATTTTTTAAAAAATTTTACTTGTACCTGATTTGACAACCAAGGATGCTGCACTCAATGTTCTCATTATCTCAAAATGCAACTTTATAACACAATTCATAACATTTTTTTCTTAATATTTATCTTTGATTTTATTATATTCTTATGAAATTAAAAATCAACTCTCACGTGACCTTTATATTATTTTTATATTCTGACATTCTATTCACTTAAATTATTTTTTAAAAACTTTAATATACATTTAATTATTATTAAAATAATTATATTTTATTATTTATGGTTATTCATCTTGGTATTTTGTCATAATTTCAAATAAGTATCTATCAAGATGAAGCAAATATTATTTTACTAATCTAGATTAGCTTTGTCCAATTAATTATTTTTAAATTTTGTATAATCTATTATTTACGTAGGGTTTTGACTGTTGTATGAGTTATTTTGACTCCTTTATAGTTTGATTGATGAGAATTTCCTTTATATATTCAAAAGATATATATTCTAAAGAAATTGTCTCCTGCAATTCATCACTTTTCCTCAAATGTTTTGTGGTGATTTTGATATATTGCTACGTAACCATAAATCTTCTCTAATGTGAGATTCACAATAGTTTGACATAGTTATATTATATTGCATTTATTGTTATCATGTTAGACTTAATATATATTTACATAACAACATAAAAAGAGTGTTATAATTTTTTTTATTTTTAATGTTATTTAAGAGTAAGTTGACTCAAATCAATGACCGCTATCAAATTAAATATACTTGTTTTTTTAAATTTTCAAATTTTTTTCAAGATCTTTAGCACATTTTACAAGAACTTTTGTTTCTTGCATGATTCGATAAAAAAATATTGTACATCTTCTCAAAACAAATGCCGATGAGTTAGTGTTGATGAGCTCTATTTAACTAGGAATTTTTTTTTATTTTTTAAAATTTAGCTTACATTACAATTCATTTTGTATCTTACCATACTTGATGACTAATGATGTTAGACTCGATCTTTTTAGTATCTTATAATGTAACTTTCCCTTTTCTATTACTATTATTTCTTAACAATATATTTTTTTTAATTTCCTAATTTTGTATGAAACTCTAATTCTTTACACATTTGACCTTTATATCTCATCATTTTTTTAATATACCTTACTCTAATTTATCTTCTCTGAGCTTCAATACATATATTTATGATTAAAATAAAACCTCATTATTATTTATGCTTATTTACTTTGGTAATTCATAGTAACTCTAGGCGAGGTCTAATCGAGATGAAACAAATTTCAATGTACTTATCTTGATGAGCACTATTTAATTAAATATTCTTTTTATCTTTTTAAATATATTTTATATATTTTGGAATATTTTATGATAAATTTAGAGTTGTACTTGGATTAATATTTGAGGATGTTACACTTGATCCCTTTAACATCTTTGATGCAACTTTGTTTATTATTTTTCACATTTCTTGAACTTTTCCACTTTGATATTGTTCTATTACTATGTAACTCTAAATTTGTCTGCATGTAATATTTACATCACATTGATTTGGTTATAATAATTTGCTTTAAAACATCTCATTTCCATATCAATGCATAATTGCTTAATGTTAAAAATATTAATTTATTATTTTTTTATTATTAATTTCTTTTATTAATGGTAGTATTTCTAAATGTTGTTTGAAATAGATGAAACAAATATCTTTAGACTAATCTCAATTAACTTTATCAAATTAATAATATATTTTTAAAATTTTCAATATTTATTTCATTATTTTTCATAGTTTTAGGGCAATTTAATTTGTACTAAATTTAACAATCAAGGTTAATGCACTATAACTTCTTTGTGTGTTGGAATGCAACTTTGTGGTACAATTGATCTTATTTTTAGCAATATTTTACGTTAATTTGGTTATGTTACTATGCAACTCTAATTGACTTACTATGTGACTTTTTATCACTTAAATTTAGTTTTATTACTTGTCTTCAATTTATCTCATTTCAACATTGATATATATATTTACTTCAAAATATTAATTTATTTTATTAATTCTTACTATTTTCTTAATTTTCTTTAACTGCTGACTAGGTATGATCTAGAAGGAAAAAAATATCTTTGGATTCATGTTGACTAGCTCTATCTAGTAAAATATCGTTTTTTGTTATTTAGTTCTTTTATTTTCTTGTATTTTTTCACACATTAGAAGACATTCAGTCATACTTTATTTGATTATTGGGGATGTTACATTCAAACTATTTAAAATATTTGAATGTTTTCAACTCATATCTAAATTGATGATTGAGTACATAACATTGGAACTCCATGGCATCTTATAATCTAACTTACTTAATTTATTTCACTTTTATAGTTCTTATGCTTTGATTCTATTACATTAATATGAAAATCTTGTTCCCCTATCTTATGACCAAAGGATCACTTTGATTTCATTATATTATGCTACTTGTATTTATCTTATTTCAACTTTTATATGCATATATATCTACATCATTTTAAAATAACAAGTTAAAATTATTTTTGTTTATTTATTTGATAACAAGTAGAGGTTTCAAGTGAGATCTATTGGACATTAAAAACATCACTATATTTACCTTAAATTTCTTTACCAAATTAAAAAAGAATTTTTATATTTTTAAAATTTTTTTATTTCTAAGAATTTAGCTTTCTTTATTAGATATTTAGATTCATACCTAAATTTATCATTGATGATGTATTAGGTCACCCTTGTGTCTTATTTGTAAAGCCATGTTCTTTAGCATTTTTCCCTAATGTGCATGTTTTAGTATGAATCATGTTTTGTTTTAAAGAACAATCCATGAACATTTATAGATTTTAATTAATGGTCTTCAAAGTATGTTAAGTTGTTTAGCAAACTTCAAGGATTGAGGATGTACACATCAAATTTAAAAAGTTTTATTTTTTTGATGAAATAGAATGTTATTTTTTAATTGTCAAGCACATCACTCCAACAAAATCCTTTAAAATCCTACTTAAAACTTTCATTGATCAAGGAAACTTAGACCTTTATTTTTCAAACATTTAATGTTTTCATATTCTACAAAACCTTTCCATGATTTAGGAATCATAAGTTTTTATTTTTCAATAATTTATTTTTTTCATTGTTTTGAAAAAAAAATTTCTAAACACTTTAACTACTAGTATCAAAACTTTGCATTGTAATGAAATGCATAACAAATCTAAAGAAGTTTTAAAATTTCAAAGAAGAACTATGTGATAATCTTATAGTATAAAACTCTCCCAGCAACACACTATAACGTAGTATTACTTGATATTCAAAATTGTTCTAGCTAACCTTAACACTTTAAGCTTTCATTTTCTTACTTCTCTTTACACTTTTAAACTTATTATGCCATATTATATTCAACAACAATCATAAGAACCTATATATTTTTTTAAAACTATTTTTTGTTATTGTATTTTGTTTGAGAATTATATAGCCAGATATCAAAATCTTAAGTTTTGTTTTATCTCATACAAAATTGATTAGGGATTGTGCCCACAAAAGCATCGGTTATAATTGAACCCATTAAAGTAAGCAGTTCGAGGTAAATTGTAGGAAAAAATCTCAAGTATGTCAGAGATGAAACGTAAAGACCAATATCAAGTAGGTTTAATGGGATTCATAAGGAAAAATCTTTAAATTATTTCAACATGAATTATAAAGAAATGCATTAAGTTGTAACTCATTTATTAATGGAGTCTTTCCTGACTTTTGTTGGGGCGAACAAATCTTCTTGCCTGCATCAAACCATCGAATAATTTTGTGCACAAATTTTAGTTGTTTATATTTTTTATTAATCCTAGAAATATAAAATTAATTAATAATTTTTATAGACATAAAATTATTTTATGAAGAATTTTTTTAAAAAAAAGACTATCCAAAGAAAAATTTAAAACATACTGCTAACCCTTCCCTCCACCATTCTCCTCTGACACAATATACACACATTTATTTTACTTCAAGACGTTACACTCAATCACATTAGTAACTTGAAATGTAGATTTTTTACATAATTTATCTCAATTCAAAGTTTTTCCTTTAATTTTGTTATGCGATATGTAGCTCTAAATCTCTTCTCATTTAACCTTCATAAGGTAATGATTTTCTAATATTACATTGCATCAATTTATCTTGTTTCAACTTTACAAAATATTTAATTAATATCAAAACAATAATTTACTTTTTATTTTTACTTATTTAATTTGATAATTTGCAATAATTATAATGAGGTCTTATTGAAATGAAATATATATCACTAGTCTTATCTTTATGATCTCCATCCAATAAAATTTCCACTTTATAATTTTAAATATTTTTCTCTAATATTTTTGCATGCTATACAAGATATTTTGATTCATACCTAATTTGATGATCATGAATATTTCATTGATTCTCCTTTGTATGTTAAACTATAGTTTTCTCATATAATATATCAAATTTTATAAAATCATTCACTTTGTATTAGTTATAATACTATGAAACTATACTTCTCCTCTTATGTTACCTTTACATTTCTTTGATTTAGGTATATTAAATTATTTTATCTTTATTAAGATTTAATGTATATAAAGTTAATATTAAAAAAAATTGTCCTAATTTATGTTTCTTTACCATGGAAATTTTTAGTAATTCCAAATGAGGTTGAATTAAGATGAAACAAATATTGTTGCACTCAGCTCACGAGCTATGCCTAATTAAATATTTAGTTTGATAATTTTTATGAATTTTTATTTTCTAGAATTTTTACATGCTTTATAAGATATTTCAATTCATACCATATTTTAAGATCGAGGATATTAAACTCAATCTACATAAAACATTGGAATGCAACTTGCTCACGTAGTTTCACTTAATTCTTCAAAATTTTCACTTTAATTTAGCTATATTCCTATGTAACATAAAATCTCTTAGCATCTAACTATTCTATTGAATTTATTCAGTCATATTACATTACTTCAATTTATGATTTTTTAGTTACAATATATACTTTTTTAATATTAAAAAATAATTTACTATAATTTATGTTTTTTTAAATTTGTATTTTTATGTAATTCAAAATGAAGTTTGATGGACATGAACCAAATATCGTTAGACTCAACTCAATGAGCTCTGTGAAATTGAAAATTTATATTTTATATTTTCAAATATTTTATTTTCTTTTTGTTTTTCTCATTTTATGAAGCACTTTGATTGATCCTCTCATAAATTTTGTTTCATTTACTAAAACCTTTTGCTTTCACTTAGAGTATGAAACTCTAATTCTCCTTCGATGTGACTATTATATCACTTTGATTTTGTTACATTATACTAGTCTAGTTTACCTTATTCAACTTTAATGTATATCTACTTAATTTAAAATAAAATAATTTTTTGTTATTTATGTTTTTTACGTAATTGAGTGAAAATCTAAATGAGGTCAAATTGAGAAACAATAAAAGTCATTAAACTCGTCTGATCAAGCTCTCTATAATTAAATATTCATTTTTATTTTTTTAAATATTGTTTAAATTTTTAACATGCCTTAGATGACATTTACATTCATGTCTACTTTCCCGACAAAGGATGTAACCTTTGGTCTTTTTTCTAACCTGGAATGTAGTATTCCCAAACTATTTACAAATTTCTTCAAATATTAAACTTTTATTTCGTTACACTATTATGGATCCCTAAATCTACTCTAATTTGGTAAAACTATTATTTTTCTTTCTTTAATGTTTCTAATTTTAGATTTAATGCATACCACATAATATTAAAATTATTACTTTTTATTTATGATTAATTACTTTTGTAGCAAATAGTATTCCAAATAAGGTATAAATGATATGAAACAGATATTGTTGAACAATTATCGATGAACTTTATGCAATTAAATATACATTTTATACATTTTTATAAAATTTCTAAGTGGTTATCATGTATTACAATGTATATTTATTCATATCTTAATTTACGATAAAAAAATGCCACAATCTCTTTAATTTCTTATAATGCTTTTTTTATAAAATTTATCTCATCTTTTCAATTTTTTAAATGGGGATATATTTGTTACTACAATTTATCTCATCTTATCTTCAATATATATTCAATTAAAATTAAAAAATATTTTCTTTCTATTTATAGTTTTTATTTTAGTAATTTCTAATAATTTCAAACAAGTTCCAATCATTACAAAACAAATGTTGTTGGCTTTATCATTTAATTTTTTTCCTATTTAAGATTTTTGCATGCCTTATGAAACATTTTGATTTGTTGCTATTTTAATGATTAAGGATATTACACTCGGTCATTTGAATAACTTCGAATGCAACTTTGTCTTACACTTTGTCTCATTTCTTAAATGTTTTTTATTATATTTGGTTAACTTACTAACCTTTGCATCACATTGATTTTCTTATACTATATTTTTTTAATTAACCACATTTCAACTCAATATATATCTACTTAATATCAAAATAATTATTTAACATTTTTTCAATTTTTATTTGCTTTAGTAAAACAAGCAAGGTTTGATTGAAGTGAAATAAATGTCATTGGACTCATCAACACAAATTTTTACAAATTAATTATTCTTTTTTATTATTTTAAACTTTTTATTTTCTTGGATTTTGTTATGCTTTATGAGACAATTTGAATCAGAAACGATTTCGCAATTGAGATTGTTGCAATCAATCTTCTTAGAATCATTGAACCTATTTTTCTTGTATAATATATCTCATTTATTAAAAGATTTCACTTTTAGTTGCTTACATTGCTATTTGATGATAAATCATCTCTCATGTATTGTTTTCATGAAATGTATTTAGTTAAATAACATTCCTTCGATTTATATCATTTTGTTTTAGAATATATATCTACTAAAATTAAATTAATAATTTGTTATATTTTTGTTTAATTTCATTAGAAAATAATAATAATTTCAAACAACGCATATTGGAGATGAAATAATCATTATAAACTCGTCTCAAAACACTCTATTTAATTAAATATTTATTTTTTAGATTTTTTAATATTATATTTTCTAATATTTTATTATTCCTTGGGGATTGCATAAATTTTTACCTTATTTGATAAATGAGGATATTAAAATTAATCTACTTAGTGTCTTGGAATGGAACCCCGTCATAGAATTTATCTCATTTATTTAAATGCCTCTCTTTGATTTTCTTATATTACTATATCACTCTCATTCTTCTCTTGTGTGATATTCACACACATAGCCTTGACTTGGTTACATTATATCACTTCGATTAATTTTATTTCAACACTAACATATATTTTCTTAATAATAAAATAATAATTTTTTATTTTTTATGCTTTTATGTTTGGGTAACTTGTACTATTTTTAAACAAGTTCTTATTGACACAAAATTAAACATTATTGGACTTATCTTAGTGAACTCTTTCAAAATAAATATTTATTTTATATTTTTAAATATTTTACTTTTAAGAGATTTGCATGGTTTTTCATGCAATTTATCTCAATTCTTCTTATTTTTTTTATTGATTGGGTTATATTATTATGTAACTCCAATTCTCCTCTCATGTGCCATTTGCATCAATCTAATTTGGTTATATTACAATGATTCAATTTATCTCATTTAACCATCAATTCATATTTACTTAATTTTAGAAAAACATAATTGATCTTTATGTTTAATTTATTTGGTAAAGCACAGTAATTCCAATTGAGGTCTAATTAAGAATAAATGAACATTTTGTACTCATCATGATTTATCTCCTTAATTGATCTCATTAAACCATCAATTTAATTAGGTTATATATATATATATATATATATATATATATATATATATATATATATATAATATAATTTCTATTTATTTATGCTTTTTTACTTTAACGATCCATAGTAATTCCAAATAATATCTTATGAAGATGAAAAAAATGTTGTTGTAATTATCTTAATTTGCTCTATCTAATTAGGTATTCTTTTTCTATTTTTTTGAAATATTTAACATTCCAATTTTATGGCATGCTTTACAAGTCATTGCTTTTATACTTAGTTTGATGATCCATAATGTTACACTCTATTTCCATAACATCTTTAATGTAGTTTTCTTATAAAAAAATATTTTTCTTCTTCAATTCTCATGCTTTGATTTTGTTAAGTACAACGAACTCAATTTATCTCATTTGTATAATAGTGTATGCTTACTTAATATTATAATACTAATTTGTTATTATTTAAGCATATTTATTATTTGAATTTGTAATAATTACAAATGATGTTTAATATAGATAAGAAAATGTCATTCAACTTATCTTAATGAGCTCCATGTAGTTAAAAATTTGTTGTTAGATTTTTTTAATTTTGCATTTTCTAGAGTGTTTTCATATTTTTTGACATGTTTTGTTTCATACTAAATTAAGGGATCTAGGAGTTGCACTTGATTGCCTTAGTGTTTTGGAATACAGCTTTCTTATAAATTTATATCAATTACTCAACTTTTTTTGTTTTGTTATATTTTATTGTAACTCAAAATCTCCTCTCATCTAATCTTTATTTATTTTTTTAATAATAATTTATATTTTTTTTGCTTATTTTCTTTGGTCATTTACAAAAACCCAAAAAATTTCTAATACACATGAAACAATCCTCATTAAACTTTTCATGATGTGCTCTATTCTTTTACATATTTATTTTTAAAATTTCAAAGATTTTCCATTCAAGGTTTTGGCATACTTTATGAGAAATTTTGAATTATTTATAATTTGTTGATTAAGGAAATTGCACTTGAGCTCCTTATTATCTTGGAACTCAATTTTTTTATATAATTTAATTTATTTCTGCTTATATGCGTATTTGCTTCAAATTAAAGTACTAATTAAAAATATTTTATGTTCATTTGCTTTGATAATTTAGAGTAGTTCCAAATGAGGTCCAATCAATATGAAATAAGCATTATTTTGGCACAGTTTAGGTGATATTTTGATTACTACATTATTAACAATTAAAGATGCTATCCTAGATCTCCTTAGTAACTTGCACTGAAACTTCCCCAATAATACATGTCATTGATTCAATTTTTCTATTTGATTTAGGTGTATTACTACGTTACACTAAAGCTCCTTTCATGTGACCTTTATAACACTTTAATTTTTTTATATTATATTAATTTAATTTAACTAATTACAACTTTAATTAATGTATTGAAAAAGTATTCAATATACTTTATTTTTATTTATGCTTATTTTCTTTTTTAATCTATAGTAATTCCAAGCAAAGTTTGATTGAGACAAAACAAATGTTTTGGACTCATCTTAATGAGATGCATCCCATAAATATTTATTTTTTAACCTAATATTTTATTTTCTTTAGTTTTGGGTTTCTACATAAGACATTTTACTTTGTATGTGATTTTGAAGTTGTTAATGTTGCACTTAGTCTCATTAACATCACAAAATGTAATTTTTCCTATAGTTTAAAAATTTTATGCAAATATTTTTTTTTGATTTGGTTTAGTTATATATTACTCTAAATCTTTTTTCTAATGACCTTTGCATCACTTCGATTTTGTTTAATTACATTAGTTTTATTGATCTCATTTTAGTTATAATATATATACTATGTATTAAAATAATTTTTTTATTATTTATGTTTATTTAGCTTTTAAATTTATAGTAATTCGATGAGAATTAATCAAGATGAAAAAAATATCATTCAACTCTTTTAATTAGCTTTATCTTCTATAATATTTCATTTTTTATTTCTTAGCATTTAATTTTCTTTAATTTTTGGACTATTTACAAATAATGTTTTTATTCGTACCTAATTTGATGACCATGGATGTTGCAGTCTATCTCTTTAGTGTCGTAAAATGAAACTTTTTCATACAAATTACTTCATTTATTCATGTTACTTTTTATTCCTTTGATTTGATTATATTTAATTGCTTTAGTTCAAAAAAATTTATCTTTAATAAAAATTTTATTAATATTAAAATAAAATTTTATTCTAATTTATGCTAAATTATTTTGGTAATTCCATATAGTTCCTGATGAAGTTAGTTCTAGAAACAATGAACCAACTTGAACTCGTCTTTATGAGCTTTATGAAATGATATGCACATATTTATATTTATAATTATTTTATTTTCTAGGTATTTATCAAGCTGTTTGCGGCATTTCAATTTGTATATGATTTGCAAATTTATGATGTTGCAATCTATTTTCTTAATGTTTATATTGCAATTTTTCCATATATATTGATTTAATTTGTCTCATTTTGACTTTATTATATTTTTTATTTATAAAATAAAAATTTATTCATTATTTATGCTTATTTACCTTGGCAATTCACTAAAATTACAAATAAGTTTTCATGGAGGAAAGAAAAATATGGTTTAACTTATCTCAACGAATCTTACTAAATTAAATAATCATTTTTATATTTTTTTTATTTTTTAATTTTCTTAAATATTGGTACCCTTTATAAGATATTTTGATTCATACCTAATTTGATAATCAAACATATTTTTATTCATATCTTGTTTAAAAATCAAACATACTACACTGATTATACTTTGTTTTTAGAATGATGTTTTCACATATAATTTGTCTAAATTCTTAAAAATTATTTACTTTGATTGTTATATTATAATGTAAGTACAAAATTCCTTTTCATGTGATATTTACCTTGCTTTCATTTTGTTATATTATCTTTTTTCAATTTATCTCCTTTCAATTTTAATATATATTTAATTAATCTTAAAATAATAATTTATTATTAGATTTTCTAATTTTATTTTCAAATTACAATAATTCAAAAAATAAATCAGTATTTAGACAAATTACAATGTTGCAATCTATTACTCTTAATTAAAATAAAAATTTTAATTATTTTAAGTATCTTATTTTCTAAGTTTTTAATACATTTTTTAAGTTATGTTCATTTCTATATGCTTTGACTATTAAGAATGTTACACACAATTTTCTTAGTGTCTTAGATTGTAGCTTTCCTATATTATTTTTTTAACTTCTTCAAAGGTTTTTAATTTGATTATATTATATTACTATGAGCTCTACTTCTCCTCATGTTTGACCTTTACACTGCTTTAATTTGGCTACATTGTATTTCTTAAATTTTCTCATTTTCACTTTATTACAATTTTTTTTAATATAAACATAATAATTTAAAGTTATCTATCCATATTTTTATAATTTGCATTAATTATAACAAAAAATCAATTCAAATGAAACTTAAATCATCATACTCTTCCTCATAAGCTCTATCAAAGTAAACATTCATTTCTTTAAAAAAATTTATTTTATAGGATTTTAACAATTTTTATAAAATCATTTTGTTCACATCTAACTTTATGATTAATAACTATATAATCCATGTCCTTATTATCTTAGAAAGTAATTGTTTTGCACACCTTAACTCATCTCATTAAATATTTTCACTTTGATTTGGTAATAATATTTTGAAACACTTTTTTCTCTCGTAGGATCTCTACATTCCTTTGAATTGGTTACATTCATTTTCTTCATTTGATCTCATTTAAAAATTAAAATATATTTCCTTGATATTAATATAATAAATTATTATTATAACCTTTTATTTATTTAATTAATTCATAGTAATTCCAAATGAGGTTAGATCGAATTGAAACTAATGTATTTTAGCACATCTATATAAGCTCAATCAAAATAAGTAATTTCTTTCACATTTTTAAATTTTTTTTCAATCATTTGGCATGTTTTATAAGATTTTTCAACTCATACTTGATTTGATGATCAAGGATGTTACATATGTTGGAATGTAGCTTTCGCATACAATTGATCTCTTTACTTCAAAATGTTTTATTTGTTTTTTTTGTAATACTATAAATTTGAATTCATCTCTCACATGACCTTTACATTTCTTTAATTTGGTTAAATTATATTGCCTCAATTTATCTAATTTCAACTTTTTTATGCATTTACATAATATTAAAATAAAAATTTATTATTAGTTATGCTAATTTGTTTTGGTATTTCTTAGTAATTGAAAATGATTTTAGCAAGAGATGAAGGAAACTTCATGACACAGATCAATAAGCTTAATCACATTAAAATTTTATTTTTATTTTTTTAGATATATTATAATTTAAGGAGTTGACATGCCTCATAGTTATTTTAATTTAGTTATAGTTTAAGCATCAACGATTTGTAATATTTTCTTTATCATCATAAAATATAATTTCTGCACACAATTGATCTAATTTCTTCAAATTGTTTCCTTTGATTTAGTTATATTAACATAAAACTCTAGTTCATCTCTTATGTGAACTCGACATTATTTTGATTTTGTTATATTTTATGATATTAATTATTTTTATTTGAACTTTTGTATTTTTTTACTTAATATTAGAAAAAAAATTATTATATTTTTATTAACTTTACTAATTATCAATAATTCCAAACGAGGTCTAATCGAGAGAAATCAAATGTCCCTAGACTCATTTTGACAAACTTTATTAAATAGAATATTCATTATTTTAATTTTCAAACAAATTTTGCATGCTCTTTTACTTAGTAGCTTAGATTACAAAATTCTTTTGTAATTTATCTCATTTTTTAAATTTGATTTTTTTGATTTTTTCTCATATTACAATGTAACTTTGTATCTCCTCTTATATGACTTTTACATAACTTTGATTTTATTATGTTAAATTTTAACATATATTAACTTAATGATTAAATATTATTTATGTTGTTATTATTCTTATTTACTTTGGTAATTTGTATTCAATCATTAATAGGTAAGATCGAGATGAAACAAATGTCGTTGGAAATGTGTAGAAGAAATAAATTATTTAATTTTTCTTCGTTACTTTGCTAGTTTACATATGGTTATATTTTAATTATTTACTTATTTGGCTAATTTTCTCAATTTTTTTATATCAATAAATTAGGCATGCATTACCAAAAAATTCAATTCAAACTTAATCTGATAATCAAGGATATTGCACTCGATCTCCTAAATTTCTTGGAATGAATCTTTTTATACAATTTATCTCATTTTAACTATAATAAATACCTAATTTTAAAAGAATAATTTACTATTGTTTGTCTTTATTTATGTTAGAAATTCCCAAAAATTCCAAAGGAGTTTAGATAATGTAGTTTACTAAATCAACTCTATCCATTAAATATTAATTTTTATTATGTTTTATTTTCTATGATTTTGGCATATTTTATGTGACATTTTTATTTCTACCCAATTAATAAAGATGGTTGTAGCACTTAATCTTCATTGTATCTTACAATATAATGTTCCTCTATAATTAACCTCACTTATACAAATTTTTACTTCAATTTGGTTATATTACTAAGTAGGCCTAAATCACATCTCATGTGACATTTACGTTTCTTTCTTTTCATTACGTTATGTTTTTTTAATTTTTCTTGTTTCACCTTTAATACTTATTATGATAATATCAAAATAAACATTTGTTATTATTTATTTTTATTTACTTTTGTATTTCATCAAAATTCTAAATGTAGTTCAATCAAAACTAGAAAAAGTTGATAGAATCAACTCAATGAGCTCTATCTACTTAAATAATTATTTTTATATTTCTAAAAATTTTAGTTTTTATAATTTTGTATTATTTTTCAAGATTTTCTGTTCATGCCTAATTTGATGAACATGGATGTTTTACTTGATCTCTCAAGTATTTTAGAATATAATTTTCCTACGCAATTGATCTTATTTATTAAAATAGTTTTCTTTGATTTGGTTATATTACTATGTAATTTAAATCCTCTTCTCCTATGCCCTCTACATCGTTATTATTTGGTTTCATTACATTACTTCAATTTATCTTATTTCAGAATTACTGAATTTCTTTTTAATATAAAAATAATAATATATTATTATTTATGCTTACTTACTTCATTAATTTACAGAACTTTTAAATAAGGTCCACTCAAGATATAAAAAACATCAATGGGCTAGTCTCGAAGAGCTTTATCAAAATAAATATTCATTTTTATAATTTTGAATATTATATTTTTTATATTTTGATAGGTTATGCAAAATATTTTATGTTTTACTAATTTTGACAATTGAGAATGTTACACTTGATCTCCTTAGTGTCATGTAATTTAATTTTCCTGTACAACTTATCTCTTTTCTTCAAATACTTTATTCTGATTTGATTATATTACTATGTAACTCTAAAGCTTCACTTGTATGAGTTTTACATTGCTTTTATTTGTATATTATATTTGCTCAATTTATTTGATTTCAACTTTAATATTTATTTAGTTAATAGTAAAATGTCATTGGATTTGTCACCACAAGCTCTATTCAACTAAAAAATGAAGTTTGCATTTTTAAATATTTTATTTTCTTTAATTTTGGCAAGTTTTTTGCATCATTTTGATTTGCACTTTATTTAGTGATCATGGATGTTTCCCCTGATCTCATAACACCTTATAATTCAGTCTAAATTTCTTCTTATGTGACTTTTTATAAGTTTGATTTGGACATATATAGTCATTTAATTAACTCATTTTAACTTTGTTACATATTTATTTATAGAAAAATAATAATTTAATTTTATTATTTTTTACTAATTTAGTATTTCATGGAAACAAGTGCAGTCAACTAGTCTCAACAAACTTTATCCATTTTTAAAAAATTAATATTTTTTCTTTTTTTGTTTTACAATGCTTTGTATGATTTATTGACTATACTAGAATTAATAATTAAGAATGTCACACTCATGCTCTTTAGTATCTTGTATTGTATTTATTTTATGAGATATTTTTTACCTCATTTAATGATCATTAATCTTATCTCAACCTCCTTTGTACCTTACAATGTAAGTATCTTGTATAATTTTTCTCTCTATTTCCAAATAGTTTCCTTTGATTATGTTTTATTATTATGAAGCTCAAACTCTCTTATTATATGACCTTTTCTTTGCGTTGATTTTGTTATAATATAATGCTTTAATTTATTTCATTTTTACTTTAATATGTGTTTACTTTATGCTAAAATAATAATCGATTATTATTTATGTTAATTTATTTTTTAATTCATAGTATATCTAAATGAAGTTTGATAGTGAAAAAACAAACATTATTAGACACATCATGCCTAACTCTATCCAATTAAATATTAATTTATAATTTTCAAATATTTTATTTTATAGTATTTGTACATATCTTATGAGAAAATTTGACTAGTACCTTATTTGATGACTGAGGATGTTACACTATATCGTCTTATTAGCATGGAATAGAATTTTCTATCACAATTTATCTCATTTCATTATTTTTTTACTTTGATTTGGTTGTTTTAGTTTGTAACTCCAAATCTCCACTTAAGTGGCATTTACATCATCTTGAATTACTTATATTATTTTTCCTCAATTTATCTCATTTCACCTTCAATGCTTATATTTCCTTAATATTAAAATAATATTTTTTATTATTTATGTTTGTTTATTATGGTAATTTTTTATTATTTTATACAAGTTTCATGGAGATGAAACAAATGTCATTGGACTCACTCAAAAAACTCTTATCAAATTAAAAAACTTTTTTCATATTTAATTTTTTTATTTTCATAATTTTTTCCATAATTTTCTAAATATCTTGTTTCATATCATATTCTATGATCGAGGAAGTTACATTCAATCCCCTTAATATATTGGAATATAGCATTAATACATAACCTTACAATCAAAGATATGTTAAGGCACCCTTGTGTTTGATAAGTGGAGCCATAAAGTTTTAGCATTTTGTTCAAATGGACTTGTTTTTTGGTGAAATAAGTTTAGGTATGAATAACAAGCCATACATTTTTAAAGATTGTGACTTAATATTCCTCAATTATCCTGAAATATTCAATAAGATTCAAGGCTTAAAGAAGAGTACACCAAATTTGAAAATGTTTTCCTTTTATTATAAATTATTAGTTTTTTTTACTTTTAATATAAGGCACATCTCTCCATTAAAATCTTGCTTAAAACTTTTCTTAATTTAGGAATCATAGGATTAAATTTTTCAATCATTTAATCCCTTCAAATTATATTTGAATCATTTTTCAATGATTTTTAAATAATTTTTAAGTCATTTATGTATTAACCTTTTCTTTGTGTTTAGGTGACTCAGATTTGTGAAACCTCCAGTTTGATTTTATCTCTTAAAACATCGACATGGGGTTGTGCTTGCAAAAGCTCTAGTGATCCCTAAAGGAAAACCTCAAGTACCTTGTAGGTTGGATGTGAAACATAAAGAGTACCTTAAGTTGTAACTGTTTTAATCATGGAGCTTTTCATGACCTTTGTTGGGGGTTGATATACAATCTTGTTTAAACAAAATCACTAATAATTTTGTTATACCCTAATAATTTTATTTGTTTTTTACTTAATCATAAAAAATTTAAAATTAATTAAGTGTTTCTACAAACATAAAATCGCTTTTATAAGGAATTCTTGAACAATAAATACAATCCAAAAATAGAAAAAAATTATAAATCAATAATTCATAACCTTCATGTAGGATTCATTGGACACATATCTTATATCTAGATGTTACACTAAATCTTCATCATATCTCGAATTTCAATTTTCCCAAATAATTTGTCTCATTTCATCATTTTCTTCTTTTGATTTCGTTATATTACTTTGTAACTTGAAATACACTCCAATATGACTTTTATGTCACATTGATTTTAATTTATTACATTGCATCAATTATTTGTTTTTTAGTTTTAATAAAATATTTAATTAATATTTAACAATTAATTTATTTTTATTATTATTTATTATTATTTACTTTGAAAACCTAGCAATTCTATGCGAAATAAAATTGAGACAAAAATAGATATTGTTGGACTCTACTCTATTAAAGCTATCTAATTAAAAATCATTTTTGCTTTTTAAATAGTAAATTTTCTAAGGCATCGAATGCTTTGTGGGATATTTTAGTTCAACTTTATTTATTGTTAAATGAATGCTCCTTAGTATCTTAGAATGCTCCATTCCTATACAATTTATCACACTTTTTTAAATAATTTCCTTGGATTTTACTATATTAGAAGCTTCGAGTTGATTTTGTTATATTATTATGTAACTCCAATTCTAATTTTTTCAAATTTCTAGTATTTTTTCATGCTTTATCAAACATTCTAATTCATACTAGAGTTCATGATGGAGGGCATTACACTTAATCTCATTAGTATCTTGGAAAGAAACTTTCACATACATATAATCTCGTTTATTTAAATCTTTCATTTTTATTTGGTTATTTTATAATGTAACTCCAATTTTTCTCCCATATGACATTTAAATTTCTTTTCTTTTATTGTGTTATAATCTTTAATTTTATTTTTCTATATATATTTATTTTTTCTTTGTATTGAAATAATAATATATTATGATTTATTTCTATTTCATTTTTGTAAATCGTAGTAATTCAAAATGAGCCTAAATTAAGAAGAATAAAAAGTTCATTGCCTTATTTAGATGAGCATTTCAGGAGTATATATTCATTTTATTATTTTATTATTCTATTTTTGATGGTTTTTTTGCTTCATTAGTTATTTTGATTGTCGCAAGTTTACTAACTGGGGGATGTCTTATCTGACCCACTTAGTATCTTAGAATGTAGTTTTCCCAAATAATTTTTCTTATTTCTTCATAGTTTTTACTTCGATTTGGTTTTATTACTATGTAACTCAAATTCTTCTCCATTATGACATTAACATCGCTTTGATTTTAATATTTTTCCATACTTCAATTTATCACATTTTTAGCTTTAACTATATTTACTTAATAGTAAGGTGATAAATAGTTATCATTTATTTTTAATATTTTTGGTAATGCAAAATAATCCTTAGTGACATGAAATAAACAAATATTGTTAAAATCATCTCAACGAGCTCTATTCAATAAATATGCATTTTTATATTTTTTATATATTTAAATGTCTTGGGTTTTGGTAATCTTTAAAAGAAATTTTAATTGATTTTTCGTTTGGTTATCAAGGCTGTTACATTCTATTTCCTTAGTATCTAGGAAAGTGGCTTTGTCATATAATTTAAATCATTTCTAAAAAAGTTTTGCTTTGATTCCATTATATAACAATGATACTCTAATTCTTATGGGTTGCAAAGTTTACATCACTTCAATTTTAATACATCACATTGCCTCAATTTTTTTTGCTTTATTTTAATTTATATTTAATAAATATTATGATAACTATTTATTATTATTTATGTGTAATTACTTCAACAATTAGTAGTAATAACAAACAGGATTCAAACTACATGAAACTAATATCGTTGGATGCATCCTAATGAGCTTTAAGTTTTTAAATATCGATTTTTATAATTTTTAAATATTTTTCCTTTAATTTTTGCATGTTATATGGTACTTTTTTATTCATATCTTGTTAGACTATTTTTAAACTTAGTCTACTAAGCATCTTTAAATATAACTTTCTATTATAATTTATCAGTTCTTCGAGTTTTTCTCTTTGATATGATTATCGTACTTTTAAACTCTAATTCCTATCTTACGTAACCTTGACAACAATTTCATTTTATCATATTATATTACTATAATTTATCTCATCTCAATTTTACTATAAATTTATTTAATTTTAAATTTTTTTTTTACTTTACATGTTTAGTTACTTTTGTAATTCATAGTTGTTCTAAATGAGTTGCAACTAAGAAGAATCAATTATTATTGTTCCCGTCTATGCAAGCACTCTGAAATCATATATTGTTTTTATGTTTTTGAATATTTTATTTTCTCATATTTTAGTGTGACTTATGCGATATTTGAATTTGTAGCTTATTTGATGATTAAGGATATATCACTTGATCTGTTTGAGAAATTGAAATGCAACTTTCCTATAAAATATATCTCTTTTTCCAAAAGATTTTATTTTTTTAGATATAACACTATGTAAATCATATTCATAATTTTACAAATTTTTTAAGTATTAGCATGCTTTATGACCTATTTCAATTTGTACCAAATTTTATGATCAGGTGTTATACTCAATCTCATTACTATGTTAGAATGCAACTTTAACATACATATTATCTCATTTATTCAAATCTTTTGTTTTGATTTGGATATATTATAATATAACTATGATTCTCTTCACATGTGATGTTCAAATTACTTTGGCTTTGATATATCAATTTAACTCTTTTCGACTTTGATATATATATACATATTTTCTTGATATTAGCTAATAATTTACTATTATCTATACTAATTCATTTTGATAATTCATAATAATTTCAAACAAAGTTTAATTATGATGAAACAAATATCATTTGTCTCATCAAGATGAGCTCTTTACAAATAAATGTTTATTTATATTTTTAATTATTTCTTTTTCTAAATTTTTGAAGACCTTATGCATTTCTTTTATTTAATTTGATAATTGATGATATTTTATTCAATGTCCTAAATATCTTCGATTTTAATTTTCCTAAAAAATTTATTTCATTTCATAAACATTTTCTCTTTTACTTGGTTTTATTGCTATGCAACACTAATTCTCAATTAAAATGTTTATGTTACATCAACTTTATTAATTTGCATTACCTCAATTGATCTCATTTTCAACTTTAATATATATTTTCTTAATGTTAATATACTAAATTATTATCATTTATTTTAAATTTCTTCAGCAAACTGTAGTAATTCCAAATGAGATTTAATTAAGAAAACAGAAAAATTTTTACTCATCTTGATTATCACTATTTAATTAAATATTAATTTCTATATTTCAAAATATTTTAATTACTTGGGTTTTAGCATATGTTATAAGATATTTTCATTTATTTTTTATTTTATTTTCGAGGATGTTACACTGAAAGTCTTAAACGTCTTGGAAAGTAGCTTCAATGTGTAATTTAACTAATTTTTAATAAAATTTTGCTTTGATTCATTGTAATACTCTAATTCTCCTACCTCATAAATTTTACATCACTTTTTCATTAATAGATTACATTGCTTCAATTTATCTCATTTATCTTATAATATTTATTTAACTAAAAATTTATTTATTTTATGCTTAATTACATTTATATTTTATAGTAATTTTAAATGGGGTTTAAATACACAGAAAAATGTCTTGGGACTTATCTCATTAAGTTCTAACAAATTAAATATTAATTATTAAAATTTTTAAATATTTCATTTATAGATTTATACATATAATTCGAAACTTTTTGGTTAATACCTAATTTTAATATTGAGGATTTATACTTAATCTACTAAGTATCTTGTAACATAGTATTCTAGTATAGTTTATAGTATTGATTTTGTTATACTAATACGTAAGTCCTATTCTCATCTACTATAACCTTTACATTTTATTGAGTTGGTCATATTACATTTATTCAATTTCTCTCACTGTAACTTTAATATATATTGCTACAAAACTCTAATTCTTCTCACATGTGACCTATATCATTTTAATTTGGTTATTTTATATTTTTAATTTATTTCATTTCAATTTTAATATATATTTATTTCATATAAAACTATTATTTTTTCTAATTATTTTCATAATTCAAGATAATTTCAAATGACGATTTTAGGAGACAAAACAAATGACATTATGATTATTGCAAGTAGCTCTAATCGATAAAATATTCCTTTTTTTAAATTTTAAATTTTCAATATTTTTGGCCTTTTTGATTTCTACTTCATTTGACCATTAAGGATATTACTCTCGATCTCTCAAATATATTAGAATTTAATTTTCCTATACAATTAATATTATTCTTCAAAAATTTTCATTCATTTGGTGATGTTTTACGAAAAAACTTTAATTCTCTTCTCTTTTGTGCATTATGATTCCATGATTCGATTATATTATATTACTTCATTGTATCTAATTTCAATTTTAATATATTTTAAATTAATATTATAATAACGAATTATTATTATTTACATTTAATTATTTAGTTAATTGTTTGTAATTCTTAATAATATCTCATTATGACAAAAATGCTATTAGATTGATTTAAGTGAGCACTTCCTATTAACTATTACTTTTTTTATAGTTTTTTGCATATATTAGAAGGCAATCAAATTTATATTTGATTTAGATATTATACTCAATCTTCTCAGTATCTTTGAATGCAACTATTCAATATGATTTACATCATTTAATCTATTATTTCTATTTAATTTTATTATATTTTTATGAAACTAAAATTCTTCTTGTGTGACCTTTACATCAACTTAATTTTGTTTTGTTAGAGTGTTTTAGTATAATTTTAGCTTTGAATTAGAACACTTAATGTTAATATTATAATTTATTATCGTTTATATTTATTGAATTTTTTGATTTGTATTAATTCAAATATTTTGCTTCGAATTGGTTATATTTTTATGCAACTCTTAATCTTATTTCAAGTGAGCATTACATCGATTTGATTTTATTTTCTTATGGTATCTTAACTTAACTCATTTTTACATTAATAAATATTTAATTATTATTAAAATCATTCATTCTATTTTATGGTAATTATTTTTAGCAATAGTAACAAAAAAGGTCCATTCAACATAAAATGAGCATTATTTAACGTCTCAATAAGCTCTAAAAAATTAAATGTATATCTTTATTTTTTAAAATATTTTTTATCTTTAGCATACTTTATGGGACATTTCAAATTGAACCTATTGTATATATTAGTGATTTTAAAATTTGTTTCCTTAATTTCTTAAATTGTAATCTTATTATATAATTTTTTATTTCTTCAAATATTTTGCTTTGATTTGGATAGATAACTATGAAACTCCAATTCTCATCTCATGCAACCTTTTTATTACATTTATTTCATTAATTTGCATTACTTTAATTTATCTCAATTAATTTTTTTTATTATTTTTTAAAAATTAAAATAATAATTTTTTATTTATGCTTATTTACTTAAGTAATTTAGAGTAATTATAAAAGTGATATAATAAAGATGAAACAAATGTCATTGAACTCACCTTGATGAGTTTGACCTAATTAAATATTCTTTTTTATTTTATTTTTTAAAATTTTATTTTCTAAAACTTTACTCACTTTTCAACGTATTTATTTCATACTTAATTTGATAATCAATGACGTTATACTTGAAATCCTTAATGTCTTTTAATAAAATAATCTAGAACAATTAATCTTAATTTTTTAAATAGTTTTCGTTATTTTAGTTATACAACTTTGTAACTCTTAATCTCAATTCATATGAACCTTAATTTTCTTTTATTTGGTTATGTTATATTACTTCAATTTATCTTATTTCAGCTTTAATAAATTTTCTTAATATTAAAATAATTATGTTTTATTATTTATGCTAGTTTATTTTGATAATTCATAGAAATTCAACATGAGATCAATTTATGACAAAATCAACTTCATTTGACTCATGTTAATGTACTCCATCAAATTAAACATATATTTTTATTAGTTTAAATATTTTATTTTTTAATGTTTTGGCATGCTTTACCTGACATTTTAAATAAAACTAGATTTGATGATTAAAGATTGCACACTCGATCCCTTTAGTGTCTTTGATTGCAAGTTTCTCCCCCAATTAATCTCGTTTTTTCAAATTTTTTAATTTAATTTTGTAATCTTTCTCTAAACTCTGTTTGTCCTCTCATGTCCTAAACATCATTTTAATTCGGTTATATTGCATTTATTAAATTTATATCATTTCAACATTATGATATATTTACTTAATATTAAAATATTAATCTATTATTATTTACGCTCAATCATTTTGTAAATTTGTAAGAAATCAAAACAAGATTTAATCGAGATGAAGCTAATGTCATTGGACATGTCTGAACAAGCAATATGCAATGAAATATTCATTTTAATCCTTTTTAATAATCATGTTTCTATGATTTTACCATGCTGTATGACATTTTAATTTGTACCAGATTTGATGATCTATGATATTGCAACTCATCTCCTTAGTAACATAGAATGCATTGTTTTAAACCAATTTAGCTTAATTATTTAAATTTTTTGTGGTTATACTATTATGTAACTCTCCTTCTCCTCTTAAGTGACATCTAAACCACCTTGATTTTTTTATATTATGTTGATTCAATGAATCTCATTTCAACCTTAAAATATATTTGTATAATATATAAAGAAAAATTCATTATTATTTACTTTTATTTATTGTAGCAATTTATAGTAATTTCAAATTATATAATATCGAGATGAAACTAACATCATTAGGCATGTGTAAATAAAATATATAAAATTAAATATTTATTTTTACATTTTCGAATTTTTTTTCTTTCAAAGGGTTTTGCATGCTTGACAAGATAATTCAAATTGTAACTCATTTCATAATCAAGGATGTCACACTCATTCTTCTTAGTAACATGGAATGAAGCTTTTTTTGTTTAATTCATCTTTTTTAAATAATGTTTTTTATCTAGTTATATTACAATGAACTATCATTGTTCTCTCATGTGACCATTACATTACTTTGAAATGATCAAATTATATTACTTTAATTTATCATATCTTGAGCTTTGTTATATTTTTACTTATTATCAAAATTTTAATTTATTATTATTTCTATTAATTTATTTTGTTAATTTATAATAATTCAAAAAGGGGTTATCTAAGGATAAATGAATTGAATTGGATGGTTTTCAACAAGCTCTATCCAATTACTTATTAATTTATATATTTTTAAATATTTTTCTAAAGTTTTAACATGTTTTTCAAGATATTTAAACTCATGTTATATTTGACTATCAATGATGCTACATTTAATTTTCTTAGTATATTTGAGTAAAGCTATCTTATTCAATATATCTAACCTTTTAAAATTTTTCCTTTTCCTCAGTTATATTACTATATAATACTAATTCTCCTCTCATGTAAACTAAACATCATTTTGAATTGAATATATTATACTTCTTTAATTAATCAGATTTTAACTTTAATATACCATAAATATTAAAATAATAGCTTAGCATAATTTGTGTTTGTTTGAATTAGTCATTTGTAATATTTGCAGAAAGGTCCAATCAATATGAAACAAATTTCCTTGGACTCTTCTCAACAACATCTATCAAACTTAAAATGCATTTATAAATTTTTAAATATCATATTCTCTAGAGTTTTTGCATGCTTAACAAAACACTTTAATTTATACTTGTTTGAGGATGTTACAGTAGTCCTCTTATGTATCGTGTAATGTTAATTTTACTTTAAATTTATCTCATTTTTTCAAATTATTTTATTTTATTTAAATACATTGCTTTAATTTTCCTTTTTTAGTTTTCAAATATATTTTTACATAATATAAAAATAATTATTTATTTTTATTTATATGTTTCTTGTAGTTGTAGTTCATATTAATTGCAAACCAAGTTTGATCGAGATAGCAAAAATATTTTTTGGACTCATCTAAAGGAGCTCTATCTAACTAATTTGGAATGCAAATTTCTTGTATAATTTATCTCATTTTTATAAGTTTTTTACATTGGCATTAATTATCATCCAGCTCTAAATCTTTTCTCATGTGACCATTAAAATTTTTTGAAATGGTTATATTACATTATTTGAATTTATCATTTTTTGTATTATTACATATTTATAAAGTACTAAATTAAGTTAATCTTATTATATTTCATTTTTTTATATTTAAAATTTTATTTTAATTTTAATATGCTTTAGGTGATATTTTTATTCGTACATGATTTGATAATTGAGGATGTCACACTAAATCTCCTTAGTACCTTCAAATATAAAATTCTAATGTAATTTTCCTATTATCATCAAGTTTTTTATTTTATTTGGTTGTATTAGTATGTAACTCCAAATGTTCCCTAACGTGCCATTTACATCACTTTCATTTGATTTTATTATATTGGTTCAATTTATCACTTCCCAATTTTATCCTATATTCATTTGATATTAAAATAGTAATTATTTATTGTTTATTTTATTTACTTTTACAATTTTTAATAATTCTAAAAGTGGTTAAATCAAGAAGCTTTTGTTATTTGACTCATCTTGAGGAGCATTATCCTATTAAATTATCATTTTTATATTTTTTATTATCAATAGTATTTTAAGATATTTTGTGAGGTATTTTGATTCACATATGATTTCATAATTGAGGATGTTAGACTTGATGTCCTAAGCATCTCATAATATAATTTTCCCAAATAATTTATTTCATTTCTTCAAATTTTACATTTTGATTTGCTGAATTACAAAGAACTTTTAGCTATCATTTCGTGTGACCATGACATTGCGTTGATTTTGTTATACTATATTTCATATATTAATGTCATTCTTTAATTAAAATTTGTTTACTTAAAATGCTAATAATTATTTATTATTATTTCTTATCATTTGCTTTGATAATTCACAATGATTTTTCAATGATGTCCAATTGAGTCTAAGCAAACATTTTTATCCAATTATATATTTATTTTTAAATATTTTAATATTTTATATTCAATGGATTTAGCATACATTATGAGGTAATTTTATTCAAACTTACTTTGACAATCAAGAAAATTATGCTTCATCTCCTCAGTATCTTGGAATGTATCTTTAATAAAAACTCTATAAATCATGTTTTCCAATTATTAAAGTAATAATTTATTATTATTTATTTATAACTATTTTTGCAATTTGTTGTATTTCAACAAGGTCAAATTGAGACGAAATTGATATTATTTGATTTGTGTTGATGAGCACTCTCAATTAAATATTAATTTTTATATTATTTTAGTATTTTATTTTTATGTGTTTGGCTTTCATTATAAGAAATTATAATTTGTACCTAATTTAATCATCAAGGTTGCTAAATTGGACCTCTTAGTATCTCATAATGCAATTATCATATACAATTTAACTAAATTCAACTTTAAAATTCATTTAATTAATATTATAATAATATTAAATAATTACTTATATTTTTCAATTTTAAAAGTTCACAATAATATAAAAAAGGTTTGATGGACTGTAATGAAATGTTGTTGGACTCATCTTGACAATTATATCTAATTACATATTTATTTATATATTTTAAAATATTTTTTTTTTTGGGATTGTGCACGATTTAGCAGATTCTTTGATTCATACATGATTTAGCGATTAGGGATATTATCGTCCATTTTTTGGGAATTTTGGAACTCATTTATCCCATATTCATTTCTTCAACTTATTTGCTTTCATTTGGATATATTCTATGTAAATTTTAAAATGTTTTCATGTAAGCATTACATTACCTTTATTTATTAATGTTATATCAATTTAATTTATTTCATTATAACTTTAATATATATTTATTGAATATCAAAATATAATTTATTATTATTATTGCTTATTTATTTTATTAGTTCTTAGTATTTCAAGCAAGATCGAATCAAGACAAAGCAACAGATCTCTAACAGCACTGTCTAATTACCCAAAATTTTTTGTATTGCTAAAAAATTATTTTCAATAAATTTGGCATATTTAATGAGACTTTTTTATTTGTATCTAATTTAATGATAAAAGATGTTCCAATAAATTTTTTAGAATCTTGTAATGTAACATCTTGAATAATTTATCTCATTCTTTTAGCTTTTTTTCTTTGATTTGTTATCTTACATGGCAACACTATTGCTCCTTAAGTTTGAGCTTTACATGTCTTAGATTTGATAATATAACATTGCATCAATTTATCTTATTTTATCTTTAATATATACATTTACTTAATATTAAAATAATAATATCTGATCAAGACAAAACAAACAATATTGGACTCATTGCCTAATTAATTATAATTTTTTTATATTCTTTAAATGTTCTATATTATAAGGTTGTGGAATGTTTTAGTGGATATTTTTAATTGTACCTGATATGACGATCGAGGACTTTGCGCTAGATCTCCTAATTATTTTAAAATGCAACTTTCTTGTCCAATTAATTTCATTTCTTCCAATATTTTACTTTAATTTTTTTATTTTAAAATGCTTTAATTTATCTTATTTTACTTTATTATATATTTACTAAATATTAAATAAACATTTATTATTATTCATATAAATTTGCTTTTGAAATTCATAATAATTCTAAAAATGGTTTGATTTATATGAAATAATTATCGTTGTCTCATCTAAACAACCACTATGAAATAATATATAGATTTTTACATTTTTAAATGTGTTATTTTTTATAGTTTCGGCATGCTTTGTGAGACATTTTAATTTGTACATGATTTGCTAATCCAGAATATTATACATTATCTCCTTTGTACTATAGAATGGAACTTTCCCCCACAATTTATTTTAGTTTTTCAAAGTATTCACTTTAATTTAGTCATATCTTCTCATAAAAAAATTTTCTTTTTATGTGACCAATACTTGCCTTCTATGTGGTGCATTACACTACTTAAGTTTATTTAACTTCAAGTATATTTAATTACTTAAAATTTAAATAATAATTTATTATTATTTATGTTAATTTTATTTAATATTTTTAATAATTCAAAGGCAAGTATAATCAAGATGAAACAAATACCACTAGAATTATCTTTTTGAGCTCTATTTAATTATATATTTATTTCTATATTAATGGATATTTTATTTTTAATGGATTCCTATATTTTATGATACTTTTTTATTCATTCTTATTTTAACGAATAAGAATGTTACCCTCAATCATCTTTGAATCTTATAAAGCAACCTTCTACATTAATTTTCTCATTTAATCAAATTTTTTTTATTTGGTTATACCATAATTTAACTCTAAATCTTGCAAAATTTAGATCAATTTTATTTAGATATACTATATTATTTTAATGTATTTTATCACAACTTTAATATATATTAACTTAATATTGAAACAATATTTTATTAACATTTATTTTTATTTACTTTGGTAATTTATAATATTTCAAAACATTGTCCAATTGAGACAACAAATATTTTAGACTCATCCCTATGAGTTATAACAAAAAAAAGTATTCATTTTTATATTCATAATTTTTTTTGTGGCTTTTTAGACCCTTTGGAGGATATTTTGGTTCATTATTTATGTGATAATCAAGTGTGTTATACCCAATCTCATTAGTATATAAGAATGCAACCTTCAAAATAATTTATTTTATTTGTTCAGATTTTTTCCCTAATTTAGTTATATTATCATATAACTCTAAATCATCTCTTAGGTGTCCTTTCCATCACTATGACTTAGATATTTAACATTGACTCAATTAATTTCATTACAATATTTATATAGATTTATTAAATATTAAAATAAATGTTGATGCAAGCCAAATGCATGCTTGCATGGGTGTGATGAGACCTATCGCTTCTTATAGAAGCCTGGAATCCCTAGTTTTTGTCCCAACCATCATTTGGAGGTGATTAATGGTGTCTCATGCTACAAAATAGCATGTTGAAGCTATTTGGGATGGTTGACCATTGATGTAGTAAGATAGGGATGACACTAAGTGTTGTGCATTAGCTAAAAGTAATTGATTTTATAGAGTGACAACCTAATTCCCATCACAAATAAAACTCCATGCTCCATTGCATGGAATTATGGCCATAGGATGATTCCCTTAGTAATAGTGAGTGAGATGAGACGAGTCAAGTGTGGAAATTTTGTAGCTTAAAGCAAAAATTGTTGTTCAAGGTGGCACCCTTAGTGATGAATCAATGTCAAATCTCTTAGAAGGGGGCATCAGAGAGGATAAGAGCATTGCAAAGCTGGTACCTTATTGCTACATGTGGCACTACAAATGAATTAGACTATTTAAGAATGCAATCAAAATTGGGTTGTACATTTTGACTTAGGCTAAAGATTTAGGAGAGCTCGATAATTGAGCTGTATCGTAAGGGAATGATGAAAGATAGTTTGCAAAGAGAGCCATAGAGTTCTTTAAATTTTTGTTTGGGAAATAGAATGGGCTTGGTAGGTGCCTCACATGGATGTTAAATGTACTTAGATGGTTTGTTATATAGCACAAGGAGCATACCATCTTAGACCATCATAGTCTCACAAGCTTAAGCAGACATGGCCTTTAGCAAAATCGTCATCACGAATGGTCACATTCCTTGCCCCAACGAGGGAGGCACACCATGATATCACTGTGTGCATTAAGGACAACTAGTGGGCTCCCCATCTACTTTAAACACAGATAAAGCAAATGATTAGGTGCATCGAGGGTGCAATTCCCTCAACCTATTCTCAAACTTTAAATAGATAGAAATGCTTAACTGCTTTAACAAGTTGAGCCAAGGAATCCAAGCACCAACTGGTCAACATTGGTAAGATGAACCAAGAATGCAAGATTAATTAAAAGTTGGGCTATGGTGTTTTATTAAACACTAACCTAGAGCACATAAACGATGCTAGTTTATTAAGACAATTGTATGGTGGTCATTAATGTTGAAATCTACTCAGGAGTATCTAACAAATCACTTGTTGAATCAACCAATCCCGAAAAAGGATGGCACTTAAGCGTATGACCCACACGTAGCCATCAATGTAATATAATACACAAATCAGTAAGAGAGTGTAACGATCACTACAATATGTCGGGCATGAGTCTACTTGCAGTGTCCATTCCAGTAGTTCTCAATGATATCATAAAATATTCAAATGAGAACTTTGGCAAGTAAAGGCAAAAAAATATTCTATGTGAATGGCAAATGACATGAGTTAGTCAAGCCTATGAGATCTGGCAAACTTGGCAGAGAGAGCCATTTGGCAAAGAACTGATAAGGAGTTGAGTTAAACTTCTTAAACTAGGATATGGTGGTCAATGGAAAGGTCAAGTCATTTGGAGACATCGATGGTCCTTGTGAAGAGTTATTTTTCTATTAAATAACTTATCAACCCTAAAAACTACTCAATCAAAGATAGGCCCAAGCATTTGGAAAGCACAGCTTGTTGAGCAATATTTGATGAACTACTAGCTATAGTTGAAAAGCTTAATGATTGGGCACTTTTGTAACATCCCTAATCCTCACATTAGGAATTACCTAAATTATGTCATGATATGTGCCAAAACATTAAAAAAATAGACATTTAAAAATACAAAAATTATATTTAATTAGATATAGCATCTCGAGATAAGTCTAATGATGTTTGTTTCACCTTAAACAAAGTTAATTTAGAATTTTTATGAATTACAAAAGTTAATAAAAAATACTTCTAAATTATATAAATATATATATATGTGCCTATGTGTGTGTGTGGGTGTGTGTTAGAGTTTCATCAAAAAGGTGCTTATCGATGCTGATGATGTTAATTGTCATTGTTCTCTTGAGGAAATCAAGGATTTGAAATTGATTTACATCATTTAGGACATCGCATAAGTAAAAAATTCAAAACCCCCCAAACTACTTTGTATTTTTACAAAATTTAACTTGTAATTTATGAGAGTTTAACAAAAATCATTATATGAGATCTCAGTTAGAGTTTTATATTTTTGATTAAATTATTATGAAAAACCTTCGAGCAATAAGAAAAATTATGGTTTCATAAAAATTATAGAACAAGAAAAGGAGGTATGAAGTATGTCATTTTGAGAATTAAGAAGTGATTCATGATCATTTATATTAACAACTTAAAAATATTCAATTTGTGTGAGATTCTTTAAAAAGTTTGAACAAACTGTAAGTAATAGGTAAAAGTTAATAAAAAGAAAAAGATCAACAACTATAATACTGCCTCAAAAAGTTAGAAAAATTATGAGCAAGGGAGTTTAATATTATTTGCATATATCTATTGTAGTGTAGATCCTTTAAATGAAGATCTTTTATGTGAAGTAAGTACTCTGACATAAACATTATATGCGTAGGCCTATTGTATTGCTGATTGATAAAATTTAGACCTTGTATGTGGTTTCTACATAGAATAGGTTTTATTTTTGAATTGATATATTGTTATGTTAAGTAAATGTACAAACAATTATATCTATACCTAGTTGATGGTACTCTACATAAATATTATATGCATATGTCTGATATATTATAATTCGCTAAAATGAAGAAGCTACATGTGAATTTGTACGAAGCATGTGAACCTAATGAAATGATGTAGTTCTATTATTCATAACTATATGAGAAATTATACATAAAATTAGATGTATTCCTTTAATTATTTATAAAGAGCAATTGTAAAATTATTTGACATGATTAACTATGTAAGCATGTCATTTATGTGCTAATGCAAAAACGTGCATCAATGAAATACTATAAAAATTGAGCACTATACTAAATTAAAATAATTGCCTCATGATGTGGCTATTGGCCAGTATGCATGGTGGTTGACATTGCTGTCATAAGGAGGTTTGTCTCTAATGGGTTGTATTAAAATATGACATGAAAAATCAACAAAAGAGATTGCTAATATAACTAAGTAAACTAAAATTAGAATATTGACTCACCACAATAATAGAGATTGGTAGCAGTTGTTTACTTATTTAAGTGAAAAAAATCATCTAGGAATAAAAACCATCTAGGAGTCTATAACAGTAGGACAAAGTAGTGCACCTTACGATGGGTTTCTATAGTTCCACAATTGACTACAAAACCTTACATATATGTCATGATCCAAAAAGAGGATTTTGCAAGACCTTATGTTACAACATATACTTTTATGTTGTGGGATATAACTATAATAGAATTAAAAAATAGGCATCACATTTCTTTATATTAGCTTATCTAATTACATGATTGTTCGTTGAAATGCACGTATTAAAAACTCCTCTTTCTATAAAACTATCACTAAAAGTGGAGGTAGATGTAAATAAATATATCTGATGGCATGTCGAAATCATTTCATATTTTGTCTTTCCCAATTGATTATTATAAAACTATTAAAATTCCATATTACACTTGAAATAGATTGATTAATACTCCATCAAGCCATTTTTCACTATTAAGAGAACAAATTGAAGATTCACATGATACTTGATATTGATTTTATTTTTTAAGTAAAGGTAGAAAAGTACTCATAATATATATTTTGAATGCTAAAAGATTACTGAAGATAGTTTTTTATAGTTATCATGTGCCAATACATGAAGTTGAAAAGAAACAACTTCAACTACAAGAATCAATCTCAAAATTACCCTACAGAATATTATCACTAGAATTAGAAGAAATAAAAGCATTATTAAGGACCCGATTGATAGTGGTTTTATTAAACCTAGTGCAATCCATTAGGGACACATACAATTTTTGAAGAAGAAAGATATAAGTTTAAGGATATCAATTATTTATAATGAATTGAACAAGATCTTAACATATAATAAATATCCTTCTACCTAGCATAGATAATTGTTTAATCAATTACAGGAAGATAAATTATTTTTGAAGATTGACTTAAAATCTACTTATCATCAACTAAAAATTAGAAGTGAAGAATTTCCAAAAACTACTTTTAGAACTAGATATGATCATTTCAAATTTCTCATGTTGCCTTTTGACTTAACAAATACTCTAGTAGCTTTTATGGATTTGATGATTGGAGTGATCAGGAAATGGTTAGTTCATTTTGTTATTATTTTTATTGATGAGATCTTGATCTACTTTCTATAACTAAAACAAAAAAAAAGATAGTTGCATCTAATGTTATAGAGTGCAAACATTTCAAACTATAGCTTTTGGTTATCTAGTACATCATTCTTCAGGCATGTAATAATGCAAGCGGAATCTCTATAGATTTGTAGAAAATAGGATCTATTATTGAATGACCTAGGCCTTGAAATATAATAAAAATGCAAAGTTTCTTATGTTTAGCCAGGCAATATATAAAATTTACTAAAGTGGATTTTCTCAAATTAAAGGACAATTTAGAAGATTAACATTAAAGATAATGACTATTGAATGCAATAAAGATTACAAAAAAAATTTTCAAATTTTAAAAGAGGAATTGATTTCAACACTTACCTTAGCATTACTTAAGAGAGAAACTAAATTTTAGGTACATAATGATGCGTCCTTGCATTGACTTGGGTTTATATTACTATAGTATGATAGAGTTATAGATTATTCTTTGAGATAGCTACAGCATAACAAAAGAAATTATCTTATACATGATCTTGATCATGTTGTAACTATATTTGTCTTAAGGATTTAGAGACACTGTCTTCATGATATGAAAATTTATCTATATATTAAACAATAAAGTTTGAATATATTTTCAAAAAATGTTAAATTTAAGGCAACAAATGTGGTTGAAACTACTTAAGGATTCCAATATCAAGATTGTTTATCGTGTAGGTAAACCCAATGTTGTAGCTTACGCATTAAGTTAGAGCACTAACATTCATAGTATGACATAAAGCTTGGAAGAAGCACAATTAATAGCTAAAATAAATTAATAAGAATTAAATGTAATATCAGCAACTATTAGAAGAAATGTTTTTCAATTATCTACTATAATAGAGTGGTGGCAGTCTTTGAAAGTTACTCAAGTTATAGATGAAGACATCCAGCAAATCAAGTCCTAATCAATTGAATGAAAAGAAAAAAAATATTTAATTTAATTAGAGGAGCTATATTTTATAAGAACAAAATATAATTTCTAATAATAAGTACATCTAAACAAACATTACTAAAAGAGATTGATGGAACAGCATGTGTAGTCCATTTGAAACTCACAAAAATATGTGATATTACTTAAACAAGAGATGTGAAGTGAATGGTATGAAGAAAGATTTTTTTATATGATTATATGAGCAATTGTGTGATATTTCAATAAGTGAAAGAGGAGCAATGGAGACCAAATGGATTGGTCTTACCACTTTCTATTCTAACATCGAAATATGAAGAAATATTGATAGATTTTATAGTTGGGTTAACAAAAACTACTTAAGGGTATAATACTATAAGAGTAATTATTGATAGATTAATAAATATTAGCTCATTTTGTACACAATTGACTTATTAAGCAAAAAGGTAAGCACAAAAATTAAAAACCTAGCCCGTTTTTGGATTACATGGTGTATCAAAAGCAATTATATTTGATCGAGATACTAAATAAATCTCATATTCTTTGAAAAATGTACAAGAAATATTTGGCACTTAATTAAGATTTAACATAACATTTCAACCTTAACAAGATGATAGACTAAAAAACTATAAGGACTTTAGAGAATAAATTGAGACTAAGTTTATTAGATTTTGATGAAAGTTAGTTATTCTTCTAACAATGATTGAATTTTCTTATAGTAGTGATTATCAATTCAATATAAGAGAGCATCATATGAGGCATTATATGGTAAGAAATGCCGGATAATATTGTATTACTATGAAGTAGGCAACAAAGATAAAAAAATGATAAATGAAATAACTTAGAAGATTCAAACGATTCAGGAAACAATGTAGAAAGAATAAGATCATTAAAATAAATACTTTAAATTAAAGAAAGAAACCTAGAGTTCCAAGAAATAGACCAACTATTCTTAATTATTAGTTTGATCAAGCATGAAAGCCAATTTGGCAAAAATAAGAAGCTAAAGACAAGGTACATTGGACATTTTGAAATACTATAACAAGTTGAAGCAATTTTATGCAAAGTGGCACAATGTCTACCATTAGTACATGTGCATAATGTACTTCAACTTTTAGCTATTAGAAACTATACTGCCAATCCATCCCATATAGTGCAATATGATCCAATATTATAGAAGTGTAATTAAATCTAGGTCATGAAGCAAAACCTATAAAAATCATAGTTCAAGTGATAAAACAATTGAGAATGAAAGTAATTCTTATGATTAAACTTTATGATACAATCAAATAGAACATCAAGCTACCTAAGAACTTAACATTGAGATGAGAAAAAAAGTATCTTAAGCTATTCTAAATCTTAATAAACATTTATATGATAGTAGAATTTATGATATCCACAATCCTCAAATAAAGTATAAATTAAATTATCTAATAATACATTCCAAAAATCTAAAAACATGATATATTTAAAATTATAAAAATGAATATTAATTAAATGGAGCTCATCAAGATGAGTATACTGACATTTGTTTCATCTTGATCAGACCTTATTTAGAATTTTTATAAATTATCAAAGCTAATAGAAATAAATCACAATATATTATATATTATGTATATATAATATGTAGTTTCTATTTTGGAATTAAAACCTACTCCTTAGCCATGCTTGATCTCCAAGACCTAGTTTATTCCATAAGCGATCAGTCAAAGCTTCACCAGAGAGTCGATTTGCAAATGATGTTTGCATCGATTATCAACATCCCCTAAAGGGTATGAAGGATTTGAAGTCAATTTCCATCTTAGAAACCTCAGGTAAGTCAAAAAAGCTAAAACCCAAAATCCCTTTTATTTTTTTAATAGCTAACTTTGAAATCATGAGATTATAAGTAATAGTCATTAGAGGATATCCCAATTATAGTTTTATTTTCTCTATTTAGAAGATTGAGGAAAACCATTGTCAATAAAAAAACTAAGGTTTTAAAAAAGAGAAAACCAAGAAAAGATGGTAAGAAAGATGAAATTTTTGTTATTTAAGAAATAAGTCATGCAATTCCATTTTGATAACAAAAAATTTTCAATTTGTGCAAAACTTTTTAAACAAAATTGAGGAAATTATAATTGACAAATAGGGATTGTTGAACAAGACAAAACTATCCCAAATAATGATAAAAATTATAAGAAAGGTATTTCAACATAAATATTATATATGTATGCTTGATATAGTATTGATTATTGAAATGTAAACTGTACATGCGAAGTAGGAACTTAACTGAAATATTATATTCCTTTTCTTGATGTAGTTTTGATTTGTTAAATTAAGACCTTTCATATGAAATATGAACTCAAGCATAAATATTATATTCATTAGTGTCATGTGGCACTGATTGTTGAAAGTATAACCTTGCTTATGAAGTGGGCACTCCAATCTAAATATTATGTGTATATCTTACGTATTGTTAATTCATGAAATTATGATCTTGTTTGTGAATTTGTATAGGACACATGATATTGATGAATTAATGCAACCTTAATTTTTGTAAATATATAGGAATTTATATTTTTAACTAGATATATGCACTTTAACATAAATAGTATATGCATATGTCTAATGTATTACTACTTTTTGAAATAAAGACATTGCATGTGTGTTTGTATAGAACATAGGATACTAATATGCTGATTTATTATTATTATATGTAACAACATGATAAATTATACTTATAGATAGATGTATGTCTTATAATATTGATTAAGTATAAATGTGAAACTATTTGACATGATTAGCTATGTACGCATGACTTCGATATGCAAATGTAAAAGCATATATCTAATGAAATGTTGTGAAAAATATAAACAATACATGTGAAAGTGTATTAAGGGAATTACTCTTTTGATGTGGCTAATGATTAATAGGTTGTAGCATTATAATTTGCTACAAAGATATAACTATTGAAAAATATGAAAAACTAAGCATTATAATGCATAAAAATATGATATGCTAAGTTAATAAAAGAGATTTCCATTATAACTACAAAAACTAAAATATAGATAGTGACTAATTACACTACGAGTGGGGGAGTAGCAAAACTAGCCATTGTAAAGTTTACTTAGCTATGAAGAAATCAATGTCAATACATAAGGCCACATTAAGAAAAAATGAAAACATAATAAGTTGTACATTTTTTTCTTTTAGAGATTATCTTATCATAATTTATTTACATTTTAAAATAAATAAGACTCTAGTTTTTATATGCTATGGTTGATGCTTTTGTTAAATCTTATGTGTAGTTTTTCTAAATTATTTTTTATTTATATTTATTTATTGTTTGAGATATCCTACAAAGCTAAAGATAACCAATAAGAGAAATAAAGACTATAAAGGTTTGCATTATAAGAGTTAAGTTGAATGGCATTTAGCCATGTGTAAATTTAGTATTATATATATGTCAAAACTCATAACATTGAGAGAAATTATGGGAACTATGACATTTGATTGTAGGATGGTTATAGTTACTTGAACTTTTTTGATGCAATTGTTTTTAATTATTAGATGTGAATATAAAATGTTGTTGTCATGTTGTAGATGAAATTATTATATTGATTCATTTATAAAATAGAAAATAAACAAAAACTAAGAGAAGTTCTGTCCACTTGAATTCTAAATTTTGAGAGAAACTTTATTAAATATACAAAACTAAGATACATTACAAACTTTCACGCTCAGTTGCACTCATATTCTCATCAGGTCCCCAAGTTGAATAGTGTCAACTCGTTAAGGCAATGTACATAAGGGATTTTGACAAAATTCATCTATAACTATAGCAAATTCATTGGCTCTAAGCATTGGGTAGAAGGTTGCTAGTCCTAAATGCATCGACTATCAGTAGACTACTTGATCACTCACGTGGTGAGAGCTTGTTGAAGTATCTTAGTTTGGGGAAACATTTGGAGCAACCCTTATAGGAGCCTTCCCAAGGCATTGAATAACTGACTCAAAATTGCTATAGACATAGGAAATCAAACTATTTAAATAAAACAAACCATTATGATATTTCTCAAGGATGCTCACACAATGTCATTCCTACAAAGTGCTCTTAATGTTAAAGTGAAGAAATTCAACTAAGGATGAGTAAATAGTGGGAGTAACTATGACTCTTTTAAGGTAGGCAAATACCTTATCATCTAATTAGTGATGCACATGATGGATTAATGAGATTCCCACTATCCTTCTCTATCATCAAGCATAACAATAACAAAAGGAATTTTCTTAGTAAAATTTGTTGAGAAAGAAGAACCCATTAAGCTTAACTGTAGTCCAACTTTATTAAATGACTTGAGAAGTGTAACATAAGTGGGAGTCAGCATGTCAATAGAATTGATATTTTACTACCATTAATATTAATTTACTTATTTTGTGTGATGAAAGAGGGTCCCAACCCTCATTTTTGCTCCAAGCCTCACTTGATTGGTTGGTAGAGGTGAATGACACTGTTAGGTGAGTGTTTAGCTAAGATAACACATTTGTTAAAAGATAACTCTAATGTTCTAAGATGAACTTAATGAGAATAGAGATTTCATGTGAAATAAATGGGTAAAAGCTCATTTGATTTTACTTTGTAGTATAAATATAAATAGTGAAATAGTGGCATATTAATCTTTTAGGCTTTCTAAAATTGAAGCTAGATATGCCAAAAACTTTACCACAATGATAACTACCTTATGGTAGTCAAGCGTTCATAGTGATATTAACTTTTGACCATTGAATTTTTGCTTTTCTTATCATTTTTAAATAGAATTCACTAAGTGTTTGACTGTTCAACCACAAAAAAGAATTTGAGCTGCGTTTAGACTATCATGAGATAGGTTACTTTTGTTTCAATGATGAATGTGTGAAGATAATAATTCAACCTTGTAATAAAAACTATTCCTTCTCACAATTGGTTATCGCACTTAGTTTAAAATCCACTGGTGTGAAGCTATCATGTGTAGGATTATGGTTGAATGCCTAAGTCAATATCCACACCAAGATGTGATGCCTAGACCTATTGTTTTCTTATGAGCTGATAGCATGGGCTTTGCACCCTCAAGGGCACATGACCATGGGCTCAACTAGTGAATTAGAAAGTTTGATGGAACAGGCACCTTAAGAAATGATAGTTTAATATTAATATTAGATAGAATCCTTTGTAAATGACTTAAATTTTCCATGGTACAATGTAAGTGGTAGTGTGGCCTTATAGTAATGATCCATCTCATTCCAACCAAATGCTAGGGCATATTCAACACCTTAAAGGCATAGACATCATGAAAGTTTCAAAACACCCCTTCTTTCCTTGCTTAGCTTCTCCATATGCTCTACTTTTTATGATACTTATTATAGTACTTTATGTGGTACTTCATGTGATACTTCATGTGACACTTTATGTGACACTTCATGTGGTACTTCATGTGGTACTTGATGTGATACTTCTAGTAGTTCTTCATGTAATACTGTGAGGTTTACATTGTGTCCCATGGAGGCTTTCTTTGGTGTGAGCATGAAATATCTTACATTGTCCATCAAGGAAGTTAAACATTGTAATATGGCAATTTAAGCACTTTCCCTTCTATAAAAACTATTATGATCAACTAAGATCCAGCCCAATGTCACTATAGATTCATCCATGTAAACCCAAAGATGTTGCAAAGGTTTCAAACATTTTGGTTGCTTACTCACATCTATTATTAAAATGGTACCTATAACAGTTTAATGTGGGTAGAAAAAGTGTCTCTTTCTTGACGAAAGTGTAGTAATATGCCATTTCCAAGGGGTATTGATTGGAACTGTCTAGCACATGGCAAAGGGGAAGTTACATGCTATAATAGCTATTGCTACTTGCATGACAATGCATTGTGTATGCATGACAACTAGTACAAGCATTGACAGTAGCACCCTGTGACACGACTGATGGGTCCTACAAAGTTAAGTTTCCTTGTTTTATTTTGTTTAATGTTCTGGCTTGTTGGTGCCTCAAAAAAGTGATGCTTCATTGAGAGACTTATTTTCTTTCTTAATTGAATTATCACAATATGTAATTCACAAGGGCTACATTGTGGTGCAATTTTGTGTACAACAAAGTAGAAGTTTGATTATGCAATATGCACTAGGCGTTGTGCATGCTAGGCTTTGCCCTTAGTTATGCATTATTATGGATGTCTGTTCAGTGAAGAACTATGTATGTGGCAACTCTGTGCCCATGTGGAATGGAATTATGCTTACACAAGGCATCTAATCTATGTGTGCCTAGTGGAATCTAGTGTGTGCAGCTAGTCAAACTTGAAAAGCTAACATTTTTGGGATTTTTAGTGATAAGGGCCACTAATGCATCGTTAAGTTCATATCCTATTTGGAGACTTCCCTTCTTAAAGGAAAATGTGAACAATATGCAATCATTAATATGCAATATGTTGTGCAGTGTAGCACGTGACAAAGTGGAAGTTTGATGATGTAATAAATGCTAAGGTTTATGCATGCTTGCTTGCATTCATAAGCACACACTATTGTTACTCTTATGCATGATAGAGAACTATGCATGTTATAGAAATGAGGTTAGTGGAACCTAAAATGTGTAACGTTTAGAGATTTTTGGCACAATTGGTTGTTTAGGTATGTGACAATGTGTTATACCCGATCAAATATAATATGTTTAATCTTCAATAATTCAATTATGGCTTGGATGATTTTAGATCGACAGTAGGATGAGCCAGGAGCTCAATTAGAGGCTATTGGAATTTCTGAAATTTTCTGGGGATTTTTCGGAGCACCGAGATTTTTTTAAAAAAAAAAAAAAAAAACAGGAATTTTGTTTTTACCGCGAGTGAACCGGACCGGAGCGGTTCAGCGAAGGCGGGGCGGTTCGCCAAGGTGCGTTTGCACGTGCGTTTAGATAAGCCGCGGATAAGCGGATCGGACGGGCGAGATCAGCGGTGGAGATTAACCGGCTGATCGGGTGTTATGCGGCGTTTTTGGTAGGTCAACTGGCGCTTAATGGGTCTTAACGGGTTATTACCGGTTTAAGCCGGGTACTTAACCTAAACTGTTCGGCTGTCAGGGTTTCGAACGGCGGCTAGAGGCGAGGTGTTCGCGGCGAACGGCGGTAATTTCCGGCAGCCTTCCAAGGGGCTTTTGGTAACTAGAGGTTCGTGGGACAGAGGCGAGCATTTTGGTACCGGTTTCGTTCGGCGAGGAGCTGCGGTTGATCGCATGCGAGCTTCACCGTCGCCGGCGAGCAAGGTAGGAAATTCAGATTTAAATTAGTTATTTAGTAGAAATTAAAAGCATGAAATATTTTGCTTAATGAACACCAGCATGTGGATGAAAAATCGGACTTAGTTGAATGCTAATTTGCGTCTTTTACAAATTTTGGATTTTCTGGAAAAATTTCCCATTTCGCCGAAAAATTTAGTTAATTATTGAAACATTAGGATAGTACGAACATCGGATTTTGTTTCTCCTTGTTCGCGTTTGCCGGAAATCGACGGAAGGATTGGAATTGGTCGGCAATTGCGTCTGTTAGGGTTCGCGGGCGTCGGACCGAGGAAGGAGAAGGGTTTAGATTAATTACGAATTTTATTTAAGTAATTAATGGTATTTATATAATATTTATTAGTAATTATATTATTTAAGCATCGACCGATTAACGGATTATTAAGGAAATTGGTTCGGCGGTGTCGCGGTTCAGCGCGAGGTTTCTGAACCGGCAGCGAAAACCAGTTCAGTGGGATTCGGCGCGAACGAACGGCGCGGAGGAAAAATTTAATTCGGAAATTAATCCGAATTTTCGGAAAAAGGATATATGTGGAATTTAAATTTTATTCGGAAATTTATTCCGAATTTCGGAAAATGGATAAAGGGCGGAAATTGATTTTTTTTTAATTTAAAAATTTCCTGAAGTGAGAAAAAGGTGATTTTTAGAAATCACGTAGCCAAGTTGAAATTGACTGTTGGAAATTACCCATAAATTCAGTGCAGCTGGAGTAGTTGGAAGGAAGTGTGACACTTGGGTGATACCAGAATAGTCAGAATTTTGGTACAGTTTGTGTTGCTTGGATGGCAATGACATGCATTGAGTCAGTTTAGTCAGTGTTGGCATATTTCATGGATTGGCATATTGGACCGGACTACTATAGGCCCTATATGATGTTTTAAGGTAGTTATGGTAGGTAACTGTGCAGTACAGACTTAGCTCCCACAGTATACATGTGGACTGGTATGCACCTTGTTGTATCTGGACACATGTTGCCGAATCTTGGAGTTAGAGCTTGGCAATGACTGTAGGGGCGTGGCTTCTATGGAAATTGTTGGGAGAGGACTTCTTGGAACGGTGGCTGAGTCGATCTCTTCTGGTCCATGAGTGTAGGCCTGCGCGCCTGAGAGTGGCAGTGGCAGGGGTGACTCGCCGTGGCTAGCCAAGTGTGTAGGCCTGCATGCCTGAGGGTGGCAGGGGTGTCTCATGTTGGCTACAGATCTATGTGACTGGTTTTGTCTATAGTCTCCATAAGATTGATTGACGAGAGACGCTGCGGTGTCGGGTGCTAGGCGTTGTGATGCGTGCACAGAGATGGGCGTGTCCCGCTGGCATGCTTTGCCTAGGCGCCATGCGTGTGCAGAGATGGGCGTGTCCCGCTGGCATGCTGCCTGGGAGCACAGAGGAAAGCTACTCTGGTGTGACTGGGGGTGACTGTGGTTGGTCACAGTCTGGGACTGAGAGTGCCTTACCACCCTACATTGTTATGCTGTATTTCTATACTCTTGCTATTATCCTTCTCTTGCATGAGAGTTTTTTTTACTAGCTGTCTTTCCTATTGGGCGTAGCTCATTCTTTTATTATCCATATTTTTCCAGTGGCTCGGCAGACTTGACGCCACCCAGCTTTAGGTGGGATCGTGATCAGTAGGCTAGTGGAGGAGATCTGATCTGTGATTTTTTGAGACATTCTGGCTAGTTGATTGTTACTGTTGGATGTATTCAGTGAGACTGTTATTCTTATGTCTTGTATTATGTGAGGGTGATTCTGACTCATGTACTCGTATGGATGATGTGGTTTTGATGGACTGTGATTTTTCATATGAGTTACACTTTTATACACTATCTTATTTTCTATCTTGACGGTATGGTGTGTGGAGCGCCATTTCATATCGGTGGATGTTATATATTTTTTTGTTGATGGTGAGGTCATGACATGACTATGGAACTTAACCTTGGGGGTTCAGACTCCTATTAGATCGGTTCTCCTACCGGTATGGGTTAGGAGTATTGGGTCTAGTAGGAGTAACATTGCGCGAGTTCATCAGTTAATTCAGGAGTCATGAACCTGATTTGACGGTGTGCCCGGCAGATGGGATCCACATAGTTATGGAAAGTAGGTGTGTAATGATGTGTTATATCCTATGTTTTTCGTAGGCTACTCAGGTTGGTATGGGACGATCTGAGCTGTCTATATATAAAAAAAAAATTCCTTTTAAAAAAAAATTGGGGTGTAACACAATGTGTGATGAGGTGTGCTCCATAGTGAAGTGAAATTATATTATGCAATATGAGGTAGAATTTTTTCATGTTGGGATTCATTCCAAGCTACTGTGATAGCCCATGGTGCACACAAGCGATAGTCCACCTTGTAGGCTTATGCCCTGTGGCATCCTCTGTGCCGCTTTTAGGACCTAAAAATTGAAACAGGTTTTGCGATTTTTTGCATTGTAGACTACTAGACCATAGATAAAGTCATGCTCTTTTGGAACACTTGTCTTCTACCTTGATTGAATTACCACAATATGTAATCTAAAAGGGGCAATGTGTGGCCTAATGTGGTTCATAACAAAGTAGGTGTTTGGTGCATATGCACAAGGGTTTGTACATGTTGGCTTTGGCCTTAGTCATACATAGCTATTACTACACTCAAGGTAATGCACTTAAAGTGTTGTAGAACTATTAGTGGATGGTAATGCACTATGCATGAGTGTAGACGCTAGTCTGCTCATGCCCTATGGCATCCTACTCACGTGTAGGGTTAGGATCACAAAGTTTATCATTTTAGTGTTTTTAATGTTGTGAGTTGCTAATGCAATGATAAGGTGATGCCCTATTAGGAGAACTATCATTGTGCAAGTTCAAAGTGCCACTCTCTTCCCTCTACATGGAGCATTGTAAGGTGTAGTTTTTCTCATGTTGTAATGAAGGTTTGGTGGTGCCATATACACTCAGTAATGTCCCTTTCATCTATGTTACTAACCTTCATGGTGTGATGAGTGCTAGCTGGCTCCTAGCCCTTGAGGTAGCTTTCTTCATGCAAGGCAATTTTTTGCTCTAAATGCGTTACTCTTTTTGGCCCTTATCATTACTTCAAACTACATATGTAAGAATAATGTGCCACTCTAATGGTGACTTTACATTGTCTACTGTGTAATTGTCACACCTTGCTTGCTACTATAGACTTTGTTTGGTGTTGTGTTTTCCCTTATCGAAGTGAAAGTTTTGTGGTGTAATATATGTCTGGCTATGTATTGGTTGAACATGTTGTTGCCTTTGCATGTTCTAATGCATGATGTCAATCCTAACTTGGGTGCCATGTCTTCCTATGTTGTGGAATTGAGGGTGCAAAAGTGTGACCTATTAGTTGTGTAAATGCAACTTTTTAGGCGATTAACATGGTTTTTCATGGCGTATGGCTAACGTTTTGAGCACATAATTTTCTTGTTTTCTTATCACTGATGTTGGACATGTCCTTTCGTAGTTACATAAGTCATGTTGAACATCTTCAATTTGAAAGGTGTAATAATGTTTAGTTATTTTAATTGTTATTTGAGTGGTGCAAGCCACTATGGATCATTTGTATAAGAGATATTTTTTTGTGGTGCTACTTCTTATGTCTTGGGCACCTCTTAGTGTGATCAGTCATTATGTCTTCGTAGGTTCCATTCAATTGTTTTGTTCATACCACACTTCTTTAGTGATGGAACTTTTGGGGTCCTATATTGCTATTGAAGTTGTGACCATCCCTGCTCATGTTCGCATGATCTTGGAAATCATTTATTTTAGTCCTTATTCTACACTAGGGGCTATTGTCATCAAAGAATGTTATTTCTAAGAGGCAATGTTTTAGAACTTAATGGATGGTAACCCAACATAAAAGCATTCTCTCTTCCTTTGTGGAGCATTATCAGACGTAATGCACATGTCAATTATGATGTGGGGTGCTTGGTAGTGCTTTATCTTTGGATTTCTACCTGGTTGATCCTGTCAATAGTCATGTCCTAGTCTCAAAGATTAAGTGATGCATGTGTAAGTACGAATAATTTCAGACAATGAAACTACAAATTGCTTATTAACTTATAAGTTTTTTTGATATACATGTTACTCAAAAAATGTAGTATTTTAGAGCTAATATGTGCACAAATGCCTAACTTTTAGAAGAGATGAATTTATTAGGTAGGTGGTTGATGCAATCTTTTGCTTAGCTCCTTGTCAATTTTGGATCATTTGTCCTCCATTCCAAAGATGCATCATTCAAATTTTTGCCATATGAACATTCGATTATTGGATATGAACATGATGTTGTGTTGACTAGTGATGAAGAATTAGGGTTTGATCTTAGAGAGGGAACTTGAAAGGTAGCTATCACATCCAATGAAGATAGCAGGCACAATAATTACCCTATCCTAACTTGGGGAGATAATGACAGTAAATAATATAACTTGTCCTAGGTGTTTGAAAATTAGGACTAAAATCGAGACACCTTAAGGATCCATTAGAAGGTTGGTATGATGCCAATAGTCATTCTAATTCTTGCTCCAATACCATATATTTAAGCTGTGTTTAAAAAGGTCTTATTTGGACCCTAGTTTGGGTTAGTCAATCTACTATTTTGTGTGCTCTACCCACCCTGAACCTTTTTGTCAAACATGGTTTCTTACCTTGGCTAGTCAACTCATGTCCACATCATTGTTACTTTGAAGAAATTAGAATGGTCAAAGCAAGCCCATGCTCTGGATATTATAACATGTGATAACATCGCAAGATTTTGATCCATTGTGTTGGCTTTTGTGAACGAAGTAATGATTAAGAGGGAAAATTGTGGCCTTGTCTATCTCATTGTCAAAGATGAAATTTTTGGAAAGATTAAAGAGGAACAACCATGAAAAGATTTTCTAAGTATGTTTTAATTAATCAAGAATTAATTATGTAGCCTCTAAGATGATCAAATAGCATCATAGTTTGCACTATAAATGATGTCAACAAGGGATTAACAAAGCTTTTTGGACTCATGCATAACTTTTTAAAAGGATAAAGTGGAAAACATTTTCGAAATGGCATTTCCCAAACACAAAAAAATCATACAAAAGTGTGCAATGTGAAACCTATTCCATAGTGTTGTTACCTTTGCACTTTAAATGGGATAGTTTGAAGAAAGTGAGCAATGGTTAGAAAGACATGACTAGTTAAGTGAGGAATTCTTGTAGTTGAATTTGATTCAATTACCATTGTCTCAACATTAGGAACTAGAGTTCCCAAAAATTCCATTGATTCAAAAGTAGCAATAATCTTCAGGGTAGAAGCTGAACATGATACCAAGTTTCTTTTTATAAGTCTACTCATGCCATCCCATGCAGTAATACAAATTCTAGCATTCAAATCATCATGCATTATTGCATTTCAATTGAATTTAATCCAACCAATTGGAGGAGTCTAATAATAGGCAACAAGTGTCCCATGAAGACCATCAGAGCTCACATTATACATTATTGGATAGTTGTAGCTAGTAGTAGCTACAATTTGAATGTTCCTTTGAAGTGTAGTTAAATTGAATATAATTTTCACACATGCCCAAAACCTCCTCTTACACCAAAGTTTGAACAATAATAAAAGAGCACATTTTACTACTTTAGAAGTTGTTGCCACTTGAACATTCACAGACTTCCAATTATGGAGCTGAAAAATGGAATTGACATCCCTACAATTAATCCAACCAAGAATGAAGCAATCATTTAAGAAGATGTTGGACAAGAGTTCTTCCAGGAGATGGCACTCCTACAAAATTGTTGTTTACCTTCATTGCTAGAAAATAGATTTAATGCTAATCTTCATAGGAAAATGTTTACTTGAGGTTTCACTTACACTTTGTAAACCCACATGACTTCTTTCCTTGAAGGATTATGACTTATATTTCTTCTATTGTATACAGTCTTTCAATCTAGCATCATATCCTCATTGAATTTGAAGCAAAGTACATCTATTTCATTTTGTTTAGCACAAAGGGAACGTAGAATCCAAAATACTAAATTAGGCTTCAATAGCTTCTAAATTGTTTTGTCATCCTACACTTAGTGCTCCATAACCAGGCCCACTACAAATGTTGAATCCTCCACAATCATGTTATGGTTGGTTGGCCTGGTAGCAATAAGGAGGAAGCCATGCTAATTATCTAATAAAATGGAAACAAGATTACCTATAATAATCCACCAAAATCATATTATTTATGGTCTAGAGGGCTGCAAAATTAAGTTAGTTACAAATATGAGAAGTACCATGAGACATTTGAAAAGTCTTATTTGTTGTAAAGCATTTGGACGTAAAGGTTTGAACCCACAAAAATTCTGCATAAGCAATAATGCTTCCAACAAAGTTTTGTAATCAACACTTACTATCAAGATGACAAGATACAAACTCCAAGTCCTTATAGTCCTTGGCTAGAGTTACCATCTCTTAGTAGGAATAATGTGTTCTATTGTTGTTATTTAAGCAACTCCATACATAATGATGCAATTATATTCACCATCTTGTAAATATTTTTTTAAAATTCAAACATGTTCTCTAGATGAAGCTACTACTCCAAACCTATAGATCCAATTCACTTTTGTTCTAGCGAATTGATACATACAACCTCATTTTGTGTGAAATACTTTTCTTATTATCAAGTAATCTATGACTCCCAAGACATGCTTGAATTTTTACTTAAAAGCCACTACAGCATATAATTTTTCAATCCAACCAGCATAAAATATAGCTTTAAATATTATTCATGCTCCTTAATTTTTGTCCAAAATGATCACATCCTATTAACGAAATAAATATTTGCAAAGTTGATTTTAGCCATAATGACTACACAAATTGTCATGCATCCCATCTTATAAATGCTAAAGATATGTTGGAGCCTTGCTTGTCCCATAATTAGTAGAATAAGACACAAGGAAGTTCTTAAATGCATCTAGATTACCTAACATGTAATCTCCCTACTCCCAATACGAATTTGACATAACCAAAAAAATTTTATCATTGCACACTGAAACAACAATACCATTAATCAAAATAAAGTTAGAACCATATGTAATCCCATTTTTTTAAAGTGTTCCCAATAAAAAAAATAATATGGACATCCTATGATTTCCTTGAGTGGTGATGCTGTTGTAGATTGCTCTCCCTAATCTTGTTTTCACTTGGCTTGTCACACTTTTTTGATTATTCATTTCACATATTTCTTAAGGGTTTCTCTTATAATTATTCATTTATGTTCTCATTATCTCATGCACAAATATTTGGAAATAGCTTTTTAAGGAATTCCATAGCCTCAAGAAAAGCAATAGTTTCCATGGCAAATGCTAAACCTAAAATTCATGTTCTACTAACAATAAAAATTAGCCTCCCTAAGTCATCCAAAATAAATATACAAATTCAATCATAGAGATTTTATTGTAGTACCACATATCAATTTATCTTCACTCTCCCCATCAATAGAGGAGTCTAATAAATGGTAATAAATAGCCTTTGAAGGCCACTAAAACTTCCCCTAGATGGGATTGGAGAAATGGGACATTTAGTACAAGAAACAATAGGAAAATGAATATTGCCTTCATGTGTTCACAAATTAAGCACATTACTCAAGTGTGCTTGCAAATTTTTATTAAACCGAAGGTGGTATAATATTGAATTAGTAAATTTGATTACAAAAGATGTAGTTGCATCCCATATATTTGCCACCAACTATATTAAGAAGCTCATTTCAAGAATTAAAATTCTTGTTATTTACCACATCAAGCATGAAATTAGTTCTTGCAAAATGGCTTGCCTAGAATTCCTTCCTTATAGCAATCTCACAAGCTATGTTGTACATCCTTTTTTCTGTTACAGCCCCATGGCCAAAGGACCTACATCTTAACCACCTCTTGAACACAGCTTAAAGTGAGTTGCAATGAAATTAAAAACTAATCTCCATTTGAAAACATTGGCTTGATGCTACAACTCAAGTTCCAAAACCACATAGTCTCATGCCCTGTTACATTCTTGATTTTAAAAATGCTACTATAAACGAATTTTGATTCCAACCTAGTGTCCTCATTATATTTGAATTAGATCTTATCTCATTCATTTGAATTGGCTGGAGGAGAATGCATAATATGAAACATTTATGTGCAAATAAATTTTGTATCTTATCCTCATCCCAAACTTCAATGTCCTTAACAAGCTTTGCTACATGAATTGAATGCTCCACTTCCATGTCGATATAGGTAGATCACAAAGAAATAAAAAGAATGCAAAGCCAATTATATAACAAGAATGAGACTTTTTTACCCTCAGTAATTGGCTAAACCATATTAATTATCTAAGACACCATAACACTGAGTAACGTGCAACTATGTGAAACATTGTGCAACATTTAAAAATTATCATCTATCACATAATACTTAAATTTTATGCCTAAACCAATAGACTACATTCATGAGCCATAATTTCCCAACAATGCTTTGTAATTAGTGCTACATACAATGTAGACAAATTATCAACCCCAATACCCCCACACTCCATAAGAAGATTAAGTATGTTGAAACAAGCATAATACATTATGTTGTCATCATTTGAACCAGTCCACAAATATCGATGCATTAGTTTCTCTAACCCATCAAGAATGCTTTTCAAAATTAAAGAATAGGCTAAGTAAAATAATGGAATATTAGCATGCACATTGTTGATCATTAGAATATGCCCCTCCATCAATAGACATCAAACATTCCATCTTGACACACAATTCTCAACTCAATCAATTATAAATTTCAAGTCTTTTTTTTTAAATTTAGTTGCTGCAATAAATACGCCTAAATATTTCAATTGAGCAACTTGAATCATAGGAAACTTTTTTACTATCATTTTCCTTCACTTATATTCCATCACCTTATTAAACAATAATCTTTTCTTGTTAACATTTATCACCCAACTAGAGTGTTGGCCATACTACTTCATATTGTCCCAATTGGTCCTACCTACAACACAAGTTGTAAATGCATATATAAATTTGTCATGAGCATATAGATGGTGAGTAATCATTGGTGATGAATGCTAATTGTAATCCCAATTGATAGATCTTGCTCTACACAGTGCTTAATAGGCATGAGAGATACTCATACACAATGGTAAAATGGTTTTGAGAAAGTAGACACCAAAATTTATGACCCATGATAGCCTCAATCAACTGAAAATAGATCATATTAAATATAATGCCAAACCTTGATGTAATGATACCAGCTACATCCAAATAACACTAAAGATTTTGTAATTGTAAATGCTTCTATATATGAAGCAACAATTTCCAATTTGTCTTATCATAAGCATAGTCCTTGTGCATCTTTAATGAAATAAGACCCTCTAAAAGAGTAAATCAGCTTATATACATAGCCATCTCTAATGTAAAAAGCATAGTATTAGATATAACATGTCAAGCACAAAATCAACTTGTTCCCTAGTAATAATATAAGGAAGAACCAACTTTATGCTATCCACCAATAGTTTAGTCACAACTGTGTGCATCACATTGTAAAGACTAATGGGTCTAAAGTGTTCAAGTTTAACAACACTCTATACTTTAGAATTGGGAAGAACAACATGACTTTTCACCTTTTGGGCATAGAGTTAACTTTAAGGAATTATTTCATAGTAGTGAAATATCTACGTAGGTAATATTCCAATATCTATGCATGAACTACACAAAGAAGCCATCGAGATTAATTGCTTTGTTTCTTTTGATAGGTATAAATCCATTTCTAATCTCATAATTACTGATTGGAACCATTAGACCTATTAGTTATATAATGTTGATAGCAATCAAAGGTTTGAAAGGTAGGGGAGGATTATATTGCCCTAAACTACACCACTTCTAACAAAAGAACAACAAGTGTATATCTTTAATCTTAGTTAGGAAAGCTACAAATTCCTTACTATCATGTTCAAGATGATGTATATACTTTCTTCTATATCTAGAAGTAGTTACCACCTGAAAGAAAAGTGTGTTCCAATCCCAAAGATTAGCTTCATGAAGCTTTGCCTGTTACCACCACCATTACTTCAGCTAAAGTTGCATCCTTATTATAGGAGAAAATACATTGTGCCAAAAACTTATGTTCTAGCTCTATTAACCACTTCTTAAGTTCCTTAAGTTGAAGCTCATAGATCTCTTACTAAAACTAGTGAGGCAACTTAAGAATATTATGAAGTTCAGGTATACCCCATTTCATTAAAGTTGATATTGCTCTATTAAATTTAGTAGATAGACAAACTATTGGGCTGCCCATGATAAATTTATTCCAAGCTACCTCTACACAACAATAGTTGAATATGAAAATGATAGCTAGAAGGTTTTAAACTAGCTTCTCTTCTTAATATTATTCAAATATAGTTGTTTAAATTAGATAAGCAAAGTTTATGGTCTAAGCTAATAATGTGAAGATGTGTCATTGTAGTACTCGAGGGAGCTTGTATATATGCACACAACCCTCCATATTATTACACAAAGTGAACCTATTCCCAATAAATCCCAAGTTTGCTAGATCTAAATCATGCATAAAACTACAAAACTCATATTGAGCCTACCCACTACAAATTATTTTTGTCCTTTCTTCTAATTCCACACAAGAATTACATTAAAATCTCCTGTGATAATCGACTATTCACCAAGCTTTTCATATTCTGAAATATGGCCTTAGGCTATCTGACAAATAATTTAATCTTTTGATACATACACTATGCAACACTATCTTGAATCCTTGCTACTATGTCTCACCTAGATAGTAACCACCAATAAGAATGACCACATAATCTCAAGCTCCACTCAATGCCTTAAAAAAAACAACAATACCCTTTTATAATTTTTCAAAGGTTGGACAACTAATTCTTTCTCAAAAGCTAGTCTACCTCACACCTATAAAAGTTTTCAACCCTAGTTTCCAACAAGACAATAACAAATACACCATTTTGCATTACCAAGCATTGTAAGTAGCTACAAGAGTTTGCCACTCTAATGCACTAAATGTTCCATATTACAAATGCAACCACATATTCTTCACTAAAAACTTATAATTGGACAAAATCCATACCTCTATTGCGCACCCACCAAGTTATGTATGCATTGTAGAAGCACCACACTTTTAAAATAGCACATAGGACTCAAATACTAATAGCAGTGAAGCATCTTGCTATAATTTGTAATTGACCAAATATTCTAGCTCCCATTTGAGATCCTTCTCTGGTTAATATGCCTCGCTTCCATAAAAGTAAAGTAAAAATTGTAGGAACATTAAGAAGCTCTCACCCATGTCAACATTTTGTTTTAGCATTTCCTTAATCATTTGATAAATGGCTTCTTAAATATTGCACACCATTAATCCCAATTTTCCATTACTATAGTAAACTGATGTAAAAAAAGCTTCTTGGATGCAAAACTAATCTTCCTATGACTAGACATCTATAGTTTCTTGCTCTTATGATATCTCCAGGAATTCCACACAACATACATCTCCATACAGCTAACTAAAAAAACTTTAGTTGTCATGCCAAATGAACTCCACATGATCAATAGCAACACAACAAATAAAAATTCTATAATTATAGCCTTGAAAAGAAGGTTGAGCACCTAGATATCTTTTGCATTTGAGAAAATCCACCAACTTGTCTTTTATGCCATCTTTCTGAAAACTTTGTTCTCTACCTTTGAAATGAAAAATCGATTCCAAGCAGTTGAAGTAACTCTCACCCATATAAGAATTTTATACAAGCTATTCCATAGTTATCAAATTAAGGTGCTTCTCAAAAATAGCCACACAATTTTCTTAGAAGCATAGTGAATCTTCTATTTGAAAATTTTTTATATCCTCCTCTGCTCATAATCTCTCTGAGAATTTTTAACATAATATATCTCAAAAAATGGCATATCCCCATTGTTGTAAATTTGTGTCTTTCTTTTGCTATAAACATTAAGAAAATTTGTAATCCTATTAATCACCATATCTTGACCAAACATAATGTGGTTTTTTCCAACCTCATTGCTATGGCCATGCTCAAACCAAGATTGAACCTTATCTAGTAAGATCTTTACCAAGTTGGTAACTGAGAACCTCTCGTTTCTATGCCAATTGAACTTTACATGATCTGTAGCAAAGCAACAATAAGTGCAAAAATATGAAAACCTTCTCAGCTCTTGTTTTCCATAAAAATGATAACCTACATTCATAATAAAGTGAAGTCTTGAAAAATACTAGACATAGTTTTCAAATGCATCTATAACACCAAAACCATTTACATTTCCTTAGAAGTTCTAGAAACCAAGATACCACTAATCTTTAGTCTACCAATTTAAACTTTTCTCTGCAACAACATTTTTTGTTTTTCAATTTTAAAACTTCACTGGGTGAATCCCTTACCACTATTAATTTTTATTTTTGCATTAACCACTTTTGTAGACCTTAGGGGATATCCTAATAGTGGATGGACTAAGAATACCCAAGACTTCCACTTACTTTTCTAAAATAAATACCATATTCTATGATGAGTCACCAAGGCCATCAACAACTTCCTTGTTGCATGATGAGCAATGCCTTTTTGTGTTGATATCATCTTCCACTTATGGTTTTTGTTTCATTAGCCACTCCATCTTAGATGAACCCCCTTTATGCCTATTATTCTTATATTTGGATCTACCACTATGCATAATTTATTCCTTATCTTCCTTCCTAAAATTGCTTAATAATATCCTACCTACATATATCTTGGTTATTTACATTCCTCCTCTATTGTGTTGCTGTAATCCCTTTCCCATTCCTAGGTTGCACAACCATCTAATGACCCAAACCTTGTTGCTTATCATAATCAGCTTCTATCTCTACCTACATTTCACATGTCCATCCATTCTTGTCTTATTCAAGCCCCATCTTAATAAGACAATAGCTCTCTACTATAGTAACATTATGGACCAACTCATTAAATGTGCATATTGCATATGCCGGATGCATGTCATAATTTTCAAAAAATGAAGTAGATAAAGGAAACTTCGTAATACTGAAATCTTTATAGACATTGATTGAATGATCCATTCAGCTACATACCCACTCTAAGAGGCTTTAATAGGTCAATTCTTACACATAATTTTACAATGGATGATTTTTGCAAGTCAATAATCCAACCATCACCTACAACCTTGATGAAGTACAAAATGATCTTTCTATTCCAATACATAAGAGGGAATGCTAAAAAACAAACCAATATTGTCACACACATGATGGCTGAAGTGCTTGGTGTAAAACTATGTCAACATATCTATTCCTAGTGGAAGCCCTATAACTTACTTCAAAACTCCCAACCACCTAGAGTCACTATTTATAGATGACTCAAAGTTCCACAAATAGATAATAACGATGGTAGGATTTCTAACCTCATTTGAAAAGAGAATTTGATCATTTATTATGAAGGAGGAATCACTTGATTCTATCATCTTTAAAGCAACGTTTGCTAGTCTCCCCATGCAATCACAAAAGGAACCTGAAATGAAAATGTTATTACAATTGCTCACTCTTCATCAAGATTCAAAAAAAGTAAGATAATAATGTAAAAAGAAGAATTCAATCAATTATTTCAATTTCAATTGAAATATTTTCAATTGAAATATTTTCAATTGAAATATTTTCAATTGAAAATTATTGATTGAAAATTTAAAAATCTAAAATGAACATAAAACATATTGAAAAATAAAAAAAAGAAATTAGCACTCATGGGTGAATATTGACTCTTTTTTATTTTCTTTTTTTAGGATAAGGTTATTCATGTTCAGAAGCAATCCATTATTGATCAAATCAACTAGAGGAGCAGACTTCCTTGTCCATCATGATGACAGAAGTGTGGGTAGATGTCACCCTGCAAAAATCATCATCGTGGTTGATCATAATGCTCGCCCATTCATACCATGCCTTGGAGGTACTACTGCATTAGAAATGGCTAATGGATTCCCCATCTAACCAATCTTTCAACATAGGCCAAAGAATTTGACATGGTTGCTGATGTACTGGTGAGTAAGCCTAAAAGGCACAAGTTGGGATCCTCATTTGATAGGTAAACCACCAAATGATACAAATGTTCTATGAAATGTTGGAGCGAGAGAATGCCTAGAAAAACCTAAAAGATAGTGAATTATCCTTGAGTGAGCCAAAGCTTGAGTAAGCTCTAATTGAGTCCCTTAGTGATACTAACATGCAAATTATTCATCTAACTTGGGTAGAGGCAAAAGACTAATCGGACCATCTAGTGGTTAGTTCCCTTCAAATCTTCCCTCTAGATAGTTTGAGCCATAGTTGGAGTTCAAAGATTAAAGGCATTAGGGGAATATTTCCCTCAGTTATCTTCAAACTTGAAGAAGCTAAGAAGGCTCAACTTCTTTGATAAGTTGAGCACACGAATATGGGATTCAAGTGGGCCACTTCAACAAGAAAAATTGGTAATACGGAATGAATCTAACACAAGGTTCTAGTGTCAAATTATGTATTAGCCTAGACCCCACAAAGGGTGTTCGTCAATTAATATAGCAAGTTGGTGGTCATTTAAGTCCAAGTCCCCTAAGGAGTATGTAAAAACTCACTTGTTGAATCAATTAGAACCAAAACGTGATGATGCATAAGCCTATCACCCACATCTAATTGTTGGTGCAATGCAACAACCCAACAAGCAAGAGGGTACAATGGTCATTAGAAAGTGTAGGGTATCAGTCCTCATGGAGCATACACTGGTGTAGTTCTTTATTGTAGTATTAAATATTTATATGAGAACATAAAAGTTTGAAGGGGGAAAAGTTCCATGTTAATGGCACTTGCACTTCGATTGGCCAATCCTACAAGATAGAGCAACCCATTGTAGAGTGTTTGTTAACATTTGATTCGAACGAACTCAAGTTAAAATTCTCAGGATAGAATGTGGCAGCCATTGGAAATGTCAAGTGGTCCAAATATGTCAATGGAGGTCTCAGGAACAATTTTGTTTTTCTTCCTAACAAGTTGTTGACCTAGGAAATAACTCAACTAGAGGTAAGGCCAAGCAATTGGAAGAGCGCCACAGGTTGAGCCTTGTCTAATGTGCCCCAAGTGACCCCTAAAATTGAAATGGCCAAGTGCATTCCACACTCAATCATAGTAATAGCCACATTAGGCCTCCAAGGTGAACAACCTCTTTTTTATGAAGAAATGTCGGCAAGGGAAGTCCAAAAAATTGATGAATTACTTTAGGAAAAGGTTTTCCTTTAAGGGCTAGGCACCACTTTCAATGGACTATTAGAGCTGCTCGAGTAGTAAGAGCTAGCCGATGCATGCTGGTTATGTGACAAAGTAGGAGCAGCCCCGACAAGGGGCCTCTTTTGGGCATCAAACAGTAAACACATTATTTGATGGACATTAGGAATCAAAATATTTAACTAAAATAAAGCATTACAATGATAGTTTGGGTTGCTCACATAATGTTTTATCGACCCAGTGTTTTGAATGTCAAAGTGATGAAATTTAATAAAGCATGTGTAATTGACAGAAGTAACTATGACTTTCTTAAGCTTTACCAAATGCCTCGTCATCTAATTGCTAATATGCATGAATGGACTGATGCAATTACCAATGCTCTTTTCTACTATCCAAAGAAACCATTGACAAGGGAATAGATTAATAGAATCAGTGAGAAATGAAGGCCCCATTTAGCTTCACTTTGATGTGACTTTAAGAAATGACTTGAAAATTATAACATAAATGGGAGTCACCATGCCAACAAAACTAAAATTCCATTACTTTTAATATTATTTTACTTATTTCATAAGATGGAGGTAAGGCAAGAACCATCCTTTTGGCTATAGGTCTTGCCTTGGTGTGTTAATCAGAGTAGAAGATACTACCAATTAGAGACTTTGGGTAGCCTGGCATATCTAATTAAAAGATAATGTAGGTATCCAAATATGAGCTCAATAAGAATAGAAATCTCATCTGAAATAAAATGGTAAAAACACATTCGAATTTGATTTCCAATACCATTATGAACCATGAAAGTGTGACCTATCAAACCTTTAGGCTTTCAAAATTTGAGGCTAGAGGTGTAGGAATGCTCCCGCAGGGATAACTATCTTATGGCAACTAAGCATTCATAGCAACATTACTTTTGGTCCATTGTTATTTGCTCTTTTTATCATTGTGAAGTAGATTTCACCAAGTCTTTTATCATTCACCCACCAATAAGGAACTGAGTTGGTTTTAGATTTTCATGAGAAAGGTTCATTTTACCCTACTCATAAATTTCTTATGAAAATAGATCAATATAGCATGAGAGGAACCATTAATTCACACAATTGATCTTCTTAAAGGAGAAAGTAGTCATGCAAAGCTATTCTATCTAAGATTTTCATTAAATGCACTTATCTCATAATCCATGCCATGATATAATACTAGGCCTATTGATCACCTGTAGTTAAATAATATAGGCTTTGCACTCTAGTGGCACACAACTATAGGCTCCTCAAGTTTTTTCGAAAGATTGAGAGCATAAGCAATGTAAGAAATGATAGTTAACTTTGAATATATAATCCTTACAACCAACTTCAACTTGGGAGGGAGCATTGTAAGTAGTAGAGTGGCATTGCTATCATGATCTACAAAAATCCAACCCAATTCTAGCAGATTCATCCATTTGGAGACATAAACATCATAAAATTTTTGAAACAGACCTTACTCATTTGATTTCTTACTTCATTTGTTACATTGTGTAATAAAATATGATTTATGTTACACCCCTTGGAGGCTTGCCTAAGTGCAAAGTTCAAATGCATCATATTGCCCATCATCAAAGTTAAACAATGAAATGTAGGAAGTATAGTGGTTTGTCCTCTCAACAAATTCTCACAATCCACTGAGAACTAATTTTATATAATAGTATTTCCATCCACATTAGTTTTTTTTAAAAAAAAGTTTCTATTTTCCATACGTGCATTACAAAAGGCTACCTATAAAAGTTCTAATTGTGAGGCAAAAAATGTCACTTTGTTACCATATTTATTGCTTGAGATTGCTTAGGAATGGATGTGGAGCTATTAAATTGGGGGATTGCGTTCTTCCTTGGTGGAATTGTCACAATATGTGATCTATAGTCCATTTATCAACTATAAATGATGCTGACCAGTGAATTGCAAATGCTAATCATTGGTGGATGTTTTTTTGGAAATATTTTCGAATTTAAGATGATGCCCTATTCAGACGCTTGTCTTCCCCTTGAAGGAATGGCATAATATGAAATCCATCAGAGGCAATTTGTGGCATAATGTATCCCATGATGAAGTGGAAGTTGGATGGTGCCATAAGATTTATGCAGAACACATGGTATGCTACAGTCCTAACCATGTGCTACTATAGCTACTAGCATGACAGACAACTGCAAGCATTGCAACACAAAGTGAACATTTTTTTAAAATTTTTCTAGTATAGGCTATTAGTGCATGTGCATGGTGATGCCTTATTATGGGACTTCCCTTCATTGGTTATAGAATTATGAAAATATTTAATCTATAATAAGCAATTTTGCAAGATGGTGTGACTTAAGATGAAGGAAAAGTTGGATAGTACAATATGCACAAAGGTTTTTGATCCCATGGCACACTATAGAACTATGCAGGCATGTAGTAGCGCACTATTCATGCATCTGGCAACAAATTGTTCTCGCACATGTCAACCAGTACATGACACCTAATGGCAACAATTGTGTGCTACTAGGAGCACACGGAAAAGGTGTTGTACTACTAGGAAACTTGACCTCCTAATTCACAAAAATGCCGCAATATGTAATCCTTAAGCAACAATGTCTAGTATAGTGCATCTTAAAACAAAGTTGAAATTGGATAATGTAATATGTGCAAAGGTGTATACATGGTAGGTTGCACCCCTATTCTTGCATTGTAGATAAATTTTGGATGCTGAAAAATTTGCAAGTGTGTGCCAACCATTCTATGCAAGCCCAACAGTATCCTGTGTTTAGTAGTTCGAGCTCAAAAAGTGTAATTTTTTTAGAGCTTTACCAGTATAAGTCACTATCGCTTGTATATTGCCATCCCTTTTTGAGAGACTAGCCTTCTTCATTAACATAATTATCTCAATATGTGATCTACAATGGGCAATATGCTATGTGATGTAGCCCATGGGGAACAAGAAGTTGAATGGGGCAATAATCATTAAGGTTTTTGCAAGCTTCATTGCAGTCCTAGCCTCACACTACTATAGCTATGCATGCAGCATAGCATTGAACATGTTGCATGAGTGGTAGCCAGTACATGTGCTTCATTCATCATCCAACGTGACTACCTATTGAGGCTCACAAAGTGTAACTACTTGTAAGATTTTTAGAGTTTTGTGTGGCTAGTACATTGACATGGTCATGCTCTTTTGACAGACTTGTCTTTCTTCTTTGACAAAATTTTTGCAACATGTAATCAGTAAGAAGCAATGTGAAGCATGGTGTGATACATGTTAAATTAGAAGTTGGATGGTGTAATATGCACTAAGTATTGCACAATCTAGGAATCATCTTATCATTCATTAATATGGCCTACAAGTTGCATGTGCCCTATTGCATCCTTTGCACACAGCTGGTGAGACATATAAAATGTATCCTTTTTCATTTTTAGTATTATAGGGTGATTGGTGCATGGATAAGGTGGTTCTCTAATGCTTGACATTCCTTCTTCTTTAATGGAATTGTCACAATATGTAGTCCATAATTGATAATGTTAGACTAGTTGTGGCCTACATTGAAGCAAGCATTTCATGATGCATAATGCACTAACGCTTGCATATGTTGGGCTTCATCCCTAGCTATGCATGACAATTGAAAGTCTACTCATGTAGCTATTTTGATCCTATGCAAGGCTTGTGGTGCTTGAAAAGTGCAACTATTTTTGAATTTTTAGTGTTAGAGCTGATGGTACATGCATTAGATGATGTTGTATTAGGAGATTTTCCTTCTTCCACAAGTTATTACCACAATATACAAAAGTAGCAATTAGCAGCATGGCAAGGCCTATGACAAACTGGAAGTTGGATGGTACACTAAGCACTAGGGTATGTGCATGCCCTAGTTGGACACTACTGAGAACAACATGCACTACAATGTTGTACTTGCACTAGTAGCTATGTGGACCAAGTGGCATTAGTGCTCCAAGGAAGTAGAGCTTGCTAAGTGTAACTTTTTTTGAATTTCTAGCACTACAAATTTTTGTCTCTTGGATAAGGTGATACCCTATATGTAGACTTTCCTTCTTCTTTAACAAAATTGTTGCGACATCTAATCTATAAAAGACAATATGTGATATGGTGTGGCTCATGATGAAGCAACAATTTGATGATACAATCTACTCTATGGTTTCTGCAAGCTTAGCTAAGGTCCTAGAATTATGTTGCTACAGCTAAGTGCATGACACTGCATTAGGAATACCATAGAAGAAATAATGCACTATTCATGTCTACTGTAGACAGTACATGTGCTCCAAATTTGACACAATGTGCATAGTTATTGGTGATCAGAAAGCTTTGTTTAAGGATTTTTAGTTACTCCTTCCAATTCTTCTTCTTCTTCTCATTATTATTCTCATTCTTCTTCTTCTTCTTCTTCTTCTTCTTCTTCTTCTTCTTCTTCTTCTTCTATTCCATCTTATATTTCTTCTTTTTCTACTTCTTCTTCTTCCTCATCTTCATCTTCTCTGTTCTCTTATTCCTCTTCTTCTTCTTCCTCCCCTACATCTTCTTCTTCTTCTTCTTCTTCTTCTTCTCCTTCCCCTTCTTCTTCTTCTTCTTCTTCTTCTTCTTCTTCTTTCACTTCTTCTACTTCTTCTTCTTCTTCTTTTTCTTCTTCTTCTTCTCCTTCTTCTTCTTTTTCTTCTTCTTCCTCTTCTTTTTCATCTTCTTCTTCTTATTCTTCTTCCACTTCTTCCTCTACTTCTTCTTCTTCATCTACTACTTCTTCTTCCTCTTGTTCTTCTTCTTCTTCTTCTTCTTCTTCATTTTCTTTTTCTTCTTCTTCATTTTCTTCTTCTTCTTATTCTTCTTTTTCTTCTTCTTCTTCCACTTCATCTTCTTCTTCTTCTTCTTCTTCTTGAACTTCTCTTTCTTCTTCTTCAACCACTACTACTGTTACTTCTTCTTCTTCTCCTATTTCTTCTTCTTCTTCTTCTCCCTTCTCTTATTCGTTTTCTTCCTCTTGTTCTTCTTCTTCTTTTTCTTCCTCTTACACTTCTTCTTCTTCTTCTTCTTCTTCTTCTTCTTCTTCCTCATCTTCTTCTCCTACTTCTTCTTCTTCTTCTTCCACTTCTTCTTCTTCTTTCTTCTTCTTATTATTTTTCTTCTTCTTCCTCTTATTCTTCAACATCATCAATTTCTCCTTCTTCTTCATCTTCTTCTTCTTCTTCCCCTTCTACTTCTTCTTCCTCTTCAACAACTTTTTTCTTTTTGTTCTTCTTCTTCTTCTTCTTCTCCTCCTTCTTCTACTTCTTCTTCTTCTTTTTCTTGAACTTCTTCTTCTTCTTTTTCTTCAACTTCTTCTTCTACTTCTTCCTCTTCTTCCTCTTCTTCTTCTACTTCTTCTTCTTCAACTCCTTCTTTTTCTTCTTCTACCACTTCCTCTTCTTCCTCTTCTTCTTCTTCTTCCTCTTCTTTCAGTTCCCTCTCTTCTTCGTCTTCTTATTATTGTTAATATTATTTTTCTTCTTCTTCAACTTCTTCTTCTTCTACTTCTCCATCTTTTTCTTCTTGTTTTTCTTCCTCTTATTATTCTTCTTCTTCTACTTCTTAATCTTCTTCTTCTTCTTCTACTTCTTCTTCTTCTTCTCCATCATCCTCTTCTTCTTCTTCAACTTCTTGTTTTTCTTCTTCTTCTTCTTCTTCTTCTTCTTCATCTTCTTCTTCTTCTTTTTCTTCTTCTTTTTCTTCTTCCTCTTCTTATTCTTATTCTTCTTCTTCTTCTTCCTCCTCTTCTTCTTCTTCATCTTTCTCTTCTTCTTTCTATTCTTTTGTTGCTTCTTCTACTTCTTCTTCTTCTTCTTCTTCTTCTTCCTTATCTTCTTATTCTTCGTCTTCTTCATCTTCTTCTTTTTCTTCTTCTTCTTCTTCTTCTTCTTCTTCGTCTTCGTGTTCTTCTTCTTCTTCTTCCTCTTCCTCTTCTTTCTCATTTCCCTCTTCGTCCTCTTCTTCGGCTTCTTCGTCTTCCTCTTCTTCTCCTTCTTCTTCTATGCCTTCTCGATAATCATCTTCTTCTTCTTTTTCTTCTTTTTCTTCTACTTCTTCTTCTTCCTCTTCTTCGTCTATCTTCTTGTTCTTCTTTATCATCTTCTCCTTCTTCTTCTTCTTCTTCTTCTTCTTCTTCCTTCTCCTCCTCTTCTTCTCCTCCTTCTTCTTCTTCCACTTCTTTTTCTTCTTCTTCCTCTCCTACTTCATCATCATCATCATCTTCTTCTTCTTCTTATTTTATTTTGTCTTCATTTTCTACTTTTAATTCTTCTTCTTCTTATCGTTCTTCTTCTTCTTCTTCTTCTTCTTATTCTTATTCTTATTCTTCTACTTATTCTTTTTCTTCTCCTTCTTCTTCATCTTCATCTTCTTCTTCTTCTTCTTCTTCATCTTCTTCTTCAACATCTTATCATTCTTCATGTTCTTCTTCTTCTTCTACTTTCTCTTCATCATCTTCTTCTTCTTCTTCTTCAGCCTCTTCTTCTTCTTCCTCCTCTTCTTAATCTTCTTCCTCTTCTTCTTCTTCTTTCTCCTCTTCTTCTTTTTCTTCTTCCTTTTCTTCTTCTTCTTCTTCTTCTTCTTCCTCTTCTTCTTCTTCTTACTCTTCTTCTTCTTCATATTCTTCTTCCTCCTCTTCTTCTTCATCATCACAATCTTCTTCTTCTTCTTCTTCTTCTTCTTCATCATCGTCTTCTTCTTCTTCTTCTTCTGCTTCTTCTTCTTCTTCTTTTTCTTCTTCTTCTTCATATTCTTCTTCTAAATCATCGTCACCATCTTCTTCTTCTTTTTCCTATTCTTCATTTTCTTCTTCTTCTTCTTCTTCTACTTCTTCATCGCCTTCTTCTTCACCGTCTTTTTTTCCTCTTCATCTTCTTCTTCTCCTTCTCTGACTTCTTCTTCTACCTCTTCTTCTTCTTCTTCCTCCTCTTCTTTTTCTTCTTTTTCTTCTTCTTCTTCTTCTTCTCCTTCTTCTACTTCTTCTTTTTCTAGTTCTTCTTCTTCCTCTTCTTCTTTTTCTTTAGTATCAAATTCTTCTGCTTCTTCTTCTTCATCTTCTTCGTCATCTTCTTCTTTTTCTTCTCCTCCTTCTTCATCTGCTTCTTCTTCTTCTTCTTCTTCCTCATCTTCTTTGTCTTCTTCTTCTTATTCTTCTTCTTCTTCTTCCTCCTCATCTTCTTTGTCTTCTTCTTCTTATTCTTCTTCTTCTTCTTCTCCTTCTTTTTCCTCTTCTACTTCGTCTTCTACTTCCTTTTCCCCTTCTTCTTCGTCTTCCTTCTCTGCTTCTTCATCTTCTTCTGCTTTTTCTTCTTCTTCTCTTCTTCTTTTTCTTCTTCTTCTTCTTCATCTTTCTCTTCTGCTTCTTCTTCTTCTTCTTATTCTTATTCTAATACTTCTTCTTCTTCTTCTTCTCTGACTTCTTCTTTTTCTTCTTCTCTATCTATTTCTTCTTCTTTATCTTCTTCTTCTTCTTCTTCTTCCACTTCTCCATCTCCTTCATCATCTTCTTCTTAAACTTACTACTCTTCCTCTTCTTCTTCTTCTTCCCCTTCTTCTTCTTCTTCCTCTTTTTCTTTCACTTCTTCTTCTTCTTCTTCTTCTTCTTCATCTTCTTCTTTCTATTCTTCTTATTCTTCTTCTCTCCTTCTTCTTCTTCTTCTTCTTCTTCTTCTTTTCTTCTTCTATATTTTCTTCTTCTTCATCTACTTCTTCGTATTCTTCTTTGTCAACTTCTTCGACTTTGTCTTCTCCTTTCGCTTCATCTTCTTATTCTCCTTCGTAATCATCTTATTCTTCTTCTCCTTCTTCTTAAACTTCTTCTTCTTCTACTTCTTACTCTTCTTCAACTTTTTCTTCTTCTTCTTCTTCTTCTTCTTCTTCTTCTTCTTCTTCCTTTTCTTCTTCATCTTCCTCTTCTTCTTCTTCTTCTTCTTCTTCTCTTTTTCCTTCTTCATTTTCATCTTCTTCTTCTTCTAGTTTTTCTTCCCCTTCATCCTCTTCTTCCTCATCATCATCTTCTTCTTCTTCTTCTTCTTCTTCTTCTTCTTTTCTTCTTCTTCTTCTTCTTCTTTTTCGTCTTCTTTTTTTTCTATTCCATCTTTTATGTCTTCTATTTCTTCTTCTCCTTCTTCTTCTTCTTCTTCCTTTTCTTCTCCTTTTCATCGTCTTCGTCTTCGTCTTCTACTTCATCTTATTCTTCTTCATCTTTGTCGTCTTCGTCTTCTTCTTCTTCTTCTTCTTATCCTTCTTATCCTTCTTCTAATTCTTCATCTTCTTCTTCTTTTTCTTCCCCTTCTTCTTCTTCTTCTTCTTCTTCTCCTTCTTCTTTGTCATCATCATCATCTTCTCCTTCTTTTTCTTGTTCTCCTTCTTTTTCTTCTTCTTCTTTGCCTTTGTCTTCATCTTCTTCTTCATTTTCTTATTCTTCTTCTTCTTCAATATCTCCTTCTTCTTCTTACTCTTCTTC
>JAIUJO010000271.1:507623-722313 GCA_023846275.1 Vanilla planifolia
CTTCTATTGCTTCTTCTTTTTCTTATTCTTCTTCTTCTTCTTCTTCTTCTTCTTTTAATTCTTCCTCTTCTTCTTCATGTTCTTCACCTTATTTTTCTTCTTCATCTTCTTATTCTTCCTTTTCTTCTTCTCCTTAATTTTTTTCTTCTTGTCCTTGTTCTTCAACTACTCCTTATTCCTCTTCTTCTTCTTCTTCCTCTTCATCATCTTCTTCTTCTTCTTCTTTCTCTTCTTTTTCTTCTTCCTCTTCTTCCTTTTTTTCTTCTTCTTCTACTAATTCTTCTTCTTCTTCTTCTTCTTCTTCTTCTTCTTCTTCTTCTTTCTCTTCTTATTTTTCTTCTTCTTCTTCCTCTTCTTCTTCTACTAATTCTTCTTCTTCTTCTTCTTCTTCTTCTTCTTTCTCTTCTTATTTTTCTTCTTCTTCTTCCTCTTCTTCTTCTTCGTTTATGGTGCCTTGCATCTAAATTTGATAACAACCTTAATAAAGGAGCATATAGTAGGATTAAGAAATTAAGTCAATGTGATTAGCATGACTAATACCAATCATGATTTCTATTAAGATTGAATAATGAGTTATGATCATATTGGCTTGGAAACACAATATATACTTCTATCTTACATGACTAACCAAGGAAAGGTGGGCAAGGAGCTTGTTGTGGGGAAGAAGAGCTAACTGAATCACAAGACTTAGGGGAAGAAAATCTTTCCCTTGGATAAGTCCACTCAATTCCTTAACTCTGATTAACTTCAACATTATACATCTAAGTGTAGCTAATTTCTAAATGAAGCAATTATTAAAAGGTTTGCCAATGGATAATTATGGTCATGTTTGGGAAAAGATACGTTGGGGACTTCTTCATGATTGATAATTTAAAAAGATGGATAGACTATAATAAAGCCATGTTTATCTAAATTCTTTATTAATTTGTAGGCTTAAGAAATTAATTTACATTACTAAGGTGATGTTTTTCCAGAACAATGAATTGTCCATGATGCTCACATTGAAGTAAAATGACTGAGAATCCAAAGGAAAAAGAAAAAGAAAAATATAAGAAAAAAAATCTTCTAATAAAATGCATTGCTTCTTTTGCTTATTGATAAATAAAGAAAGGCATAAGGTGCTTTAAATTATGTGGAGAAATGAGAAAATGAATAATTAGAAGTGTTAGCTTAGCAACAATTGTTTTTCAATTTTTAGTAGTGCTTTATCATACTATGCTACCTAGAGATCTTATATTAGTTGAAAATCATGTTATGCATCATTGAGATCTAAAAGTTTTTTTAACATTCATAATAAAATTCATTCATAATGGTTGGACTTTATAAAATAATTTTTATCATATATATTAGATAATCAAAGAAAACAAATTTTAAAAGGCACTACCCAAGAACTTAACACCTTTTCCAAACTACTTATATAATGGTACAAACAATGAGAATGGAATTAACTATTAGGTAGACTGACAAAAGCACTTCAATTCTATTAGAGAAGATATATCCTTTCATATTAACGATCCTAAATCTAGAAGAATTGTGAATGATCATATAAGTGAGGATTAAATCTATGCAATTCAATCACATCATGTGAGATTTGGCTATTTAATTCATCAACAGTAAAGGGCAAAATGATCTTTGATACCAAGATCAGAATCTAGGGCTCTTAGCCACCAAATTCAAGGATATGTTAACTAATATGGCAAAGAGAGAGCTTATAGATTGATAAACTCATATGAGGTTTTGGTCATTTGATCTGTGTCTTGAAACTACAATTACTATCAAGTAAACTCTTAGCTATCCAATCAATGATCAGATAGTAGTAATCAACACTTCATGCTTATGTGCTAGGGATTTCATCACTTAGCCCACTCATATCTTACAAGATTATCATATGTTGGTTTAACTCAATGCATTAAGCACTTGTTCAAATGTTACCCTACTTGATCTTTCCTTTATCTTACACCATTTTTGTTAAGTACTACACAATAGCCAAGATTCAGTTTGACCATACTTTGTTTTATTGGTCACCTATCCAAAAGCAACATAGGCTTGCTTAAGTTTGATGGGCCCAAGTACTTTTTACGTTGATCATATTTGATGGAAAAGCTAAAGAAATATAGGATTTTTATATATATATATAAGTATATATTCTATATTCCAATAAAATTATTTTTCTTAAATTTTATTTTTCTACTTTAACCAAAAAGAAATTTTGTTAAAATACATGAGTGAGATTTAACAAACAAAAGAATTTTGTGAAAAATGAAATCAAAGATGTTTTCAAGCCAAGAAAAGTATTAAACAATTTGGATGCTTTAAGTAGGATTTAAAATTGATAAGAGTGAAGAAATGCACCTTTTGACTAAAAATAAATAAGTTAACATTTTATTCATAAAAAAAAGAAACCTTTTTAAGATTTGTTGTGCTTATGTTCAATCATTGAAACATTTTGAATACTCTAAGATGCTTTAAGGAGCACTAATTTACCATCCTTAAAAGTGCATTGCTTGAAGTTCAAAACTAAAGCTAATTTATGATAAACAAGCCCATTAGATTAAAATGCTAAAAATTTATGACATGTCTCATCTAACACAATGGAATGTAACAATCTATCGTTTCGATGATGGTAAGGCATAAATGTTTAAATAAAAATATAACAAATAGAAACATATATTTATGAGATATTATTATTGTTATAAGAGGTATTAAAAATAAAAAACATATGCTGACAATTACTTCATCCTCACACTTATTAGATTCTCCCTTGCACTTTGTGACTATTAAAAATTTTATCTAAATCATTATCATAATCCATTGTTTACACAATAAAAGAGGAGGTACAATTTCTACAATTTCCATTACACTTAGTTGTTGCCTTATAAATTGAAATTGGTTAGTTCAAAGAGATTTAATGACTATGTCCACCAACTCTTTCTTAATAAGAACATATCCAAATTTTGTTAAGTTTTTAGCTACTTGATCTATACATCTATGTGCTTAGTACCAAAATGATGAACATATCCATTGTTCAAAGTTTTTGTCTTAACTATTACACTTGAGCAACATAGTTCCTAGGCGCTACATACTCAACCATTATAGTTTATAAAGCTATGTAATGTTCCTCTTAATTATGAAATTATATAGTTTCTTAGGAATTGACATGCTCTTAAGGTACTATTGTTACCTACAGTAGAGCAGACAAAGCTTAAATCTATGTAACCTATAACATCATATGAAATAATACTTATTCATTATACCTTTTAAAATGTTTGAAGGTTTATTTAAGTAACCTTATATAGGTTTCCTTATAATTTGATTGGAGTCAAGCATATAAGAATATGGTAAATAGGATTTCTTGCTTAGCTTGACATTCTTAGGTAATCACATATAATAATATCCTTTATATTGAAGGCCTGAGTAGTATAAAAAAGTTGACATGTTACTAGTTAAAAGTTTTTTATGAATATGTAGAAGATAAGTCTTGCTTTGTGTTACAGCTATGAATTGTTTTATGCTGAAGTTGATCCTAATGGACATCTTATGATTACACTTCCCAAGACCCAATAATACAACATGTAAATGTAACATGTTCAATACAAGAGCTAACAGCAAGCTTAGAATCATAGATAGATTAATTAGAATAATTTAGAGATAATAAATCAAGTTGAACACCTCGATCAAGTAGGTCTATGATAAGTGACTCTAAGGTCGTGAAAACATTGACTAAAAATGAGCCTCACCAACAAAAACGTTGACTTATGTGTTGAGTTATTTGAAATACCCATGATAGAAGACAAGATATAGATGATAGTCATTGGTTAATATGGTTAAAAAAGAAGATTCAACATTCGATGATAATTTAGACCATAGAACATTTAAAGATTAGGAAATGGAAATAGTGTATTATTTTGATTAGTATGATCTTAGTGGGTATCAAAAGTACAAATTTATAAAAACTAAGTTGACATATCATGTGAAGTTAGTTCTGTACACATTAGGTAAATGATATTTTGAAGAAGGTCAAGCATTGTCTTGGTCATAAGATGAACTTAATATTCATCTATAAGATAAATTTGTACCCACCTGTTATTCAGGTGAATGTTTGGATAATTGGTAATGCCTATCCTAAGGTTTAAAGTCTTTAGATGAAATGCATTACTAAATTTGTAGATTATCTATTTAAATATGGTTTGTAATGACTAGATCAAGAAGTATTCTTTTAATTTTTAATTTGACTTGAAAATTCCATTCATGTTGAGTGATAGTTGAGGAATAATACTTACTTAGAAAATGAACACAAAGTTGCTCAAGATGTAGAAACATTTAGATGCTCAATTACTATAAAGGCTAAAATTCCTTTAATCACTTCCCATCCTCAAACTTACACTACTACCTCCACTATTCTTAGTTTTATTCCATAAGAAACCTATACTCCTAAACCAATACCACAACCCATCAAATCCAACCATAAAACAAACCATCCAATGGTTCTAGAGTTAAGTGTTATTATTATCATAAGAGAGGGCATGTTTTAGCCTACTGTCCTAGGAGAGCCTTATACATCAACATAGAAGATAAATTATATGAAAGCATTAAAGTTGAGAAAAAGGTGGATATATAGATTTATTAAAATACAAAGAAGAATTATAGCCACTAGGTGAAATTCTTCACTGTATTGAACTTCCCATACCTACTGTGAGATGCATATTAACTACACTAGGACAATCTTAAGATTAGCAACAAACTACCTACTTTGGTACCATCATTAGAATTAAAGACAAATCTTTCAAGGTAGCCAAAATAATGGAAGTTGTATCAATGTCATAGTACATACTACTACAAAAGAGATATGTTTAACTCAGATCATTTTTATCCATGTATAATATCTTGGATTAACAGCACAACAATTTCCATATAATAAAGGTGTTATCTTTCCTTAAAAGTTTGATCACTATTCTAAATAAATTTGTTGTGATGTTAACCCAAAGCTAGTAGGTAGGTTGTGATTTTGAAGAAGTTGGTTATGAGATCATGAATAGAAAACCTAACCAGAATGCTACTTTAAATGGAAAAGCTAATGCATATAGTTTTATATATAAATGAAAGAAGATCACAATATACCATTCAACTCTCATGAAAAAAATCTAACCTAACCACTCAAAAGGAAAAAGATAATGAAAAAAGAAAATGACTTTGTTTCAATTTTCTAGCCGACCTTAAGAGAGATATATATAATGGTGAGGTTATCAAATTTGTCACAACTGGGGAAGCCCTTATTAATACACCCACACCAACACTAGTAGGTTAACCCTTGTTAAACAAATTTGTAAATTTTGATGGCTTATTAGACAAATTCCATTATTTAAGAGCTATTAAACCCATAATAGGTCTAGTTTTTAATACCTCAATACAAGAATTACCACATCACAAGGTAAATCCATCAATTTAGGTAAAACTAAATTTCTATCATCTTATTATCCCTAGATGGTCAAACAAAAAATAATAAAAAAAATTATGCCAACTTCTTTGTACCCTAATAAGGGTGCTTGTTTTAGTTTAGGATCATTTATCATCAAGCATTTAATTTACTAATCAAACAATGAGTTTGACTCCCTTTGAATGTTATTATAAAATTTGCCCTCAAAGTCAAATTTATTTGATCGCTACATCTCAAGATTTCTATACTTTTGACTTTATTGAGTCTTTTGCTCAACATATTTCATCATTACATAAACATGTTGTGAAACAAATTTATTTAAATAATAAAATATGTAAATGACTATTATAAGATCATTAATTACTTAACAAAATTGCTGAGTGTAATTATGTAATGATCTGTGTTAGTTGTGAGAGATTTCCACTATAAACCCTTAAGAAATTACACGCCCATAGTGCTGGACTATTTAGAATTATGAAAAACTAAGCATCAACAAATATGTTTTTGTTTTACTTAAGACCATGGAATAAGTGCCACATTTAATTTTTGAAATCTTTTACATTATAAGGATCCACACCAATACCAAATGAGCCTTTTGAACCTCCATTACCATTATTTAATGAACTTATCCCAATAGTACATCAAGCCAAATCTAGCAAGTTGGGTGATCAAGTGGAGTAAATCTTAGATGATCAAATAATTTTTACACTAGATCAAGCACAAATAAGATTTTTGGTATGTTGGTGAGTCGATCTCACCTTCTATGACACTTTGATTACTAAAGAAAAGCTTCACTACTTAAACATGAGATGTTAGAGTAGTAACCAAGAATTCACCCCCACTCCATGAAGTACACCTCTTTGCCACCTATGTATGATAGACTCCACTTCTCATTAATCTTCTCTATCATTACTATTGTAAGGGTCAATTATAGAAGATTATTATTTATTACAAATTTCAATTAAAGTTTTATCAATTCATCAAGTTATTTGTATCTATATCATAGTTTTACTCACTTAAAGATCAATTAATAACTTCTAAGATATTTTTAGATATAAAGTTAGTATAGGATATCACTTTAGGAGCCTCATAATTTTGTCATAGCAAAACTATGATTAAGAATGATTTAAAAAAGGATTAAAATAAAATTTTACATAGTTCTTGCCATTCTTTGCCACCATTACCAATGTCATTTGTTGATGTTGATGCCTCCTATGCTGGCCTGCTCAACTCCTACTAATCTTTCAAACATGTTGACCCACTCGACCTGGGGTAAACCACTATCATGCACAAACTCAATAACATTTGTAAGATTTTGTTATAGTTCATCTCCTTGTTAAAGTCATCTAATTCCCTATTAATACACATTTTAAAAGTAGTGATACTTCTTTCGCTTCTATTATTGATTGTTAACCAATGATTTTGAGAAGACCTTCATTATTTTGTCTTTATGTTTTTGAATAATTCCATCATTGGCAAGCAGCTTTTTTACTTTACAAAAGGACCTCAATATTGAGTTTAAGTACATTATCTAGATGGAGAGGCCATTTTATGGCTTTCTTTCTTCCTTATTCAAGGAAAGTGATGGAGGAACCAAACTATGGTGAACTAGTTGGAGATTTGCTTTGGACAATTGAGTGAGGGGATAGTAGCAAACGTTGTAAAAGTAGTTGAAGATAATATTATGTATAATGGTATTTACTACTGGTATGGTTTCCTAGTGAGCTTTTTGATTTCCATCTTTCCATATGTTTCCAACACATCATTAAAAAGGAATTGAATAATCTCAATTCCAGTACAAATAATATTTCATTAGTTTCGACAAAAGATAATATAGTAGTTGTCTTGCTTATGTTAGCTTGTTGAATGTAAAAACTATTAATATAAGTAGACCATAACTTGCATGCTATGTAACAACTAACAAATTCATGATCCATTGAGTTTTCCTTTGCACAATGTGGGAATTTTGATGCCATTTGAATGTTGAGCTTCTTTAAGATCTAGTGGAATTAAAATAAGTTATTGTACATTCTGTATATGAAAATAGAAGTTTCTATATGCATTTTGAGTTATAAATGTTTTTGCCTTAATGCTAATATTAGTCCATTACTTGGAGTAGTTTCCTAAGGCAACTGAGTGCTAAAGTTTCAATGAACTATGAGACTTTAAAAGATATGTTTCACTTGGTACAAAACTATAGTAAGATTTAAGACCATATCTTTTTTAATTTCCATAAGTTTCCATGTGTTAGATATGGTGTAATTTTTTTTGATATCTTCTATTTTTGTTTCATTTGGCTTCTCCACAATGAATTCTTTGAGAGAAGTTTTCAATTAAGTTTTGGTAAAAAAGTTTAGACTTTTTGTACTAGTTTTTTATAAGTTAGGCAACTCTTTGTAAACCATTTCTCTCCTAATTTTGGTTCAAAGGTAATTGTGATTACTCTCTTAATTAGAAATAACTTAGAAAGAGAAGATAAATTGCTTGGTATAAAAAAATTAATTTTTAATAAATATTAAAAAATAAAGTAATTTTTAATTAGCTCGAGCAAGTCCCTAACACTAATTTTATGTAAAGTTTAATTTTATTTAAAAACATATTCATTAACTTTTAACATAATATTTTAACAAAAATTATAAAATTAAAAAAATAAACACAAATAAAATCTTTTGCATTAAAATGAAACAAACCTCAAACTCTAAAAAAATGCATAAAAAAATAATCGATGTAAACTTTGTTGGCAAAACAATCACTAGAATGCAAATTAATTGATAAGTTACGTTGACTTCCCGAAGAAATAAAATTGACAGAAAGAGCAAATGATAGCAACAATGCAATTCTTAACTTAAAAATTCTAATCTTCTATGGTTGACAAAATGCTAAGCAAGGCAACAAGTGTTTTAATTTAATAAAATTAAGAAATGAGAAAATGATATTTTAGGTCATATGAGATGGAATAAGAAACTAAAGTTTGATGTTGGAAGGATGCAACAAATGGAAGAGGTAATGAGTATCATCTACTAATAGCTTGAAAGTGTTGAAAACTTTCTTCTGAGTTTATAAATTTTTTTCTATAATTTGACAATCAATTATGTTAAACAAATCTCTTATTTTTTGATATTTCCTCATCACTAAATGTCGTTAACAAAAAGACCAAAAGTGCCATTACTGCTTTAACTAAACGAAGGTTTATGTATGTTTTTTTTAAACTTAGGTATTTTAAAACAACAATTCATACTACCACAAATAACATCTAAAATAGTGATTTTGTAAGGATCCATAGTATTTGAATGATTCTAAACTATTTGATAAAAAATTGTGCAATTGGTTGGCCAGATTTAAGGTAATACTATTTAGAAAATATGATTTGACCTAGACCACTATTTCTTTATCATCATCAAGCCAAGTAGACCTTGATTGTAACCACAAATTAATTTTAGACCATGCATTCATGAAATTATGTGATTAGATAGCTAACATATTAGCATATTTAAAAAGTTTGATGAGAAGATTACTATTTGATTGCAAACTTGCATAGTCGATTTTTAGAACTCACTCTAACATTAGGAAAGTTAGTGGCACGAATAAAGGAGGAGAGTTTAGTCCCACATCATGCATGATGTAAGAAAATTTGTATAACACTTCACCAATGCCTCAGAGTTAGCCCATTAATGGGGTTTGCTTCCTAATGGTTTGTTTGCTTTGGATTTGTAAAAATTTACATTCCAACATGATTACTACGACAAACCAAGTTTAGGGTAGGATTTATTGCTATGGTTCATTGGAAAACTAGAATTAGTTTTTCTTAATTTTATGTTGTTTGTAATTAATAATTTTCTTATAGTATAATTTTTCCAACATGTTATTAATAGAAGATTTTCAAATATATGATCATGACTAGAATGATTCTTTCAATAGTTAAGGTAGGGAAATCAATGTTTTAATCCAAGTAATTCTTTCAGAAGGTTAATTTAAAAAAATTTTCAATTTTTTATTACTAGAATAATATTAATCAAGCTTAATATTCAAATAAAAATAAAATAAAATAACAAAATTTAAATTCTACTATTCTAACTAAGACTATCTTCATGGGATTTGGCCTTTTCTCCTCTTCTTCTTTAAGTTATCTCTTGATCATGAGCATCAACTATCTAAAATCCAAAATTAATTAAAATTCATTCAATAAAAAATAGTTAGAGATATTATTATCAAAAGTACCATTGCCAGGGGGCAATAAAACAACATAAATCGCCACTAGAAACTTTTTTAATGCATTTTTGCATTCTATGTTGTATAATAAATGGTGGATTTTTTGCAATTAAAGAAGATATAGCTATCAAAGTAAGATTGCATTTCACAACAATAAGTTTGTCTACCATAATAAACTTCTTCTGATCAATCTTCCTCGTATTGATCTACTAAGTACTTATTGAAAATGAGTTTTTTCTTTCCACTAATGAATAGGGGACAGCCCTAATAGGCAATAGTGAGTTTAGCTCTTTGAAAGCTGAGCCTCTATATATTTCATTTAGAATTTCCTCAGTTCTTTTTGTTCTTATAAATGAATTTTCATTTGTGATAACAGATGTGAAAAATTTATGTTTTTTTTACTTTCCACAAGAAAGTTGCATACTTTAATATTTTATTTGAAGTCTCTAGTGATAAAGATTGTTATGACATCTACAAAAAAAAAAGAGATACGATAGGATAACATCAAGGATGGGTATAACCAAGAATCATAACTTAATTAGTTATCTTGTAAAACTCCCAACTAAAAATTTCCATCAAAAGTGTGAAACATAAGGATGAGATTTGATATGCCATCGTTAGCACCCAAGTAACTTTAAAATAACCACTTGGTTAACTTTTGATGATATTTGGAAGTCTAGGTGCAACATAGAACATTCAAGATGACCATAAAAACTTATTGATAAAGTTAAATTTCATAAGGACCCTATTTTGAAATACCAATGGCTCATAATTGAAACCACTTTTAAGATCAATTTTAAATGAGTAATTGTTTCTTCTCACTCTTTTATTTAATATTGTAATCAATTCTTATGCATGTAGAACATTATCCATTATCTCTTTACTTTTGACAAATCTAGATTGCTATAGGAAGATAAAACAAAGAAGAATTGTTTGAAGTCTAATAGCCATAAATTAAAAGAGAAATGTTTTAGTTAAGGTGTAAATATTAGTTAGCTTGAAATAATTGAAAGCTTTTAGGTTCTCAATTTTGTCAAGTAGAATAACGTTTATATTAGAGATTGTTTTGGGTTTAGGGACATTGCAAAAAAGTCCATAATGGCATTTAGAATATCAATCGCAATAATATTCCAACAATGTGCAAAACCTTTACCATTGAATCCATCCAGCTGAAAGGCACTATTACAGCCCATCTACAAAAGATACACTTAATTTCCTCCATTGAGATTTCCATCACCAATAGCTTATTTTGTTAACCTTTTACTAAAGAAAAGATGCATCTAAGGGTAGTTTCCTTCTCATCTAGATTAAAAGTTACTCCAATTTCTAAAAGTGTAAAATTCTTGCTTCAACTATTTCATTTACTTATTCTACACAAATACCAATAGATTTTTTTATGTTTTTAATTAATTTTATAAATAGTTTTGGTTTTGTTTTAGGATGAAAGGTTCTTTTACTTTCTCTTTCTTTTGGCATTTAATGCCAACCTTTTGATGTTAGCAATTTTCGTCTTTCATAATAGCTTCAAGGTGGATGTCATGAGTCTTTGTTAGCTCTATCTCTATTTCTTTGTTCTAACTATATTCAATTTAAATTTCTTTAGGTTTAACTTGTTCATCAGCTAACATAACTATATCAAATATTTTTTCAATTGCTATTTTGTTCCACTCCATAAGATAAGCATTTAGCCAATTTAATGTAAAGGTAAGACCATTCATTCCACAACAACTGGTAATGTCAAATTTCTACAAGAAATTTTTATAATGGATTGTATCTCCACTACATGCTCTAACATTGAATTACAACATATTATTAACTCTTTTCTACACCGTTCTTCTTTTCCTCTTATTAGACCAGGAAAAAGAATTTTTGGATAATGGAAGCTAGTTGAGACTACACTTTTCAAAGAACTATAACATTTCCATAATTTCATTTAGAATGCCCTGTACACTCATTTAGTCTTGCCACTACATTAAAATCTCTACCAATAAGCCATGACTTGTTGAAGCTCTTTGCAGTTTGGATGAGACGATGCTAGTGAGTCCTTTTATTTATAATTGAGCTCATGTAATAAATGAATATGCAATTGGAAAAATTGGTCCTAACACTGTGTTACAAAATGTTGAGTTAACTACATTTCATCAAGTATAACCTGAAAGAAAAATCATTCTCTAAAAAGACCTTGCATACTCTTCAATCTAGATAATTCGTGTGATTTTATGAACCATAATCTATCAATGCATTGCAAATAGCCTAGTACGATGGATCTAGCATGAACTTCTTCACTGCAATTACTTGATGCTTGAAGATCATACAAATAGTGAAAATTGTACTTGATATTAAGGAATCTATAACAAAAACCTCTTGTTTTCTTACACTTTGAGATTTCCTTGATATGCTAAAATCTTCAATGATTTAATTAATAAGTGTATTTAGCTTTATTAATTTTATTGACCTCTGTACATATTACTGTATAATTTTTGGAAGAACATAAATGATGGATTAAACAACTAATTGCATTATTTTTTAAATACACCATTTTGAGTTGATTTGTTTGAATACGATTTTCCTTCAACCAACAGTTACAAATTATCATCCAACATACTATTGGAAGGATTTAATTTAGTCAAGCTAGTAGGAATATCTTGTTTTTCTAACATTGGTGGTGGGTTTATTGTTGCTTTATTACTTGGAATGAAGCATGTAATGAGTGTTGTTGTAATAACCATAATAATAGCAAGGAAGATTATGATATTGAATTTTCTAATTAAACCCATTATTGTTCTCTCATTTTATGAAGTTTCTTATATCTATGTTGACTATTGCAACATTTGCTTAATTAAGTTGATTGTCACTACATACACTGTAACAGTCTTACTTTTTCTTTATTTTTTTTTTTGAAAGAGCCCTTTGAGGTGAGTCTAACGGTGTATAGTTCGTAATTTTTGGAGTCATAAGGAATAAATTATCAATTTTTAAAGATTTCCATAGATTTGTAATATTGAGAAAATATTTGTAATTTTGTAAATGTTAGCATAGTTCAATTAATTTTAGTGGAAGGTATATTTGTAAATTTAAAGTTGTTGGCTGTGCTAGGTATATATGCAATTTTAAGAATTTTGGCACAGGTTTATTTCTCCGGGTGGAGGATATATCTGCAATTAAAAAATTGAGAATGGGTGATATGCAAAATGCAGTTCACAAACCTTCGAGCAAGTGGGTTTTGACCTCGGTTATAGAAGTCGAAGTAGAGTGCATTTGGAAAGCACTTCTACGAATACCGACTGCGAGAAAGGTTTGCCAGAGCGTGCGAAGTACGTGGATTTCCATAAGTGATGGCTGGCAAGCTTTAGTAATGCCTTCTTGGAGTGTGCAAGACTTGCCGCAGTTTCCACCGTGTAGAGTTTTGGCACGCTACAGTGATGGCCTGCGAGATTTCGTTAGATGGTGTAAGAAAACGTGATTTTTGCTTCGCCTGGGGTTGCGTAAGATTTTTTTGTGAACAGTGGAGAATGAGAGGGGTTGGCTTGGCAAGTGGAAGATGCCAGAGATCTCAAGTTTTGCTGGAAAAATATTTTGGCTTCGAAGGATGCACAGGAGAGAGAATGAGAGAGATAAATTGCAGAAAATTGGTCCAGGCCTACAGACTGGTCGCGCAGCTGAACCAGGCGCACCGGGCAATGAGCGGTCTAGGTCGACGGAAGCCAACAATTAAATTAAGTATTTTTGGGAATTTTACAAAACACATTTTAGAAAGCTATTAGGGAAAGCTATTAGAAAGCGAGATTTTTGGCTATTTTTGATTTTTTGCTGTTTAGGAAGGCTTTTAGAAAGAAAAATTTATAGCTGTTTGGAAAAATTTTTAAAAACCAATTTTTGTCTAACAAGCATATTATAACTTGATTATGTTTGCATTATCGACTTGTAGGACATCAAGAAGAATAAGAAGTCGGCAATACAAATTGTACAGTAAATTCATATAGATAAATTCTTAACCCTTTGATGTAGCACAATATTATATCTTTTTACAGACTTTTCTTACTGTCACCATACTTTGATTGTTGTATATGTTACACATTAATATTGTTACATATGGTAAAAAAAAACAATATGATATAATATGCTAAAATAAAAAGGGGAGAAGTAATATAGAACGAAAGGTCTTTTGATATGGTAAAATTAACTGAACTGATGTTTGGAAATGACAAATATAGAATGGGATTCCTAGAGAACATTATCCTCACCACTAAGCTCAGCATGTGTTGCAGGGTATCCATCTTTGGATCAGATATCTGCCTAGTGTTATATGTTATGTGTTATGACTCCATTATGATTTACACCAGGCTCAGCATGTGTTGCAGGGTATGATTCCTTACCTGCATAGTGGCACTAGGCTCAACATGTGTTGTAGGGTATTGATTTTCGGATCAGATATCGACATAGTGTTATGTGTTTGGTTGGATACCGGCTACAGGTCATTTATTGATGATGATTAGATCTAGAGGATAAAGCGTCAAAGGGAATTGGGCATGATAATAGCACAATATATAAGGAACTGGCATTTCTTTTGATATTTCATCTAGCATTATATATGACATCTGGTATGGTTTTAGCTTGATGCATATGATTCATTTCTATTTTTGATCTCTTTTTCTTACTTGGTTAGTTATTGTGACTTATCTATCGAGATTTATAAAATCTCATTTAGTGCTTACATCACAAGTCCTGCAAGCACTACATTAAGAGATGGAAATAGTGGTACTGTAGAAGATTCGTTTTTCTCGAGATGTGTGAGAAAGAGGAGGTTGTGGTGCGATTAAACTTTTAAAAACATGTCTTTATTTAAATATTTTGGATTTTGGAGTTGGTGTTTGTTTCATCATCGGGTCCCCACCTTGGGTTTTTTTCATTGTTCTAACTCTGATGGTAGTTTTGTTCATTGTTCTCACTTTGAGAGAAGTTTTAATTATTGATGCTTAAGAATAAAGAACTACTTTGCTCAGGAAATGGATTGGAAGATATTCCACTAATACCTAAATCAGTGTCAGGAATTGTTTTATGTTTCCATTTGAGCTCTCTCATTTTGAGCTACATTATAATCCAAGATTTATGAGGCCAAAAACATAAGTAGTCTTCTTCTATAGTGAATCAAATTAGGATGTCTCTGTGTATTAAGTATTACTTCTACATGTTAGTTTCTTCTTAGAGTAAATTTTGTATGTTACTCTTCCTTTAACAACGATGGTCAAGAACATAAAGTCACTATGAGAGGCTTGATGAGTGCTGAGCATGACGAAGGAGAGCCAATGGTTGACCAGCCTTCTTGGGAAATGACAACAAAAAAATAAATTGAGTACCTATTTGAACATTTGATAGAATCTTGTACGTAGTTGAGGCCATTTGTGTTTGTAAGCATGACTTAGTGAATAATGGTCAATTATAAGTTATCCAATGTGCACGTGTTGTTGTATGCAATGGGGTTGTTTATAGAGTGCAATGCTGCACTTATTGAATTTCTTCTAAAGGGGGAGGCAGCTACTTGGTGATGTTGCTTGTGACATATAATGTTTTTGGATACCCTAATTATTCATATATGTTGGGATGACTTTGTGGTTTCTTTTAGGGATTGCATTGTTCTGAAGTCAACAAGGCTAAGAGTTGGAGGGTGTTGACAAAATTAGATTTGTATATTATATTACAAATGTTTTTGAGAAAAGCATTATTGTCATTATGGGCTTTTCATGGTGGGACTTAGAACTTCCCTTAAGATACATTTATTGGTGACTCATTTTACTTTATGTTAAGTATAGGTTGAGCATGCAAATTTAATTGAGTAAGTGGAGCAACAGATTAATGAACATCATGATGCTGGGAAGAAGTGGAAGGATTATAATTCTTCCCCAAAGAGCAATAAAAACTAGATTTTGCTCAAAAGAATGGCATATGAAAGCTACCTATAGCAACAAGTTTACATTAATTGTAGACAAGTTTTGCTGGAAAAATATTTTGGCTTCGGAGGATGCACAGGAGAGAGAGAAGGATAGAGAAAAATAGCAAAAAATAGATCCAGGCCTACGGACTGGTCGCGCAGCTGAACCAGGCGCACCAGGCATGAGCGGTCTAGGCCGACGGAAGCCAACAGTTAAATTAATGATTTTTGGGAATTTTACAAAAAGCATTTTGCAAAGCTATTTTGGAAACCTATTAGAAAGCGAGATTTTTGGCTATTTTTGATTTTTTGCTGTTTGGGAAGGCTTTTAGAAAGAAAAATTTATAGCTGTTTAGAATAATTTTTAAAAACCAATTTTTGTCTAATAAGCATATTATAACTTGATTATGTTTGCATTATGGACTTGTAGGACATCAAGAAGAATAAGAAGTCGGTAATACAAATTGTACAGTAAATTCATATAGATAAATTCTTAACCCTTTGATGTAGCACAATATTATATCTTTTTACAGACTTTTCTTACTGTCACCATACTTTGATTGTTGTATATGTTACACATTAATATTGTTACATATGGTAAAAAAACAATATGATATAATATGCTAAAATAAAAAGGGGAGAAGTAATATAGAACAAAAGGTCTTTTGATATGGTAAAATTAACTGAAATGATGTTTGGAAATGACAAATATAAAATGGGATTCCTAAAGAACATTATCCTCACCACTAAGCTCAACATGTGTTGCAGGGTATCCATCTTTGGATCAGATATCTGCCTAGTGTTATATGTTATGTGTTATGACTCCATTATGATTTACACCAGGCTCAGCATGTGTTGTAGGGTATGATTCCATACCTGCATAGTGGCACTAGGCTCAACATGTGTTGTAGGGTATTGATTTTCGGATCAGATATCGACCTAGTGTTATGTGTTTGGTTGGATACTGGCTAGAGGTCATTTATTGATGATGATTGGATCTAGAGGATAAAGCGTCAAAGGGAATTGGGCATGATAATAACACAATATATAAGGAACTGGCATTTCTTTTGATATTTCATCTAGCATTATATATGACATCTGGTATGGTTTTAGCTTGATGCATATGATTCATTTCTATTTTTGATGTCTCTTTTTCTTACTTGGTTAGTTATTGTGATTTATCTATCGAGATTTATAAAATCTCATTTAGTGCTTACATCACAGGTCCTGCAAGCACTACATTAAGAGATGGAAATAGTGGTACTACAGAAGATTCGTTTTTCTCGAGATGTGTGAGAAAGAGGAGGTTGTGGTGCAATTAAACTTTTAAAAACATGTCTTTATTTAAATATTTTGGATTTTGGAGTTGGTGTTTGTCTCATCATTGGGTCCCCACCTTGGGTTTTTTTCATTGTTCTCACTCTGATGGTAGTTTTGTTCATTGTTCTCACTTTGAGAGAAGTTTTAATTATTGATGCTTTAGAATAAAGAACTACTTTGCTCAAGAAATGGATTGGAAGATATTCCACTAATACCTAAATCAATGTCAAGAAAGGTTTTATGTTTCCATTTGAGCTCTCTCATTTTGAGCTACATTATAATCCAAGATTTATGAGGCCAAAAACATAAGTAGTCTTCTTCTATAGTGAATCAAATGAGGATGTCTCTATGTATTAAGTATTACTTCTGCATTTTAGTTTCTTCTTAGAGTAAATTTTGTATGTTACTCTTCCTTTAACAACGATGGTCAAGAACATAAAGTCACTATGAGAGGCTTGATGAGTGCTGAGCATGACGAAGGAGAGCCAATGGTTGACCAGCCTTCTTGAGAAATGACAACCAAAAAATAAATTGAGTACCTCTTTGAACATTTGATAGAATCTTGTATGTAGCTGAGGCCATTTGTGTTTGTAAGTATGACTTAGTGAATAATGGTCAATTATAAGTTATCCCATGTGCACGTGTTGTTGTATGCAATGGGGTTGTTTATAGAGTGCAATGCTGCACTTATTGAATTTCTTCTAAAGGAGGAGGCAGCTACTTGGTGATGTTGCTTGTAACATATAATGTTTTTGGATACCCTAATTATTCATATATGTTGGGATGACTTTGTGGTTGCTTTTAGGGATTACATTGTTCTGAAGTCAACAAGGCTAAGAGTTGGAGGGGGTTTACAATATTAGATTTGTATATTATATTACAAATGTTTTTGAGAAAAGCATTTTTATCATTATGAGCTTTTCATGGTGGGACTTAGAACTTCCTTAAGACACATTTATTGGTGACCCATTTTACTTGATGTTAAGTATTGGTTGAGCATGCAAATTTAGTTGAGTAAGTGGAGCAATAGATTAATGAACATCATGATGTTGGGAAGAAGTGGAAGGATTATAATTCTTCCCCAAAGAGCAATGAAAACTAGATTTTGCTCAAAAGAATGGCATATGAAAGCTAGCTATAGCAACAAGTTTACATTAATTGTAGACAATTTTATTAGTGTCATAGGGACCACCTTAGACATTAGCCTCAAAGATGTAAGATCCATAGCTAGAGGTTGAGGCGTTTAAAATGTCGTGGAAATAACTTGTTACAAATATTGGAAGATTGGACATATGAATGCAAATTATCTTATTGAAAAAAGGGCATTAATGGTGTTGGTGTAGCAATAGCCACCCCAAGAGTGTGGATCGATCAGCTAAGCTTTTACAGATAGTTTTGGAGTTGCTTGGAAACAAGCAACTTTATGCTAATTTTGAAAATTATTTCTTTTGGCTAGATTGTATGGCCTCTCTTTAATATCTTGTTAATGGTGATAGGATTATAGTGGATCACAACAAGATACATGATATTACTAATAGGAAAAGATTTAGTATCATATCAATGATTCTTATTTTGTTGTGTTGTGGCATGTCATTACATTTTTACTTAACTTTTGCATGGTTTCTACATCCCTTAGTCAGCTTTGATGAGTTGAAAGCAAATTGAGCTTAGCTCTATTATTCACCTTATTATAGTAAGCTAAGCTGCATCATGCAATCATTTATGCATCACAAGATCGATTAAGTTCTATTCTTATATAGGATGGTTGTGGTGTAGATTATCCATCTAAGTACTTATGTGATTAACACAACTACCTCACCCTTGATTTGGAGATGGAAGCCATATTTCTTACTAATAACATTTTGTGGCATTCCTTATATGTGGTTCAAGTTAAACATTTTATGAACTACTATGTCCTAAATATATCGTTATTCAAAAGGAGCATAACGTTAGACAACAACTCTAGTCAAAACTTAATAAAAGGTTTTTTGGATGTAAAATACTACACAAGCATGGGAATTTTGATAGGTGATTCTTTCAATAGAGGCCTAACTCTATGATCCATGTTAATGATTAGATCAAATGGAGTGTGGCTATGTTTGATTTTAGTTAGATGTTGGAATAGTTTTTAGCAGCTTAACTCAACTTGTTTATTATCAAAGAGAATTCATGGGATGTTTTTAGGTCACTTTAATATGATAGCTACAGTGATTATTTTAAACCATGATGCAAATTTTGCAGCTTAGTTTAACACTCTTTTACATCAGGCAATGGTAACTACTCTTAGATTTTGGTTAGTTTTTCACCCCTATATTGATGGACAATTAATAAGAGGATTTAGTTGAAGAATATTTAAAGGCCTATTGCACAATCTTACACCTCAAACAGATATAGGAATCTATCATGGGTGGAATTTATGTGCAAACAATAGTTAATAATCTGTCATTGTCATGGTACATTTTGAGGCCTTACATGATCAATGTAGAATCCATTAGACAGAGGCTAAGGCTAGGAGAACTTTTGGACTTAAATTTATAAAATAGACTACTACAAAAAGTCATAGATAAAAGGGCAATGTGTCGGTTGTGTAGGATCATCAAATGAAGAAGTAAGACAAAAACATATATTGGTTATTTTTCATACTAAAGATTGGATCTTTTGAAGGTTAGCTAGTTCAAGGACAATTTAAACCTTGAAAGGAATCCAAATTATAACCTATCCACAAATGACCCAATCAAATTGTGTAAAAGCTTGCATCAATGACCTATATGCGATAGTTGTTAAAAGCTCTAGCATGAGACATGATATTTTTTAGGTATCTAGTTTAATGAAATATCTACAAGATCCTTTATAAGAATGAAGGAGTACCATAAGAATCCTAGTTAAAGGCAAATGCCTCATATTTGGAATAACAGATAAATATTTTTTTAGTTCAATATTAAATAACCAAGAAATCTATGTATGGCTTTGTTAGCATCCTTTTTAAATGGTAAGTTGAACAAGAGGCTGGTACAAAGGAGGAAAGTGAAGTTCCTTACAAATGGGTCATGACTGTTTTTTTAATTTTGAGGTTAAAATTCCAATTAAGAAAGGGCGATTGTTAAACCTCTCTCTTGGATAACACATACAAATTATTTTTCCATCATTTTGCTTATAAAAAGCAACAAAAATTTGAGCAATTAAGTTATTCTAGCCTTTGCTTTTTTGAGAAACATATTGTACAATGGTTAAATGTTTTATGGCATGATGGGTGGAGATTCCTAAAATCGAGCCTGATAATCAATATTGTATAGTACATTTTTGGCTAATCTTATGTTATAATTAGATACAAATTACTACTGGGATTCAAATATAAAGAATTTGTTCTCATACAACTATGACATAGTAACTAGATTATATAATAATGTCATGAGCATTATTGTAAGGTGCTTCACGTGCTATTAATTTAGAAAGTTAGCATCCTAGAATACAACTATAAAACACTATATAGTAAGATCTAGTGTGACATAGAGCCAAATGCAAGTGCACATAAAACTAATTTGTGATCATACCAATCTTATCACATAAAAACACAAGCGCATAAATGTGAAAACCAAAGTTTCGTTTCGGTAACATTGTGGTCATATAGTCATAATGTAATTCATCATACAAGTATGATAATATTAGATGGAAACATTTGAATTCTAATGATTTGTGTCTAATGAGCTGAAGATTGTATAATATGCTTGTCTATATTATTTTAATATGTTTAATTTAGATAATTATTACACAAGAGAATTATTAGCCTATGTTATGAGAAATGTGTGCACAATGTTTTATCATAGATATATGAACACTAGATCATATAATTATGATAAGGGGTAATGTTTGTTAATAAAAGAAGAATTGGACAAATCTATTATATGTTATAGTAATAATACTCTTAGAATGCTAGCACATCGAGTGAACATATTTTTTGTAATTGAGTTGCTTTGGTTCCAAGCCATTGTATTTATTGTGCCAAAAATCAAAAGATTGGAAATGACTTCGATAAAGTTGCTCACAATTGTATTTAGTGACTTTGATTATATGATGAGCTAAGTCTAATCCCACTTTTGAATCTTTTTAGGAAGGATTATGGTTTTGTGAATTTTTATATATAATTTCTTTTACTTAATTAGCCTAGAAAACCTTAACATGTATGTTAATTAAATCCCTTGACCTAATGAACATTAACATACTCCATTTAAGAATTAAGATTTATTTTTTTTTATATTTGAGGAAGCCAAGAAGTCATAATTGGTAAGAAGAAACAACCTTAAGAAACTAAGAGGAAGAAAAATAATTGCCTATGAGCAAGAGGAGGATGAATGATCTTATGACTTTAAGGAGGAAAAGTATACCGTTATTAAATTCCTACACATGGTTCACATTGTATGCTGATAGAAAGATTATACACCTACATATTGATAGTTTCTAAGTCAAGCAAGGCTATAATTTTATACGGTTACATGTTAATAAATATAGTCATGATTTTGATAAAATATGAAGGAATTTAATTGAGCCATGTTGAATGATATGTTTTGAAAATTTAAATGATTTAGTCATTAATTCATAATTTTTAACTTGAGGTTTTGCTCAAACCAATGAATTATCCATCATGTTTCCTTAATTGAGTGATGCATGCTATGACTTATGATTATAAGCTTTGTAAGTCATGATCTCTTTGTGATTAATGACTTGGAGAAAATTTTATGGTCTTGCATTAGAGAGTTTTACTGATAGAATTGTGGTACATTCTTAATACCATACATATTCATCAATATAGTCTTGCTAAAAAATGAAAGAAGGAATAACATGATAACATGCTTGGTAAAATAGATATTTAGTATTTACCCAAATAATCCAAATTTCCTTACGAAAACCTAAATAATGTTACATCATTTATGTAGCATGTCAGAAGCATAATAAAGTGACAAATATTCTTCTTATGAATAAACATATCTATGGCAATCCTAGCTTTAGGTTATGTTTTGGACTTAGATTATGTTGAGGAAATAATCAATATAAGGTTTTGGGATTGGATTGAGGTTAATAAAGCTTGGTGAACCTTTATTCAAATTTTTTATAAGGCTTTTTACTAGTAGCAAAATCGATAAAGACCTTGGAAGAATGCTGGGGAGCTTAGGTTAAGCCTTTGTATTTTGCAAGGCCTAGTGAAGGAGTTGAGCAAGCTTTTTATACCGAATAATCAATTAATATAATGAAGTTTATTGTATAATACCATGTGTAACCCTAAATAGGCTCTCAGTTCATGGGTCAACTTCTTCAATAGTGATATGAGGGATGTGAGTGAAATAAGAATGGCCTTTAGGAGGAATGTAAGGGGATGTGTTGCTTTCGATGCGTGAGTGTCACTTTGAATTTCTGTTAACATAGACGTTGTTGTTGTAGCATCAAAATGAATATGACACCTAAGGGTAGAAGCCTATGATAATGATTCAAATAAAAACTAAATAGATAACAAAAAAATAGTAAAATTCTATGAAGGATCTTCTTAAGGCAAAGACTAACTATAAAAATGTTGCACAATGGTACCTCAGATGGTTGATGTAAGCTTTACATTAAACCCTAATATACATATGTAATTTATTTTAACCATGGAAACTTTATTAAGGATTTCAAGAAAAATTTAGGTTCTCTCAATTAAGGGTCAGATAACTTAAGATTATTGGTAAAGAGTTGATTCAGCCTTAAAAATTTCAAATAATTTAGTTTGAGGTCGAAAAATCTTAAGATTCATTATTCAAATTTGAGGCAATGATAATCATGCCTTGAAAGTGATAGATAAGGGTTGGCTTGATTTCATTATGTCAAGAAAATCATCTTCATTTAGATGAGAAATGTATGTAGTGGTGCTTCGATCTTTGACCTTCACATTGGAGATAAATTGGTTAGATTTTTCTACTTTCTTTGTATGGAAGCCACCATGTCACATAGATAGTTGTGCTTATAATAGGAGTCCTAGATCATGTGGTATAGAAATACTTGTGGTTAAGTGACATTTGTATATTTAGTCTTATGAATGAACAATTGCATATTTAGTTCTTTGTGTAATAGATGATGTGCCATGATTTATGGTTTAGCGTACATGTAATTTTTAAGAACTCCTAGAACTTACATGTTAGCCTAAGTGATAAGAGTTCTAGAACTTGTTATTAACCTCTTTGTTTAGTTAGAGCATCCAATTGACGGTGGAACACTATACCACTATTTATTAGAATCATTTTTTTGCAAAAAAATATATATATTACTATTTAAGAAAAGTAAAATCCAACCCTAACTTATGGAGTGTCTAACAAATTTTAATTGTGCAATTTACTTAGTAATTGAAGTACTACAATGAAAAAAAAAGTTCGATCCTATACAATCTTTTCAATGATGTAATAGACGATCCATTGTGCATGGGTCATTTTTTATTATATTAGTTTAGTGAGTTAGAGCATGATTAATGTAATAGAATCACATCATATCTGTTATATGTTCATGTATTTGTAAAGTGCAATAAATTAGCATTTCATCCAGCAATTCTATGTGTAATTGCAAATGGTATTGGCTTTGCATCATAACAGAACAAAATCAAAATCACCTAAGTCAGAGTACGTAACTTTGCAAATAGTACCATAAGGTAATCATCTTCAAATGATCAATGAATATTCTAGTATGATGTAGACCACTATTGTCCATCCTATATGTGAACACATGTGTCTGATCGTTTGATTTAGAAGCAGACAACTATGATAAGAGTAAAATCATAATAATGTTAACCTCATTTTTATTGGTGGAAGTAGTAGTCAGTCAAATCTAAAGTTACTTTTGTGAATTGTACCTTGTAACACTATATAGTTGTTAATGAACCCTTTGTTCAGACTTATCCAACATAATCAATGATCGAATATAGCAAGCACTAAAATGAATATCACTATATAATGTGATAATTTGTTTTCATCATTGAATTTGTTATGACATCATTGTCTTAGAAATTATGCTTCAAGTAAATTTTTCGCTAAAGAGATTTGATTTCATAGTTTGTATAAGGAGTTAATGGAAGGTAGGCATGCTTTTTCCAAATCTATAAGGGCCTTGCATTGAAGGGAAACACTACATGCTTCCAATGTTTAGACATTCTTCAATTGCCCAATTATTTTTTATAATCTTCATGCTTGATTATTTTGCTTCTTATGATGGGAATTCCATTTTATTAAGGGTGTTATGGACTCCAACTTATTTTGTTGAATAATATAAATGAAATTTTAATATTATTTCACTCCGTTGGGTCTTGTTAATTAAATTTAGTAATGTTTAATCTCCATTTTAGTATGGTTGCTACTTTGGCATCATTCCAATGCTTTCATAATAGTGCTCATTATTAACTCAATGGCCATGGTATGACTATCGAAAAAGGCAAAGGCATAAATTGAATTACCCTTATTTTATTGAATGATACCTTTCACTATAGATATTTCTTACTTGTGCTTCCATTAACATTAAGCTTCAGTATGTTTTTAATTAGAAACTCCAAAAACTTAAATCATACATACACATCTACTTTCCTAAAATGGGAAAAGGGGGCAAACCTAGTTAAACCATGAGCCTGTCCTCTTTCATTATTTGCGTTAGAGGAAAACTATAGAATATTGGTAGTTTATTTCATTAATTCACCTATTTTTGTGACTATTTTTGCATTCCATGCTTTCCAAATTTCTAGCATAATAAAAATAGATATGTTTGAAGCACATCATATCTTATTGAGCTCCCAATGATTTGCTGCCACCAATTCTTTAGAATATTTAGAATGTAATGTGTCTTTACTTGGATTGCCAATGTAATGGCCAAGAAAGACCATACCTTCTTTTGTAATAAGGCAATATGTAGAAGCATGATTTAAGGGGTCCTCATAATGATAGCAATGACACTAAGAGGCCAACTAAATATTGAGCCTATGCAACTATTCTAGGAAAGGCATAACCATGTATCAAGTTCCCAAAAGCCAATAAAGAGTTCATGATGGCACAATTGGCATTTCAGATATTTTTTCTTCATTTCAAAATGAAGAACATGCTTCTGAGTACATTCCATGCAACTGGTTTTCTAAAGGTGCCTAATTTACTATTTGGTTAAGTTGGGAAACTTGAATCAACTTTGGTATTTGCATGAACTTGCACATATCTATAAATTCAACCATAGATTTTTCTGTCTATGATAGTGAACATTGTGCTACAAATCATGTAGTTATCATTTATAAATTTAGCCCTTCATAATTAATTAGTTAGTAGCATCTGGTTTCGTTTAATAGTGCAAAAAATTATGATATCAATTAGTTCCTTCAATCCCAAATGATTTTCATCTATAGAAGTACACACTTTGACATAAACAGCTTAATGATTCTTGTGAAATTCTCAACTTCCCCCTTAGGAAGCTATTCATAGTCTTTTTAATGATCTCTACCCTTTTGATGGGCATTCAAATTCATTAATAGAAATGTTGAAATAGAATTTAGGATATGCCTCACAAATATTGACAAAACACCCATGGATAATATTTTTTTGTTTAAGCATATCATCTTCTTTGTTTGTTTACTTCAAATTTTCTAATAATATAATTATTTTTTCTAAAAGTAAACATGAGACATGATGGGTATTTTATGGGAAGAGATCCCACGATAAAAAAATTACCTTTTTTATCTTTCTAGTTAATGCTACCTTTGTACAAAAAAGTTCATAAATTAGGATCATAAAAAAAACAAATTTAAAAGAGCTTGAAATACAATAACAAGCGACAATCGCAAAAAAATGTTGTGGCTTGAAACTTGTAAATATGATATATATATATATATATAGTACTTAGCAACTACATAGAATTAAAACCTAATTATTTAATGATAAATTAAAAAATAATGTAAGTTTCTAAAGCTAATCATTCTCTTATTTCATGTTAATGTAAGATGATATATTAAAACTTATTTATCTAATAGATAATTGAGAAGTGCTTATGTTGAAGTCATATATCTATACAAGGGGACTACCTATGGTGTTTTATATTTACAATAATAAATCCTTGGTTCACTAGATAAGTATGTACTTTTCTAGAAGCGAATGACTTAGACTAATTTTTAACGTAAGGGATCTCAACTTATAGGAAAAATAACATTAACAGCCACACCTTATGTGCTCACTTTCATGATGTCGGCAAGGTGTGCACAAATGTGGAGTTGCTAAAATGCCAAATAAGAAATCAATTGATCATATGCATAAACTAGAAAGTTGGGTGTAATAAGTAAATTTTTTGAAAATTGAAATAAAGCATTAAGAACTTTCTTAATGATTTTGAGGCACTTTTGAATGTGGATAATAGGTCAAGATTTACCCTTTTCTCCCAATCACTCTCATTCCAAAGGCACTTTTGAAATCACATCATCAGATTTTTTGCACATTAAACTCCTGTATAAAATAAGATTGGTAGTAGCCATTCATTACTTGTATAAAAAAATGGCTTTATGTACAACATGGTAAGTATGCTTATTTATAGAGAGCTCAAGGGAACAATAGTAATTTGATAACATAGGAATGCAAAAGTCACTTCGGAATACAATGTGACATAATCTTAAATTCTAAAGCATTTTTCGAATTCCAAAAGACATGACCAATTATAAATGAAATATTTTTAATTCTACTAGTGTCAACAGCTATAAAATTTATTTATATAAGTAGGTCCTAAACTGTCCCTATGTTTCATGCTATTTTTTAATGATTGATGTGGTGGTTGGACATGTGATCAATGTCACATTAGTGGAGAGGTGCGTGATGGGTTAGCATGTTTTGACTAGTCAAACATTTTCATTCATCAGGTCTACCCATGTTAATTGATATCATTGGATGATAGGGGTCTACATGGGTAAAAAAATAACTAGTTCAATGGATTAGCATGGGTCGACAAGCCTTGAGAGTTTGTGTGGGTGAAAGTAAATTTACTGATGAAGGAGATAATGGTGACATAGAGTTGTAGATAATATGTGACAACAAATAAAGTTTATAACACAATCAAAGACTTTTTAAAATTATTTTCAAGGAAATTCTGTATCGATGGAATTAAATGACTACTCTAAGGATGTCTATATAAAATTTAAAGATGGAAATATCTGAAAATATGTTAATTGATCTTAAAATTGTTAAACTAATTTTGTAGATGTAAAAACTTGTCAAACTAATCAAAGGCAAACTAATGTGCAATGAACAAGTTTCAACAACGAAATGGTGAGGATATAAACAATAATGAGAAGAAAAAGTGTCAATCATGGCATGGCAATGAGACTGCTTTGAACTAATATGTCTAAAAGTAGAAGGTTTGTGTGATGTCATGATGTTACTATGTTAATATTGTTTTATTCTATTAGTCTTGGCATTCCACCAACCTTCCCAATCTTAAATTTATTTGTTCCATATCAGAATGGTTTCTTCAAATTACAAAATTACTCTCCACCACTCTATAAAATGTTCAATCTGTGGACCAGTTTTTCAGTACCTGAATTTCTTAGTTCTTGATTCATGATCTTTTGGATGTTAGAGTAATGAAGGTGAGTGACATGTTGTATTTTTGATGGATTTTTTACATTTCTTAAGGGATATGTTTCCCACCAATACTTATTAACTAAATTTTGATATTCTATTTCTAGACGTACATTCCTTTTCTTTTTCCATCTTTAGGTAAATATTGACCCCGAAAAGGGAGGTCCTTTAGGCCACATTGGTTTATGTAATCCTTAAACCCTTTCATCACAACCCAAGGAGGAGTAGATGAACCTTTATATTCATTCAAGGTAGTAATAACATTAAAGTCTCCCACAACCATTAATAGGCTTGTGAGATCTATTGCAATTAAGGTTAAATTATTCCATAATGTCCTTCTCTTTACCTTTATAGACTTAGCATATAATAATGTATAGTAATACTAGTAGTTGGCCTGTACATTTAACATTGAGAAGATAAATGAATTCTTCATCATCATATAATTTATGATATTGTATGCTACCTTTCCAAAGCAACTTGAATTTGTTGGAAGAATTCCCCATAAAAAGTTCAAATCAAAATGACACAAACAAGTGTGGTAACTTCTTTTCTTATGACATTAGTTCTAGTACAACGACTAGTGTGATATTTTGAAAATAATTAGATGCTTATGTTTAGGGATTCAACACATGTTCATGACCACTTTTATCTTTCAAACAAATGTGTTATCCATTTATGTCTGTTTTATCGATAATTATCAAAGAGTTTTAGCTTCTTTATGTCCCTTTCAAACTTGTCTAATACTAAAAAACTCTCATTCTACTTGTTTTAAATGTCTTAGTCTACATTGAGGTAAAATAAACTTCATGAAGTTGTATTAATCTAGATTTGACTCATTATGTAAGTCAATTATTTTCAATAGGTTTTGAAAATTAAGGATTCTTTAACAACATTACTACAATGCTTCCAAGTAAGACTTGTTTTGTGCCTATTTTCAAACATTAAGCCCTTCATAAATGTAGCAATAATTTCAGATCTTGCTTAAAGTTATATTTTTCTTAATTTTTAATAAACTAAATTTGCCCTTGTCTCTATCCACCCCTTTGTTTAAAGCTTCATTTTAGATATCACAACTATTAGAGTTGTTAGGCTGACTAGGACTTGGGTATAAAGAATTATCCTACTTAACATTATAATATAGGATGTCATAGGTTTTGTCAATGGATGCATTAGATCCCATTTAGGTTCGTCTTTGCCATTTCTACACTAATTCTATTTAATTGGAGTTTACAATAATACAATTAGTCTTTGTGTTTCTGAATTCCTTATGTTGTGTTTGTAATGAATAGAAGGGTGAACCTTCTTACAACAAATCAAGTAGTAGTTAGGTATTTTGCTAGAATTCCTTTGAATTACTTACTTTGTACATAATTCTGATCCATTTTGGTATTTCTTTTACTAGAACTTCTTTGCCAAAAACACCAGCTACCATTGGATGTGTTTGATTTAGAGTTGTAACAAGCACTTTCACTAGGCTCTCCATTACCATAGCTATGGAATATGGTGACACCTTGTTTAGTGATTAATTAGTTAAGTGAACAAAAGAGACTCCTGGTAGAGCTTGGGATAGTTTAGTATGAGATTAAAATTTTGATGTGACATGAAAATTCTTATTCGAAAATCTTCCACAACTTATGAAGCCAACAAATTAGAATATCCTTTTCTTTCTAAAAATTAATGAAGAAATGCTTGCTACTCAACAATCAAGCATTAACATCACTTTAGATGTCATGTTTATTAAGAGCCTTACTAATCCTTTCTATGCTAAGAAACCCATATGGGAATTTCTTTGTCAATGCTAGCTTGAATAATTAGCCATTTTCCCTATTCTCTCTTCTTCAAACATAATTTCTTATTCTCCATTGAATGTTTTTATGTATTTCATTTTATTTAGGAATAAACTATTAGGTTTGCCAAATATCTCAATAAAAGGGAAGTTAAAGGAGGGATGTCCCACTTATAATAGTAATTTATTTAAGTATCCCAAATTTTAAATTAAGAATCTAAATTTATGTAGACCATATTATTACATTTAGGCTCCATCTATTAATTGATAGACTACCATGAATCCTCCATAAAAACATAGATCTCTTTACTTATCACTTATTATCCCACACCCACTACATTTGCCTCATCATTTCTTGCTTCTCACCCAATTGAATAATGCTAAAATTATTTTCCTTGTAAAGCTTTGTATCAACTTGGCATAGTAGTTTGAGATACATGAAACAACATTTTACATGAAATAACATTTTACATGTATTCTAGCTCGTACAATTTCATTTCTTGGTACATTGAGAGATATTTAGATTTAGTTTCTTGTGGGTGGTAAAATAATTAGCTAAAATCATAGTGTAGCAAGATCATCCACAATAAGAATAGTGGCATTCTTAGTGGAGCCTCATAGCAAACTAAAATGAAGATTAGAAAGACAAATAAACAACTTTGTTACAAAGCTTTTCATAATTTACTAAACACAAAATATTACCAAAAAAGATTAAATATTAAGACCAAGGATGTTTAAAATGTAGTTTTGATGACAAATAATTTGTTGGAGAGAATATCCTAACAAATTCACAAAGTTGTAGCAACAAACATGCTTGTTCTTCATACTTATTACTTAATTAAACCGAATTTTAGAAGTTATAGTAATTAAAAATGCTATTTTACAATGTCAACAGAAATTTATTCGTAGTGTCATGTTATGCTTATCCTATTATGATTAAACATTCATAAATTGGTGATAAGTGAATGAAATGAATCACCAAAAGTGTTGTTTATACAACCGAAGTATTTTTTCTATCTAATACATGTTATACAAGTATTATATAAGGCATTGTAAAGTATGATGAAAGCAAGTCACACATTTTATTAAAAACTCTTAGGTTTTCAAAATTTTACTAATCATACATTCATACAAGTTTAACCCCAATAGGACTCACAGATGTACAGGTTCTTTAAGGAGTGTGCACTTCTTAAAAGTGGATCATATTTCAACAATGAAATATTTCAAAAACTGGCAACACCATAGGGATTTTATGCATTTTGTATGACTATGGCAGTTTGAATAGTGTAATTGTAAGTTCTTTTTTAGCATTGACTTATGATCTTTAGGATAAATGAATTGCATGTTATGACATTCAAATGATTGTTATATGAATCATGATAATTTGACATAGTTCTAAGCTTGTGGTAACTGTATGCATATGCTATTGGAACATTTATGTATGCCCAAGGGATAGGTTAGGTTTGTTTTATAGTCTACTAACTAAATGTGTATCATATTCAACTACCACTTTTCTTATTAGTCAATAAAATAAGAGTAATCCATAAATAATTATTAGGCATGATGAACAATATTTCCATCACCCTAGAGTATGAGGATGATTGGGTTCAAAACAATTCTAAGTGCAGCAACTCCATTAATCTTCCAATAATCACATGTCTTATAGATTTAAGTAAGGATTTGTGATTTTTTTATAATTAATAATGCATAAACGTTTACTCATAATTCAAATAAATATTATTAAGAACCCTAATAAAGTAATGCATTGTGATCTTCTTAAGTGTTGATGAGCTAAGATGGCAAAACCATCTATGCAAAAAATTTGAACATCGCATGTACCATGTTTCAAAATATTATTATATTTGATATAGGTACCATTGAAATATTACATGAATTGATGACAAGATAATTTGAATAAAATATGGCAACGTGCATGAATTGGTTTAAACTCTTTCAGTTAATGAGGTAACATTTTATTTAGAATTATAACAATTACTTGCTCCACCTTAATAGTTTTTACTTAATTAAATAATTATCATTATTAAGCTATAAATGTTGACATAAGACTTAGAAATTTGCATGTTCTTCTTTTAGCTTATTGCACACAACTATTTTTTTATATTTAAGAAAACTTTGTATGTATTGCTTCTCGTAATAAATGTTAGAGGAAGAGTACACCTCATCACAATTAAAAGTGCTCACATTGTCTCCATCTACTACCATAAGTCAAATATGGCTTGTTTTTTCTCTTCTAATTTTCAATTCCTCTAATTGAATGTCTATTCAATTTGCATTCTTAGAACCTAGTTCATCATTTTGTGTCATCTTTCCCATTAGTTTCTTAACTATTATTAATTTCTTACTTGTAGCACAATTTTGAAGTAAGAAAGACAATCTTTTATTGATTAAGGCAACCATATGAGGGGAAGAGTTAGGTTTGTTGTGTTAAATATTCATTTGTAAACTTTTCATCGATGTTTTTTATAGGCTTTGATAGAACTTACAAGAAATTTTAATTTATACCTAATTTAATTATCTAAGATGTTATACTTGATTTTCTTATTATCTCAAAAAATTATTTTCCCCAAAAAATTATATAATTTATTCACATTTTTCTTGATGATTTTGTTGCATTATTATGCAAGTCTAGATATCCTTTGATTTGGCCCTTACATTACTTTGATTAGGTTTTGTAACATTGTTTCAATATATCTTATTCCATCTTTAATATATATATTTACCTAATTTTAAAATAATAACTTCATATTATGAACACCTATGAACTTTGGTAATTTATAGTAATTACAAATGAGATCTGATCATGATTCAAGAAACATCATTGTAATCATCTTGATGGCCTCTTTCTAATTAAATATTCAATTCCCCTTTTTTAAATATTTATTTTCTAGTAGTTTGGAAAACTTTGTGAGATATTTTGATTCATATCTTATTCCTTTAATAATAATGACATCCTTGTTTTTTATAGTATCTTTGAATCTAACTTTCTCATAAAATATTTCGAATTTCTAAAAAGTTTTTAGTTAAACTTTGCTACATTAACATTAAACTTTAATTCTCTTCTAATATAATGAACATCATTTCGATTTGTTTATATGACATTACTATAATTTACCTCATTTAATCTTTATTACAAATTACATGAAATTGAAATAATAGATTATTATTTTTTATGCTTATTTAATTTAGAAACCATAGTAAATTTCAAATAAGTTCTAATCAAGGCAAAACAAACATCACCAGACTCATGTCGACGATGTGTATCTAACTCAATATTAATTTAAGCTTCAATAAATCTTCACATAACAATAAAGTAACAATTTATTTCTATTGACACTTAGTTTCTTTTATCGTTCATAGTAAATACAAGCGAGGCTTGATAGTGACAGCAAATATTGTTTAACCTATCTCGATGAGTTCTGTCAAATCAAAATATTCATTCATATATATTAAAATATTTTTTTTTCTATAATCATGGCGAGCTTTGTGAGACATTTTATTTTGGGTAAGAAATTCGATCATGGATATATAGTCATGCTATATAGTATATTAGAATACAACTTTTCGTTACATTTTAACTTATTTATTAAACTTTTTTGTTTTAATTTTGTTATATTACTATGAAAAATAATTCTCATCTTATGTTACCTTCTATTTGATTTGGTTAAATTATATTACTTTAATTTACATTATTTTATATTTAATATAGATTTTATTTATAATTAATTGATATTTATATTACTTTTTGTGTTTGTTTAATAGGTAATTAATTGTAATTCAAAACAAGCCTTATTTTGACATGAAATAAACGTTATTTGTCTCATCTTAAAAAGCTTTGTTGAATTGTATGTTTGTTTATATATTTGAAAATATTTTATTATTTTAAATATTTTGAATACCTTTGAAGACATTTATGCACATACTTGATTTAATAATTAGGGATGTTACATCAATATCCTTAGTATATTTAAATGTAACTTACTCATGCAATTTATCTTATTTCTTTAAATATTGATTTGCTTATAATAATTTGTTACTGAAATCAAAGATTGTTTGATCATTATACCGATTTTATTATGTTATATTACGTCGATTGAAGTTGACCCCTTTTATTTTTGAAATATATTCATTTAATATCAAATAATAATTTAATATTATTAATAGATATTCATTATGTTAATAATTAAAAATTTTAAATGTTGTTTGACCCAAATGAGGCAAACATCATTCAGTATATTTTAATTAGCTCTATCTAATTAAATATTGATTTGGATATTTCTAAATATTTTATTTTAAATAGATTTAGCATGATTCATGTAACATTCCAACTTGTATTTTATTAAATAATTATGAATGCTACACTAGATCTCCTTGGCAACATGGAATATTTTTTTTAAAACATGCTCAACAAAATTAATAATTCATTAATAAAACTTTAAATATTTTTTCTAAGTTTTTTTCCATATTGTTTTAGGCTGTTTAATCTATACCATTTTTTATGAGCAAGGATTTTACTCTTGATCTCCATAATATATAGCAATGCGCCTTTCCTTATCAAATTTATCCTATTTAATCGAATGTTTGATTAAATTGGCTTTTATTAATTTGTAATAATTAGCTCCTATGATATGTCCTTTATGTTACTTTAGATTTGTTATAATTATATATCTTTGATTTATCTCATTTTAACTTTAATATATTTTTCTTAATATTAAAAATAATAATTTATTATAAATTAAAATTATTAATTTTTTTAATTCGTAGTACCTCCAATTGTGGTCTTATCTTGATGAAATAAATGTTATTTGGCCTGTCTTAATGAGATCTATCCAATTAAGGATTCTTCTTTATATTTTTTTTATTGTTTTACTATTTATGCCTTTAACATGTTTTATGAGAAATTTAGATTATTTACAAATTTGATGATCAATTATGTTAAAATTGATCTTCTAATATCATGAAATGCATTATTTTGTAAGAATTTGACCTATTTTTTCATCTTTTTTGGGTATACTACTATGTAACTCTTAATCCACACTCATGTGATTTACAAAATGCTTTTATTATGTTATATTACCTTAAATAAATTTGTCTTATCTTCAAATAATGCATTTTTACTTAATATTAATGCAATAAGTTCTTATTATTTTTGCTCATTTATTTATGTTATTTTTAATAATTCCAAACAAGATAAAATTTAGAACCAACAAAAAATATTGAACTCATCATGATGAGTAATATCAAAATATATATTCATTTATATAATTTAAAATAGTTTTTTTAATTTTTTTTGTATTATTTATGGCACATTTTTCTTTGTATCTAACTTGGTCATTGATGATATTGCACTCAATTTTCGTGATATTATAGAATTCAACTTTCATATAAAGTTATTCTCATTTCTTAGAGTTTTTAGCTTTGATTTGCTCCATATCATTATATAACCATAAATATCCTCTCATGTTTTCTTTAATGTATATGATCATGATATTAAAATAATAATTTATTATTTTTTATGCTTGTGTTTTGTTGTAGTTTGTAGAAGTTTGTAACAAGTTCTGATCAATATGTAATAATTGTCAATGGACAAATCTCCATAAGTTCTATTAAATCAAATATTTATGTCTATATTTTTTAAAATATTTAATTTTTTATGATTTTTTCATTCTTTGCTTGAATTTTTGTCTCTTACCTAATGTGATGATTGAGGAAGTTATACCCAATCACCTTGTCATCTTGGAAGTCAATTTTCTCACTTAATTTCTCTCATTTCTTCAACTTGTGGTTCAATTTTGTTATTTTAATATGTAATTCTAAATCTCCTCTTGTTTGACCTTCGCATCACATTCAATTTCTTATTTTACAATTCAAAAATTTATCTTATTTCTTTACTATAAATAGCATTTACTTAGAGTTAAAATAATAATCCATTGTTGTTTATGGTTATTTAATTTTGAAATTTTTAGTAATTAAAAAGTGGGAAAATTGAGAGAAACAAAATGTCATTAGACTCATTTGAATGAGTTCTTTCCAATAAGATATTTATTTTAATATTTTCAAATTTTTTCTTAAGGTTTTCGTTTGCTTCACAAGACAATTTGGTTTGTTCATAATTTCGTGATCCAGGATGTTATATTCCATCTCTTTTGTCTTGTGGATGTATCTTTCTTGTACAATTTAACTCATTTCTCGAAACATTTTGCTTTGAATTAGCTATATTGTTATGAAACTTTTATCCTCATATTATGTGACCTCTATATTGTTTTGATTTTATAGAATTGCCTAAATTTAAGTTGTCTTATTTTTATTGTAATGCATGCTTACATAATATTAAAATAATAATTTATTATTAAATATTTTTATTTAATTTTGAAATTTATATTAATTCGAATAGTGCTGCAAAAAAAAATAAAACATGCATTATTGGACTTATCTTAGTGAGTCCTAAGAAATTAAATGTTACTTGTATATTTTTAGGTTTTTTATTTTCTATTATATAGAAAATCTTTACAAGAAAGTTTTATTCATATCTTATTTGATAGTTGCCAGTGTTACACTCTATCTCTTTGGTATCTTAGAATACACCGTTCATGGTAATTTTCTCATTTGTTTTCTTTTCTTGCTTGGTTTTTGATGTATTAATATTTAACTCTAAATCACCTCTTTTGTTACCTTTGTATTATTTAGATTTTATTATACTATATTATTTTAATTTATCTTAATTTTTCTATAATAAATAGCTTTTTAATATTAAGATGATAATTTAGTTTTATTTATCCTTATTTATTTAAACAATTCATTATAAATCCAAACAAGAACAAATCAAAATTAAACAAAAAACCAATGTTCTCATCTCAATCAGTTCTAACTTATTAAATGTTCATTAGAAACTCATAACTTCGTTTTGATATCGCATCTTTATTGGTACAAAAGAGAGACCATGGGTCTTCTTTTTTAAGGAAGAAAATAAAATAAATATATGAACATTGAACTTTTTGGGTCATGGTAGCTTTGAATCCTTTAATGATGAATAATCCTACATTGAAAACATACTTGATGTACAACAAGATGCATTTAATGATTTAAACAATGAGTTTGAGAATGTTTGAAGAATATATGCATATTTAAAATATATTTCTTGATTATAAGTTTCTATGAACACTTAAATGACAAGTTATATAAACAAAAATAGAGTGAAACGAGAATTACATTATGGAAAATATGCCTTCACATTAGTGAAAATGTTATGCCCACATCAAGTGAAAAAGCCTTGCTATAATTCATACATCTACTATACATCAACAAATATTGCTACTATTGATTTGGAAAAATTAGGCATATAAAAAATGGAGGATAATAAGGAAGCCTATGCTTGTGAATACTTCTCCTTATGTATGGCAGCCAAAAAGCATATGAAGCTTGCATTGTTTTAGACACACTAATATTTTTGGTGCCAAACATGTGTAGAAAACAATGAAAAAGAATGAATTATTGGTATGACAGTAGTTAAGCAAAAGTGAAAGAATGTGATGACTTTGTTGTGCATACTACAAAAATATGAAAATAGTTTTACTAATGTTAAATCACTAACGGTCTTGGTTGGTAGTTTCATGGCTATTGGTGAATCAACTAAAAATTACATTTAAAGTTTAAATTACAAAAGTTCTTTATGATGATTGGTAAGCAAATAATCTTCGTAGTATTTCCCATTAGTGTAATAGAAGATTTCAAATAAATTTGTTCTATAAAACATTGCATTATTCCTAAGAATGGGACATCTTTCACTAAATTTAGAGGGTAAAATATATATAACAAAATTTCTCTATCTTTGAAAATGTTTAAAGAAAATAATTTAAATTTTTATGTTAAGGTCCACAGCTTTGGCAGTGATGAATTGGGCATGCTAGTGTGACTTCTTCAAATAATGGTAATAAACTTAACACGGATATTTGATTATTAATCACTCACTTTATTAATGTTTTCGTGGGACTTTAAAACTTTGAAAAAAAAAAGCTCATGAATCCTTTGAATGTGAAATTATTGTTTGAACTATTAAACGTTCAAATCTACTTCACATAGATTAATTTCTTTGAATTCATTCAAGATGCCTAAGATTTAAAAAGTTTTAATTTATGATGTTGTTATGATTTTTAGATTGGTTTCCATTCTGACAAGGGAACATGATGCATATAATTTTTTCATGGATTTTATTTAAAATTTATAAATAAATTTATGTATTTATATAAAGTGGGAAAAGTTGGACTTTTTATTTTTCAAATGTTTCATTTAAAAGTTGAATTAAATGCAATCTTTTATACATTAGTTACCTCAAAAGAATTTTGTTGTAGAGTGAAGAAATGAAAAAACAAGTAGAAATGTCAATGTTATTATTAAATGGGTGGAATTAAAATAATAATTTTCCTAGTAGAAACTATCAATATAAAGTGCAATGTATTCAACAAAATCTAAATTAGGAAGAATATAAAAAATCATTATTTTGAAATTTGGAATGTCCGTATGCTAAATATTTTGTGCTTTTTTACTAACAGTACTTGCTATCACTGGAAGTTAAACATAACTTCTGTAAATTTGATTTCAAATTCAATGACAATATTTTTATGTGTTATTCACTAATAATAAAGACTTATAAGGTACATTATAAAGGAATTAATTTTAATGGGGAAGGATTTCATTGTAAAATTAGTAGATAATGAAAAATTTGATGAAAGTTGGCAAATACGTTCACTAAAGTAAAAGATTGGTGCAATAAAATTTTCATCGATAAGTGCTATTGTATAGGGGAAATACTTGAATTAAAAAATAGTACATGATAAAAAATTTGAGTTTGTAAATTTGTTAGTTAAACCAAAAGAACGATGGTAGGAAAGTTTCTATGCTTAAGAGATTATTAAAAAAGTTTGGGTTTGAGTGGATTCTTCCAACATCAAATATTTAAGCCATACCACTTCTATTTTTAATATTAAATAAAAGGTTTTTAAAGCAAGGAAGGAAGATTCTCTAACAAATTCTAGCATGAAGACTTAATTCAACTCTTAAGAATCAATATTTTTTAATTAAAAAAAATGAAAAGGCAGGAAAAACATAAGAACCAGGTAGATCTTGAAAAAATTAAAAATTATAGAGGAGTTACAAATAAAGTAAAGCATGATACTAAGTGGTGAAAAAATTGGTAAAGTCTGCACTCATTGTGTTATTATTAGTAGGTAGGCTTCCTTTACTCTAATTATTATAAATTTGTTACTTTTTGAAGTTGTTTACTTTATTTATTAATAAATAAAAAAGACATCCATAAACTTAATCATTCCTATTATGGCTTAAAATAAGCACATTAACAAAAATGATTATGTAATTTACCTCTTAAAAAAGTAGTTCAACAATGAAAAGCTTATTATACTTTCTTTAAATAAAAGACTAGAGGACATATTTTGATTGTTCATTTACTCCATGGTTCTATATCACTATGAATTTAGCATGCTAACATAATGCAATTATACCTCTTGTGATGAGAATCTTAAGGGAGCATTCTTTATTACTTTGTTTGTAAATTATACAACTACAAAATGAAATTTTCATAACACAAGGAAATTATACCAAGGAACTTCTAAAGAAGTGCAAGATGGAAGAGCTCATTAAAGAATAATATATAAAAGTTAAAGATACTTTCATGACATACTATTATTAGATGTTATGACTAGCACTTTAGCTATCCACGTCAAAGCCAGATTTCATGTTGGAAATTTCATTCAAACCTAATGGAATACATCCCATTGCACTTTAAAAGGTCCTTTTAGTTTTTAGTTAACAGCCAAAATTTTGGAATTTCGTGTTTAAAAGTGTCAAATGATTATTCGCTTGTTAGCTAAATAATTTTGACATTTTAAGTTGTAAAACATTTCTTCATTTTATTTCAACTATTCGTTCACTTTTTTGTAATGTGTTGTTATATTGGTCTCATAAAAATGTTTTAATGCATTGTGATGCATAATTAAGCACATAATAAGTATTTTGTTTTGCATACTACTTATGCCAATATAATAATTGGAAGGACTTTAACTTTTTGAAAAGGCGTTCAACTAGGACATCTTAACATTGTTACTTCTAAGATCAATAAGAATAAAATAACTCGTTTGCATAAATAACCAATAAAGATGTGTTATTTTTTTATTATAGATCATGTGGAATTGAGGGACATTAAAGTACATGTTCCATCAAAAAATCACATAGTAGGTATATTTATTTAAACTTTACCTAAAAATGATTTTGTACTATTTGAGGTGATTGAAATGATTATTCAAATTTAACTTTCATCCTTTTTTTTATTTTGCAAAATATGAAAAATACTAGCTTATAATAATGGATGAGATGTAATTGAATAATATCTTTGATAATTATTGAGCAATGAATTTGAAATATTTAGTAAAAATTAAAAACATTGTCACAATTTATAAATGCATATTTTCTTATAATCATTTGGTATGCCATATTTTTCAACCTAAAAATCCATTATATAATAAGTTTGGCATCTTCAAAATGAAGTTGATTGTTTAGCCCATGTTTTTTTAATGCTAATAAGCCATTTTATGAAATGATTTCTACTAATTTTGACTTGGTGTCACTCATCCAAAACACGCCTTTTGAATTTCTTAAAGGAAATATCGGTAATGCATGATTGGCCTAAGGACATTAAGAATGTGAGGTTTAATTGGTGTAGATAAAATTCAAAAGAGGAAAAGTGGGTAGACATAAAAAAGAATTTCATACAATTTGTAATGCCTTATTCTTTATTTAAAGAAATCATATTCGATGATAAAAAAATTCATTGAAGTTTTTGATAATTTTTAAAACATATTATTTGATTTTCCTATTTCAGCTTTAAAAGTTAAACATTTTTTCGGAGTTACTAAAAAATAATTTACAACGCTTCACCATTGCTTTGTGAATATAACTGATTACTTCTCCAAAACATGATAAAATAATTTTTATTTAATACAACATGTAATTTTCCACAACTTTTTCAATTTTATAATTTTTAAAGAGAATAATTATCTAATATATAATTCTAATGCAAATTAATTGGATCCAACTCCACAGTAATAAAGCTCATTATTTTCATAACATTATTGTTTTCATTATCTAGTTGGTCAAGATATCACTTCCAAGTTCACTGAATGAAAAATAGATGAAAAAAATAAGGAACAAGAGAAAACAAAGAAAATCAATGATGCAACATAGCAAGAAGATTATGTGCTGGGTTGCTAGTGGAGATTCTTCACAAGCCCACCCATGTGCATGTTGTAATGTGCCAAAAGATGTTTTCCCATAGAGGAATGGTGATATAATAGAACCTAATACATCACTTAAATGTGGCACATGGATGCATTCTAGTCCAATTAAAGTTTTGAGTTATTCCAGGATTAGCTCCTTTACTTCTTGTTAGTCTCCGTTACCATTTTAGTTTTGGAGATTAATTGTAGCTGACATTTGTTTACTGCATATTTTAGATTGTTTTTCATCCATTTGTTGAGTTATCTACCTCTACACTTTAGTTTACAAAGTTTGAAGAACACTAGATAGCTCTTAAAGGATTTTTAGCTTTATATTAAGTATAGGTAATCCCTTTAGTAGTCCTATATTTTTAATAGTGCAAAATTTGTTAAAGATTTCGCTATAAAAAGCTTAAAATTTGTTTTGGACTATTCTATTATCGCCTATAGTCAATACCGCTACTGCTATAGTTATAGCCATCATTCGTTAGACTAACATTGGTCTCCTAATAAGATAATTTGCTCAAATATAGTAGATCTGATCCATGAATGCATTGACTCAGAAACCTATGTTGATTGTCACCAACCAAAAAGGTTGACATCAAGAATCACGTCCCTCTCTGCTCACTTCACATCAATTGCATCACCCATTGAAATGAGACTTTAAGAAACATACACCAATAAGTCTACATCGCACCAACTGCACAATCCACTTCCTAAGGAAAAGAAGAAGAAGAGGAAGAAGAAGAAGAAGAAGAAGAAGAAGAAGAAGAACAAGATGAAGAAGAAAAAGAAGAAGAAGTAAAAGTAGTAGTAGTAGTAGAAGAAGAAGAAGAAGAAGAAGACAAAGGAGAAGATGAAGAAGAGGAAGAGGAAGAAGAAGAAGAAGAAATACAAGAAGAAGAAGAACTAGAAGACGAAGGAGAAGAAGAAGTAGAAGAAGAATAAGAAGTAGAAGTAGAAGAAGAAGAAGTAGAAAAAGAAGAAGTAGAAGAGGTTGTAGTAGTAGAAAAAGAAGTAGAAGATGAAGAAGAAGAAAATGAAAAAGAATAGAAGAATAATAAGATGATGAAGAAGAAGAAGAAGAAAAAGGGAGAGCAGTAGAGGAAGGGGTAGAAGAAGAAGTGTAAGAAGAAGAAGAAGAAGAAGAAGGAGATGAAGAAGGAGAAACTGAAGAAGAAGAAGTAGGTGAAGAAGAAGAAAAAGAATAAGAAGATGGAGAAGAAGAAGAAAAAGAAGAAGAAGAAGAAGAAGAAGAAGAAGAAGAATAGGAAGAGGAAGAAGATGAAGAAGAAAAAGAAGAAGATAATAATGAAGAAGAAGAACATAATGAAGAAGAAGAAGAGAAATAAGACAAAGAAGAAGAAGAAGAAGAAGCATAAGAAGAACAAAGAAGAACAAGAACAAGAACAAGTGTTAGATGGAGAAGAAGAGGAAAATAATAATAATAATAATAATACTACTAATAATAGTAATAATAATAACATTAATAACAATAACAATAATAATAATAATAATAATAATAATAATAATAATAATAATAATAATAATAATAACAAGGAGAACAGGAAGAAGAAGAAGGAGAAGGAGAAGAAGAAGAAGGTGAAGTAAATGAAGAAGAAGGAGAAGAAGAAGAAGGGGAAGGAGGAGGAGGAGAAGGAGGTGGAGGAGGATTAGGAGAAGAAAAAGAAGAAGAAGAAGAGGAAGAGGAAGAAGAAGAAGAAAAAGAAGAGCAAGAAGAAGAAGATGGAGGCGAAGGTGGAGGAGAAAAGAAGAAGAAGAAGAAGAAGAACAAGTAGAAAAAGGAGAAGATGATGGAGAAGAAGGAGAAGAAGATGAAGTCGAAGATGAAGAAGAAGAAGAAGACGAAGAAGAAGAAGAAGAAGAAGAAGAAGAAGAAGAAGAAGAAGACAAAGGAGAAGAAGAATAAGAATAAGAATAATAATAAGAAGAAGAATAAGAGGAGGAAGAAGAGGGGGAGGAGGAGGAGGAGGAGGAGGAGGAAGAAGAAGAAGAAGAAGAAGAAGAAGAAGAAGAAGAAGGAGAAGAAGAAGGACAAGCAGAAGGAGAAGAAGATGAAGAAGAAGAAGAAGAAGAACTAGTAGTAGAAGAAGAAGAAGAAGGAGAAGAAGAATGAGATGTAGAAGAAGAAGAAGAGGAAGGAGAAGAAGAAGGAGATGTAGAAGAAGGAGAACGAGGAGAAGAAGAAGAAGAAATGGAAGTAGAAGGAAGAGAAGAAGAAGAAGAAGAAGGATAAGGAGAAGAAGGAGGCAGAGAAGAAGAAGAAGAAGAAGAAGAACTAGAAGAAGAAGAAGAAATAGAAAATGGAGGGGGAGAAGAAGAAGAAACACAAGAAAATGAAGAAGAAGAAGAAGAAGGAGATCATGAAAAAGATGAAGAAGAAGGAGAAGAAGAAGAAAAGAAAGTAGATGAAGAAGAAGAAAAATGGGAAGAAGAAAAAGAAGAAGATGATAATAATGAGAAAGAAGAAGAAAAAGAAGTAGATGAAGGAGAAGAAGAAGAAGAAGAAGGTGAAGAAGAAGAAGAAGAAGGAGAAGAAGAAGTAGAAGAAGAAGGAGAAGAAGAAGGATTAGAATAAGAAATAGTAGTAGTAGTAGAAGAAGCAGAAGAAAAAGGAGAAGGAGAAGAAGAAAAAGAAGGAGAAAAAGAAGGAGATGTAGAACAAGAAGGAGGAGAAGAAGAAGAAGGAGTAGAAGGAATAGAAGGAGAAGAAGGAAAAGAAGGAGAAGAAGGAGAAGAAGGAGAAGGACAAGAAGAAGGAGAATAAGAAGAAGAAAAAGGAGTAAGAGTAGAAGAAGAAGAAGAATTAGAATAATAATAATAAGAAGAAGAAAAATAAGAAGAAAAAATAAAAAAAGTTTTAGTAGTAGTAGAAGAAGAAGATGAGGTAAAAAATATAAAGAAATGAGATAAATTGCGTCAAAAGATTCAATTTAATATAATAAGGAATATTATAATGGAATCCTTAATTATCAAATCTAATACGAATAAAAATGCTCGTACGATGTGTTAGAAATTTAGAAAAGAAAATATAACCAATATAAATAGTTTATTTATTTGATTATAGCTCGTATTGATTAGTCCTACCTCTGTTTCATCTTGATTAGACCATATTTTGAATTACTATAAACTACTAATGTGGATAAGAATAAATAATAAAAAATTGTTACTTTAATACTAAGTAAATATATATTAAAGTTGAAGTGGGATTAAATTAAATACTATTTTGTTACAAACTAAAAGCGATGCAATGGTGAAATGATAGAAAATTATAGTTTCTTAGTACTATAACTAGATAAATGATGGAAGAAAATAAATAAGTTTATAGAGTGTTCCATTATAAGATACTAAGAGAAGAACAGTAACATCTTAGATTGTCAAAGAAGGTAAAACTACAAATGTCTCATAAATTATATTAAAAACTTTGAAAAATAAATTAGAAAAATATTAAAAATATATCTAAATAGATAAATCCCATCGAGCTAAATAATGATTGTTTCACCTTGATCAAACCTCATTAGGAATTACTTTAATAAATAAACATAAATAGTATTAAATTATTTTTTAAATAATAAGTTAATTTATATTGAAACTAAAATGAGAAAAACTAAAAAATATAATATAACTAAATCAAGGTGAAGTAAAAGTCACAAGTAAGGAGAATTATTATTTCAATGTATTATATGTACATCAATGTGAAACATTTGAGCAAATATCATAAATTGTATAGAAATATTGAATCGTAATATACTATAAAAATCGAGTGTAATGTCATCAATCATTAAATTGGGTTCAAATCTAACTACCTCATAAGGTACAAATACCTTATTGTAATGGAATATTTTAAATAATAATAAAAAAAATTAATTAAATAATGCTTATGAATATGAATTCAACAATGCTTATTAGAAATTGATTAGACTTCAATTACATTTACTATAAATTAAAAAATTTAAATAAGCATAAATAAAAACAAATTATTTTATTTATATTAAGTATATCTATATATTTTTATAGATTAAAGCTAAAAAGAAATAAAGCCATGTGTTATAATAAAATCAAAGCAATATAAATGTGAAATGGGAAGAGAAATAGATTTGTCTATTTTGGAGACCAAATCAAAGAAAAACATTTGAAAAAATGAGATCCACTACAAGGGAAAGTTGCATCCCATGACTCTATGAAGATCATGTGTAACAACATTGATCATCAAATTTATTACAAATATAAATGTCACATAAATCATGCAAAATAGAATGAAAAAAATTTTAAAATTATAAAAATAAAAATTTTATTAGATGAAGGTCATATAGATCTTTAAAAATTGAATAAGCATAAAAAATATTATTTTAATATTTAGTAAATAAATTATTAATCTTAAATAATATTGATTGAAACAATGTAATGAAGCCAAATCTAAATGATGAAAATGTCATATAGATCACGTTAATTGGAAACTAAAATATCCAAATCAAAGAGAAACATTAGAACATATTATGATAAGATGTATTAGAAAGTAGTATTCTAAGATACTAGAAATTGAAAGTGCCTCATAAAATGTAACAAAATACTAGAAATTATATTAAAATATAAAAAATTGAAAGCCAAAATTGATATATTATAATTTAAAAAAACCAAGCACATGTAAATTTCTCAAATTAGTGGTTTAATATTATGTGATAATACAATGAAATAAAAGGGTAAATTTTTAAAAAATGATATAAATTATATGGGAAAAGTTCATTCCATGATACTAATGAAATGGAGTGTGACATCCTTGACCATTAAATTAGGCACAAACTAAAATTCCTTATAAATATTGCCATATTCCTAAAGAATAAAAGATTTAAAAATATAAATAATATGTATAAATATATAATTTGGAAGAGCCCATAAAGATTATTCGAACAAAGTGATGTAATGTATTTGTGTGATTAGAATTGGACTTTCAAATTAATATAACCAAATCAAAGAATAAAATTTGAGCAAATAAAAAAATTATTATATGAATATTGTATTGCAAAATACCACAGAAATCGATTGTAAAATCCTTAATCATCAAATCTAGTATGAATCAAAATTTCGAATAAAGTGTTAAAAATATTTGTGAAATTAGAAAAAATAAGCCTACAAAATAATACATTACGTTTTTAATATTAAATATATTTATAAATAATCTAAAATGAGATAAATTCAAGGTATGTTAGAAATAGAGTATGTTTGAAAATCAAAACAAAATATTTGAAGAAATGAGATCATTTATGTTATAATGTTTCATCCCAAGTTTCTAAGTAGATACAAAGTAACATTTTTGATTATCAAACTAATTATGAATTAAACGACTTGTAAAACATACCAAATTCTTTGAAAAAATAACAGAAAAAATATAAAAAAATGAATATTTTTATTATATAGAACTCATATAGGTGAGTCATATACCATTTGTTTCATCATGATTAGATCTCATTTCCATAACTACAAATAACCAAATAAAAAATAAAAAATTTTGAATTATTATTTTATTATTAAGAAAATATATATAATAATGTTCAAATGATATAAATTAATGTAGTATAATATAACAAATCGAAGACATCTAATGGTCACATACATAACAATTAAGAGTTATGTAGTAAAGTAATAAAAAGTCAAATAAAAGATTTTAAGAAATAAGGTAACTTTTGCAAAGAAGATTCATTCAAAGATACTAAGTAGATTAATTGCAACAACTTTGATCATTAAATTAAGAATAAAACAAAATGTATATTAAAGAATGCCAATGTATAAACAACAAAATTTTTAACGTGGAAAAAATATTTAATTGAATAGAGCTTATTGACAGGAGTCTAACAATATTTGTTTCATCTCGATCAAACCATATTTAGGGTTACTATAAATTAAAAACATAAATATGTGCAAATAAAAATAAATTACTTTTCTAAACTTAAGTAAATTAATGTAATACAACAAAATCAAAATGATTAAAAGGCCAAATGAAAAGATAATGAGTTTCTTAGTAATATATCCAAGTTGGGGTTGAAATGCTGAATAATTGACATAAAGTATACACAAAATTAACTTTCCATGATACTAAGGAGATTTAATTTCATGTTCTTAATTATCAATTCATTTGTGAATCAAAATTCCTAACATTATGTTCCACAAAATTAGTCAAATATAATATTTGTAGATATCAAAATGAGAATTTAATTTTATAAATCTCATTAAAAATAACTCCTACAACTTTTTTTGCCTTGATTGAATTAAGAATAAATAAAATTAAATTACTTTTTAATGTTAAGAAAAGAGATATCAAGATCATATTATAGAAGAGTTTAAGTTACATAGTAATACATCAAAAGCTAAGCAAAAAATTTGTAGAATTACAAAAATTGTATAGGTAAGTGGCATTACAAGACACTAAGGAAATTCAGTGTAATATTTTCTATCATTAAATGATAACAAATTAAAAAAATCACAAAGTTAGCCCAAACTTTAGAAAATAAAACATTTAGTAATATACAAAGAAAAATTTATCTAGGTGGAGTTCATTGCGAAGTTTTATTAACAATTGTTTAATCTTGATAAATCTTTTTTTGGAATAAATAATAATAAATTAATATTTTAATATGAAGTAAATATATATTAAAGATGAAATGAAGTAAATAAAAATTATACAATATTTCTAATCAAGGTGATATAAGTGTCACACAAGTGAAGTTTTAGAGTGAATAGAAATATAAAAAATTGAACAAAAAACTTTGAAAAATTGATGTAAATTTTACAAGAAAGTTGCATTCCATGGTACTATTTTAAACGAGTGCAATTGCTCAATCTTCAAATCACGTAAAAAACAATGTCATAAAAAGTGATAAAATACATGAAAATAATAGATAAAAAAATAATTATAAATAAGTTTTTTTATATAATATAGCTTTTTGAGACAAGTCCCATGAAATCTGTTTCATTTTTGTTATTTGGAACTAAAGTGAATTTTCAAATTACAAATGCATAAGTAATTGAAAAGTATTTTAAAATTAAAGAAAAATTTATTAATGATGATATTAAAAAACTTTAAAGAATGTAATACAATAAAATAAAAATGTCGTAAATTTCACATAAGATGTGATTAAGAGCTGAATAATAATATAAAGAAATGTAAACCAAATATTTTTTTAAAAAATAATAAATGATGTGAGATAGTTGAAATCTAGGACAATAAGTAAATTGAATGTAAGATCATTGATTATCCAATCAGGAAATAATCTAAGTGATTTTTAAATTGTGTAAAAAGCTTAGAAAATGAAAATTTGAAAAATTAAACAAATTACATATCAATGTATCTCATAAAATGCATCAAAATACTAGAAATCATATTCAATGATAAAAAAATGGAATTAAAATTTCATAGAGCTCATTAAAATGAGTCCACTGATATTTTTTTCATCTAAATTGAAGATTTTTTAAAAATACTATGAAATATCAAACTAAATAAGAAAAAAAATAATAAAGTATTTTTTAATATTAATTGACAATGAAATAGTACTAAACTCAAGTATTTAAAGCAATGAAATAAAAAATTTCAAACACACGTAAATGTTAGACGACCAATGATAAAAAGGAAAACTTTGAAGAAAGGATATAAATTGTAAGAGAGACATGCATTCCATGACACTAAGCAAATGCATTACAACATCTTAGAATGAAATATTTCTAGAGAATGAAATATTTTAAATTATAAAAAAGTATATTTAATTTTATACGATCCATGAAGACAAATCCAAAAAAGTGTTGTAAAGTTTTCATGACACATGAATTAGACTTTCAAAGAAATATAACTTAATCCAAGCATAAAATTTTAACAAATGAGAATCATTTTATAGGAATATTGTATTAAAAAATTCGACAAAAAATTGAGTGTAACATTTTTGTTCATCAAATCTATTATGAATGCAAATTTCTTATAAATTATTAAAAAACATTAGTGGAATAGATCATTTAAAAATAAACAAACAACTATTAGTATGATAGAGCTCAATGAGATGATTCTATCGATGTTTTTTTCATCGTGATCAAACCCCATTTGGGAATATGTCGAATAATAGAAAAGTAAAAAAATCATAATAATAAACTATTGTTTTAATACTATGTACCTTGTATAAAAAATGAGACTAATTGAAGCTATGTGATATAAGAAAACAAACCAATGTAATCGACATAATAGAAGCGATTTAATGTTAGAGTAATCTTACAAAATGAAAACAAAATATTTAAAGAATTGAGATAATTTGTGTTAAAAGTTGTATTCTAAGATTTTAAGTAGATATAATGTAAAATCATAGACTATAAAAATAGTTACAAATTAAATGTCTTATAAAACAAGCTAAATCCTTTGAAAAATTATCAAACAAATATAAAAAAATATTTTATTATATATAATTAATCTAGTAGAGTTTAGTGTCATTTGGTTCATCTTGATTACCCAAGTTGATAACTACAAAAAACCAAAACAATAAACATAAATAATTATGAATTGCTATTTTAATGCAAAGAAAATATATAACAAAGTTGAAATGAAGTGAATTAAAGTAAACAAACAAAACAAAATCAAAGACATGTAGTATTCACATTGAGGAAATTAAGTGTCACATAGTAAAATAGTCAAAACAATTAAAGAATTTTAAGAAATAAGATAACTTTTATGGGAATGATGCATTCCAAGATACTAAGTATATCAATTGTAACATCTTTGATGATCGAAATAAGTATGACTCAAAATGTCAATTAAGAATGCAAAACAATAAAAAAATAAAATATTTAACATTATAGAAAATAATATTTAATTTGATGGAGCTCATCGACAAAAGTTCAACAACGTTTCTTTCATCTCGATCAGACAACTTTTGAAGTTATTACGAATTCACAAACTAAAAAATTATAAATGAAAAGAATACCTTAAAAGAGAATTGGAGTTTCTTAGTAATATAAAAAAAATTCGACCTGAAAAGTTGAATAATTGATATAAATTATACATTGAAGTTACTTTCCATGATACTAAGAAAATGTAGTTAAATATTCCTAATCATTGAATCAAGGGTGAATCAAAATTCCTTATAAAGGTTGCCAATAATTTAGTGAAATATAATATTTATTAATATCCAAATGAGCATTTAATTTAATACAGGTCATCAAAACATGTCCTATGACATTTTTTCATCTCAATTGGACCATGCTTGAAGTTACTGTGGATTAAAAAAATTTAATAAGCATAAAGAAAATTATATTATTTTTTTAATATTACAAAAATTTATATAATGTTAATATTAGAGGACGTTTTAAATTACATAGTAATTCATCCAAATGAAAGCAAAACATTGGAAAAAATGACATAAATTGTTTGGTAAAGTGGCATTCGAAGATACAAAGAAAATTGTTTCTAGCAACGTCGATCATCAAATCAAGTACAAATTAAAATCTCTCATAAAGTTAGCCAAAACTTTAGAAACATAAATATTTATTAAAATAAAAGTAAATATTTATTTTAGTTGAGATTGTTGAGAAAATCTAATCACAATTGTTTAACAATGAGGAATAAATAATAATGAACTAATATTTTAATATTGAGCAAATTTTTTTAATAAATGAAATGATAATATTATAATATTTCCAATCAAGGTTATATAAGAGTCATGGGAGTGAAAATAAGAATGACATGGTAATATTAAAAAATTGAACTAAAACTTTGAAAAAAGGAGATAAATTTTACAAAAAAGTTGCATTCTATGATACTTGGCAATAAAGGGTGAAGCCTTGATCATTGAGCTAGGCACAAATCAAACTATATCATAACTTGTGAAAAATTACATGATAATAATAAAAAAAAATTAAAAAAATATTTTTATTGGATATAGCTTGTTGAGATAATTCCAATGACATTTAGTTCATCTCAAATGGACCTACATGGAACTAAAGTGAATTTACAATGTGAAAATGCATGAATAATTAAAAAAATTATTTTAAAATTATGTTAAAATATGTTGTAGTTGAAATATGAAAACTGGAAACAATGACATATAAAAAATAGAAATGACATAAATGTCACAAAAGAGATCATTTAGAGTTAAATAGAATATAAGGAAATCAAAGTAAAAAATTTGAAGAAATATAATAAATTGTATTAGAAATTTGAAACCTTAGACATTAAGTAGATCAAGTGTAACATCCTAAATCATCCAATAAGGTGTGAGACAAAATGACATAGAAAGTGTGTAAATAACAAAAAAATATTTGAAAATTCAAAATTCAATATTCAATTGGATGAAGCTCATCTAAACTTGTGCAACAATGTTTGTTTCATCTTGGTCATAACTCACTTAGAATTGTTATGAAATAACTAATATAATAAGCATCAATTAAAACTTTTATTTTCCAAAATTAAGTAAATATTAAAGCTAAAATAAGATAAATTAAGGTAATATAATGTAATAAAATGAAAGCAATGTGTCACATAAGAGAAAGTTGTAGATTCTAGAAATATAACAATGTAAGAAAAAATAAATAAAAAAGACAAATTGTATAAAAATGTTGCATTCAAAGATAGTAAGGAGTTTGAACGTAACATAGTACATCATAAAATAAAGAACCAATTAAAATTTCTCATAAACACTAGAACATAAAATAATTTGAAAATAAAATGAATATTTAATTGGGTAAAGCATGCCATGGGTAAGCCAAATGACATTTCTTTTGTATTTAAATATTATATTAATATCAAAAAATTTATACTAAAGTAAAAAAATGATAAATTGAAGAAATGTTGTTTATCTAATTTAAAATGTTGTAAAGGTCACTTGAGTGAAAAGTTTTGAGTTACATAATAAGACAATCACATTAAATTGAAGTATTATAGGAGATAGAGAGTAACATCATTAATAATTAAATAAGGTACAAATAAAAGTAATTTATAAATTATACCAAAGCCACAAAAATATTTCAAATATGAAAATGAATCTTTTAAAAAAATCCAATGATGTATGTTTTTTTCTCGATTAGGCTATACCTAAAATTAATGTAAATTTCCAAAACAAATAAGCAAAAATAATAAAACTTGTTATTTTTTAAATTATGTAATTAATTATTAAAGCTAATATTAAATTAATTAAAGCAATATCACATACCAAATAAAAATGAGGTAAATGTCACATGAGATGAGATGCAGAGTTACATACTAACATAAGCAAATCAAAATAAAAAATGTGAAGAATGAGAAAAATTGTACAAAAAGTTTCATTCCACAAAAATAAAGGATGAAATGTAACATTATTGATCATTAAATAAGGCATAAATTAAAATATTACATTATGATTAGTAATTCCACAGAAGATAAAATAGTTAAAAATATAAAAAACAATTATATAATTTGGTTGAGCTTGTTAACAAAAGTCTAATAATGTTTATTTTTTTTCTATTAGACCTTATTTGGAATTACTACAATTCCCAAGCTAAAAAACATAAATAATATAAACTATTATTTAAATAATAACTAAATACATATTAAATTTAAAATAAGATAGATTTAAACATTGTATTACAACAAAATCAAAGCCACAAGAAGGTTGCACTAGAGGAGATTTAGAGTTACATGGTGGAAAAACAATATTGAAAAGAAAAATTTTAAAAAGTGAGATAAATTATATTGTAAACTTGCATTGCAAAATTCTGAGACATTTATGTGACATTCTCGATCATCAAAATAGTTGGAAAAACATTAAAAATAAAATTGAATATTTTATTAGATAGATCTTTTGAAAATGTTTCCCACAATATATTTTTTCATGATTTTACCAAGTTTGTAATCAATGTGGATTAGCAAAATAAATAAATAAAAAAATAACACAATATTTTTTAAATCATGTAGGTATGTATTAAAAATGAAGTATGATAAATTAAATAAAGGTGCAATAACTAAATTATGGAGATGTAAATATCACATGTGAGGCCATTTAGAAATATATAGTAGTATAATCAAATCAGAGAAAAACATTAAAGGATATGTGATAACATTTATGGCAAAGATGCATTCTAAGATACTAAGGAGATTAACTTTAATATTTTTAATCATTAAATTAAGTTCAAATTAGATTTTCTCTTAAAGTGTCCAAATATCTAAAACAATAAAATATTTAAAAGCATTAAAATGAATATTTAATTGTATGGAGCATGTAGAGAGGACCTAATGATGCTTATTTTCTATAAATCAGGCATTATCTAGAATTACCACAAATTGCCAAATTAAATAAGTGAAAATAATAAAAAATCATTATCTTCATATTAAGTCAATATATATTAAAAAAATTAGATAAATTGTTTTAATGTTATATAAGCAAATCAAATTAAAGATAAGGTCACATGAGAGTAGATTTAAATTTTGATATTAATATAACAAAATCAAAGAAAAAAATTTAATAAAATGAGAAAAAGTATATAAGAAAGTTTCATTCCAAGTTTCTGATGAGTTCAAGTGCAACATCTCTAACAGTAAAATCACATCTACGTCAAAATGACTCATAAAACATGTTAAAATCTTAGATAAAAAGTTTTGTAAAAACATGAAACTTAAAATTTAATTAAAAAGAGCGTGTAAACACTAGTTCTATAATTTTTATTTTGACTCTTTCAGACCTAATTTTGAATTTTAATAAATTATAATAATAAACAAGAATAAAAAAAATAGCAAGTTATTATTTTATATATATATATATATATTAAAACTAATGAATAAGAAATGTTGAAGCAACATAATTTAACCAATCAATGCCATGTAAAAGTCAAAAGAGGAAAGATTAAGAGTTACATAGTAATGTAACTAAATGAAAGCAAAAATTTTGAAGAAATGAGATAAAATTTATAAGAGAATTACATTCCAAGATTCTAGGATTTTGTGTAGAATTTTAGATCATTAAATCAGGTGTGAATCAAAATCTCTCACAAGGCATATCAAAATTAAAAAAAAATTTGAAATAAAAAATGAAAACTTTATTAGATATAACACAAGGAATATTGAATTATGTCTAACATCACGTCATCCAATGTTAATGTCAATTACTAAAGTAGAAAACCTCAAATATTGATAATTATTATATATATATATATATATATATATATTAAAGCATGAATTAGATAAATTGATGCAATGTAAATTAACTAGATAAAAGTGGTAAAAGAGTCATGTGAGAGCAAAATTAGTGTTTCATTGTAATACTGCCAAATCGAAGCAAAACATTTTTATTAAGTGAGAAAACTTTTGCAAGAAAGTTATATTCTAAAATACAAATGAGATCAAATGTAACATTCTTGAACATAAAATCAAGTGTAAATTAAAATGTTCCAAAATGTACAAATATCTTTTAAAGTAAAAAAAGTTAAAAATATAAAAATAAAATTTTAAATATATAGATCTCATGAAGTTGATTCAAACAACATTTGCTTCATCTTAATCTAGCCTCATTCAAATTTACTACAAATTAATTAATAAAATAAAGGTAAATAATAACAAATTGTGATTTTAATACTAAGTAAATATATATTGAAGCTAGAATGATATGAATTAATACAATATAACACAACAAAATAAATTTAATGTAAAAAATATTTATTAAGACAGTGTTTAGAGTTACATAGTGATATAATTAAATCAAAGTAAAAAAAATCTAAAAATGTTACATAAATTGTATGTGAAATACATATTCAAATATATAGAGTTGATTGAGTGCAACATCCTCGATCATGAAATCTAGTATGTATCAAAATTTTCCTTAAATCAATGGAAAATTAAAAAATAAAATATTTAAAAATATAAAAAAGATATTTAACTCAATAGAGCTCCTTTTATTAAGGTGCTTAAAGCTTGTTTCATGTTCACCAAACAAAGTTTGGTGTTACAGTGAATTTAAAGAGTATGCATGTATAAATCCAAATAAATTATTTTACTAGCACATAAATATATATTAAATATTAAATGAGATAAATTAAGAAAAAGAAATGTAGCCAAATTAAAATGATGTGATTTCACATATAAGAATTGGAGCTCCAATCAATCATATAATCAAATCGAAGTAAAATATTTGATTAAAAAAGATAAATTATATGTGTATGTGAAACATATATTCCAAGATACTAAAGAGATTTAGAGTCACATCTTTGATCATCAAATCAGGTTTGAATCAAAATATCTCATTAATTATGCAAGATCTCAAGAAATTTAAATATTTAAAAATATATAAATGAATATTTAATTCCATAGAGCTTACAAAGAAAATTTAAATGATTTTATTTTTGCCCATATTTGGCATCATTTTGATTTTTTGTGAATTACTAAAATAAATAAAAATAAATAATAATAAATTATCATTTTAATAAGAAGTATATATATATATCAAAGAAAAAATTACTTAATTGAAAGAAATTTAATATAACAAATTTAAGACAATTTAAAGATCATTGAAGAGGATATTTACAATTTTGTAGTTATACAATGCAATCAAAGACAACAATTTAAGAAAATGGTATAAATTGTATGAGAAATTTTCATTCTAGGTTAATATGAGATTGAGCATAACATTCTTGATTATTAAACAATATATGAATCAAAATATCTCATAAAACATGCAAAACTTATATAAAATAAAATATTTTATAGTAAAAAAAATATTTAATTAAATAGGGCTCATTATGATGTTTTCACTAATCTTTGTTTTTCATTGATAGAAGCTCATTTAGAATTAATGTGAATTAACAAAATAAATGAGTATAAATAATAAGAAATACTATTTTAACATGAATAAATATATTTTGAAGCTAAAATGGCATAAATTAAAGAAATATTATGTAGCCAATTCAAACTTAAATTGAAGAAACTTAAAGTAAGAGAAATTGAAGCAATATATTGTAACAAAATTAGAGGGATGCTAACCTCAGAGAAGATGAGAATTTTATTTTCATAATAATATAACCAATTAATAGTAAAAAAAATTAAACAATTGAGATAAGTTTTATGAGAACTTACATTCAAAGATACTTAGAAGGTCAACTATTATTTCTTCGATCATCCTTATAAGCTTTCAAAATGTTTAGATAGAAATATTCCATGATATGAAAATTTATTTTGAATTGCTTATAGCTCATCAAGACATGTCCAACATTATGATTGATCTCATCAAACATTATCAAAATTTTTTCTAATTATTGAAATAAATAAGCATATATGTGAACAGATTATAATTTTAGTATTAAGTAGATATAAACTAAAGCTTAAATTTGAGAAAATGAAGCAATAAAATTAGACAAAATAAAAGTGTTGTAACTGTCATCAATAGGATACTTAGAGTTTGATAGTAATAAAACCAAATTAAAACAAAATATTTGAAAAAAATGGGTTAAATGGTATTAGGAATTTTAATTCCAAGATACTGTAAGCACAAAATCTTTGATCATCAAGTCAAATATGAATTGAAGCCTGACCACTACAAAAAAATATTTAAAATATAAAATTTAAAATTTATTGGATAGAGGTGGTTAATGTAAGTCTAATTGCTTTTGTTTGTTTTATTGGACCTTAACTAGAATTACTGTTAATTGCCAAAATAAATAAGAATAAATAATAATGAATTATTATTTTAAAATCAAGAAGATATTCATCAAAGCATAAGTACGAAAAATTGATTCAACATAATATAGGAATATTAAAGCGACATAAAGATCACATGAGAGTTAATGGAGAGTTACTTAACGATATAACAAAATTAAACAAAACATTGACAAAAAGAGGTAAATTGTATGAGAAGGCTGCATTGGAAAATACCAAAGAGATCAAGTGTAATATTTTCAATCATGAAATTGGGTATGATTAAAACGTCTCACAAAGCATGTAAAAACCCTAGAAATAGAACACAAACCAAATTTTTTTTGAAATGAGCATTAAAACCCAAAAGAATAAACTATTTTAAAATATGCAAATCAAATAAGTTTAATTCCAATTAAAGTTTTTAGATTTTTGATGAATTACAAAATTTAATAAGTAATAATAATGAAAAGAATAAATTATTTTTCGAATATTAAGTATATATCTAAACATTTGAGACGAGATGAATGCAAGCAATTTAATATAAAATTTTCAAAGTGATGTTTAAGTTACATAAGAAGAAAGTAAGAGTTTATTAATAGTATAACCAAATAAAAGAAAAGTATTTCATAGAGTGAGATAAAATGAGATGAAAACTTTTATTCCAAAGTACAAAAGAGATTGACTATAACATTGTCAGTTGTATCGTTAGGTACGAATGAAATCTCTTGTACAACATGCTAAAACTACAAGAAAAATTTAAAAATTATAAAAAAAGGAATATTTAATTGGATAAAGCTCATTGAGTTGATATTAACAACATTTGTTTCATCTCCTTCCAACCACATTTGGAAATGTTGTGAATTAATAATGGAAATGAGAACCAAATAAGAGTAAACTATTATTTTAATACTTTGGAGAGATATATCAGACTTGAAATGTGAAACATTATTCAAAAAATATATCCAAGTCAAACTAAGTAAATGTCACACAAAAGGAAATCTATATCTCCATATTAACATAACCCATTTAAAGAAAAATATTTGAGAAAATGAGATAAACTCTATGAAAATGTTCCATTCCAAGATACTAAGGAGATCAAGTGTGTCATTTTAAAGATCAAATCAACAACAAATAAAAATATCTCAAAAACCAAAAACCAACCCTATAAAATAAAGTATTTTAAAATTAAAAAATAGTATTTAATTGAATAGAGCTCTTTGAAAAGAGTCCAATGTTGTTTGTTTCACGTCTGTTCGACCATGCATGAAATTATTAAGAATTACCAATATAAATAAGCAAGCATAAAAACAATTTTTTTATAATTTTATGGAGAAATATATCAAATCTAAAAAGTGATAAATTGAAGCAAAATATTATAACCCAATCAAAGCAATGTAATTATTACATGTGAGAAGATTTATAGTGACATAGTAATTTAACAAAATGACAGCAACATTTTGAAAAGAACTGATAAATTATACAAAACAGTTAAATTCCAAGATATGAAATAGAAAGAGTGGAATATCCTTAATTGTCAAATTATGAAAGAAAATAAATGTCTCATAAATCATAGAAAAACTCTACGAAATAAAATATTATATAATAGAAAAATAAATATATAATTTGATATTACTCTTTTAGACGAGTTTAATAATATTTTTTAATCACCATTAGTCCTCTTTTAGAATTACTATAAATTTCGAATGCAAAAAAGGATAAATAATATTAAATGATTATTTTAATATAAAGGAAATATATATTAAATATATTTTTAGATAAATTGAAAAACTATTACTTAACTAAATTATAGTAAACCAATTAGATAAATTTTATAGCAAAGTTGTATTTTAAGGTACCAAGAAGGCTGTTAACAATCTTAATCATCAAATCAGGTACCAATCAAAATGTCTCTTAAAAAATAAAAATCTAGAGAAAAACTATTTCAAAATTATAAAAATTGAATTTTTAATATCATAGAGCTTATTACAATTGATTTGACAATACTTGTTTTGTCTCAGTTAGATCTTCTTTTGAGCTACTATAAATTATCAAATTAAATGTTTATATATATTAATAAAATATTAAAATAATAAGAAGAAAATTTATGCCAAATCCAAAATGTGTATATGTAAGCAATGTATTATATAGAAATCAAAGAAATATTAAGGTTACAAGAGAAGAGAAATAGAGTTTCATAACAATATATCAAAATCTAAATAAAACTTTTAAAGAAATGAGATAAATTGTAAAGAAAAGTATCATTCCAACTTACTTTGGAGATCCCCTACCACATTCTTGGTCAAATAGTCAGGTATTAGTCGAATGACTTCTAAAAAGGCCAAACACTAAAAAATGCTAAAATTATATGAGTAAACATTAAATTTCATAAAACTCATCAGGAATAATCCTCGATGATTATTTTGTCACGATTGACCTTATTCAGAATTACTATAAATTACCAAAGTAATCGTATTTATATTATTGAAAGATATATAAGAGTTAGAGTGCGATAATTGATGTAGTGTAATATAACAAAATCAATTCGATATAGAGGTTATAAGATACAATTTAGAGTTACATATTAATATAATTAGTCCAAAAAACATTTTAAAAAATAATAGAAATTGTATAAAAGACTTCCATTGCAAGATATAGAGGAGAAAAAATGAAATAAATTAAAACTAAAAAGAGACAAATTAAAGTAATATTATATAACCAAATAAAGTTTTGTAGATGCAATAAGACAAGAGATGTAGAATTATTTTGTAGTATAACCAAATGAGAGAAAAAAATCTAAAAAAGTGAGATAAATTGTAATGGAAAGTTCAATTCAAAAGATTAAGGGATAGAGTGTGACATTCTCAATCATCAACAAAAACAATAATTGAAATGTTTCCTAAAGAGTGACAAAACCTTAGAAAATAAAATATTAAAAAGTTTATAAAAATAAATACATATTGGACATAGCTCTTCAAGTCCAGTCCAATGACATCTATTTTCTCTCAATCAAACACTAGTTTGAAGTACTATGAATTAAAAAAAATAATAAAAAACATTAAAACAATATATTATTATTTAAATATTAATTAAATATATAATAAATATTAATTGAGATAAATTGGAGCAACATAAAATAATGAAACAAAAGAAAAAACTTTAAAGATATGACAAACTTTTTACAAAAGTTCCTGTACATGACACCATGGAGGGCAACTATAAAATCCTTTATCCTCAAATTAGGAGTGACACAAATGTCAATATTAAAAAGATTAAAAAAATAGAAAGAGAACATTTAATTTGATATAACTTGTTTAGATGGGTCTAACTTCTTTTTTAAATCTCCATTACATTGTGTTGGGAATTACTACAAATTAGCCATGTAAAAAACCTTAAACAACAATAAATTATTACTTGAAGATAAATTAATGATAAAATATAATAAATTGAACAACATAATATAAATAAATCAAAGAGAAAAATTCAAAAGAGAAATTATTCAAAAATATTTCTAATATACAAAGAATAAAGATTATAACATTCTCAATGGTCCAGTTATGTACAAGTTGAAATGACATTTAAAGCAAGTTAAAACCTTTGAAAACGAAAATTTAAAATATTAAAATAAATATCTAAATTGATTAAGTTTGTCACCACATTTCTAACAATGTTTTGTTCATCTATGTGACACTTAATTTTGAATTATTGTGAATAAAAAATTTTAAAAACCAAAAATAATAGAAAATTAATATCTTACTAACAAATTAATATATAACTACTCTAGAATAAGATTTTTATAAGTAATTTAATATAAACAAATCAAAGCAACATTAATTTCATTGGTGAAGTATTAGAACTTCATAATTATGTAACCAAATCATACTAAAAATACTTAAAAATATGAGGTAAATTTAATGAGTAAATACGAATCGAATGTCTCATAAAAGATTTCAAAACTTCAAAAAAATTTTAAAAAAAAACTAATGTTTAATTTGATATAGCTAATCGAGTTAATTACAAAAATATTTGTTTTCTCTTGCACATACCTCATTCAAAATTGTTGTGTTACTAAAGTAAGTAGGAATACTAATATTAGGTAGAGATATATTAAATCTCAAACGAGTTAAATTATTGTAATGTAGTATAACAAAATAAAACAGATGTAAAGCTCACATGAGTAGAGATTTTCGATTACATATCAATATAATTGAATGTAAAGTTTCAATTTTGAGATAATAAGAAGGTCAAGTGTAACTTTTTTTGATCAACTCAAGCTTGCATTGAAATGAGAGCTTATTTTCAATTGTTCTAAGTTAAAAATTAAGTGATGATAAATAAAAATAAATTCTTATTTTACTGCAAATAAATTTATGTTAAAGCTAAAATGAGATAAAATAAGAGAAAAATATTTGAAGAAAACTTTTATGTGAAAATTTCATTCAATGATACTATTGAGATAATGTGTAACATTCTAAATCAATGATATAGATAAAAATGAAAATTTCATGTAAAGGTTGCCAAAATATTAGAAAATAAAATTTTATAATTTTCATAAATAAGTATTTAATTGGATAGAGATCTTTAGGTGAGTCCTATTTCATTTTTTTAATTTTGATAAAACCTTGTTTAGGAGTCTAATTATTTTTTTTAACTTTGATGAAACCTTGTTTAGGATTACTGTGAATTAAAAAAATAAATAAGGTTGAAAATTATTAATGTTTTTAAAATTTTATGTGAATAAATAATAAAGGTAGAATAAGAAAAATTGAACTAATGTAATGTAAGAAATTTACAAAAATATATTAATGAAATGTTGTAAATTATACGAGAAAGTTACACTCCAAGATACTTAGGAGATGTAGTTTAATGTTGTGGATCATCAAATAAGATAGAGATGAAATGTGCTGTAAAGCATTCTAAAACTCCTTAATATTTTCGAAGTATAAAAAAAGAATATTTAGTTTAATATACCTCATTGACATTGGTCTAACAATATTTTTTAAATTTCCAAAAGACCACATTTGGATTACTATGAACTACGAATATAAAAAGAAAAATAATACTAAATTATTAATTTCATTTTAAGAAAAAATATATTAAAGCTATATTTAATTTGGTAGATCTCATTGTGATAAGTCTAAAGAAGTTTGTTTCATCTGGATTAGAACTTGTTTGAAACTACGGTCATTAAAAATTAAACAATATAAGAATAATAAGTATTACATAGGTAATAAGTACATGTATAATATATCTAGAATGAGATAATATAAACAATGTAATATGAACAAATCAATGTGATGTTTTGGCCACGAGATAGGGGAAATAGTGTTTCAAGGTAAAATTACCAAATCAAATAAAAAAGTGTGAAGAACTATCATAAATTGTTAAAAACATTCCATTCAAGGGTACTAATGAGATCAAGCATAATAATTTTGATCAAATATTAGGTTTACATTGGAACATCTCATAAAGCATGCAAAAAGCATAGAAAAAATAGTTTAAAAGATGATATAAAAGAAATATGTAATTTTTTATAGCTTACTATGATTAGCTTGATGACATTTTATCTCTGAATTAGAGCTCATTTAGAATTTAAGTGAATAACACAAATTTAATTTAACATAAATAATAATAAATAAAATTTGAAATATAATTAAAGCTCAAGTCTTCTTAATTTATGAAATATATTATAACAAAATAAAGAAATGTAAAAATCACACTAAAGCATATTAAGACTTGTATAAAAACATAATCAAATGATTGTAAATAGTTTGAAGAAATAAGGTAGATACTATGGAGATGTCAATACAGATACAAATCAAATGTCTTATAAAACTTTCAATATCTTATAAAGTTAATAATAAAAAATTTTAAAAAATGAATATTTTATGAGATAAATCTCATTGAAATGACATTTATTTCGTCATGATCTATCCTCATTTAAAACTACTTTAAATTATATATCTAAATAGGCATAAATAATGAAAATTTTCTATTTTAATATTAAATAAATATAAAATAAAGCAAACATAAGATAAATTGAAGCAATGTGATATGGTGGAATTGAAACTAAAATTTTGAATAAATGACAAGTTATACAGGAAAGTTGATTTGCATGATACGAAGAAGATCAAGTCTAATATCCTTGATCATCAAATTAGGTATGCATTAAACATCCTATAAACCAAGCTAAAACCATACAAAATTTTAAAATATTGAAAACAAATATTTAATTGGATATAGTTTATTTAGACTTGTCAAATAATTTTTTTTAAATCTCTATTGGACATTTCTTGGAATTACAATAACTACTAATGGAAAAAATGATAAATAATAATAATTAATTTTTTTTTAATATTAATAAAAACTTAATAAAAATTAAAAATAATAAATTGAAGCAACATAACATAAAATAGCCAAATAAATATTTTTAAATAAATGAGATAAAGGGTTTGGGAATGTTACATTTCAAAATATTAAAATGATAGAGTATAATATTCTCAATTGCAAAATCATATAAAACTTCAAATGCCTCTTAAAGTATGTCAAAACCTTAGAAAAACATATAAATGAACAAGTATGAATATTTAATTTTATACAACTTAACGTGACAAGGTTGACAAAATCTTTTTCATCTTTATAATACCTAGCTCACAATTATTACAAGTTACTAAATTAAATAAAAATAAATAATGATATATTATTTTTTTAATAATAAGTAATATATAATAAATCAAGAATGAGATAAATGTAAGAAATTTCATATAAAAAAATCAAAGTTTTGTTAAGGTTACAATAGAGGAGAATTAAAGTTTCTTAGCAGTATAAGCAAATCAAGCTAACAAATTTAAAGAAATGAGATAAATTATATTAGAAAGTAATATTCCAAGTTAATAAGGTTTCAAGAATATCATTCTTGATAGAAAATAATGTGTAAATTGAATATCATATAACAAATGCCAAAACATTAAGAAAACATAAAAATATAATAAATAATCCATGGATAGAGGTTATGTAGTCCAATATAATTTTCACAATGAGTAGACCTCATTCAAAATTACTATTATTTATCAAAGTAAGCATATTACTTTTATGAAAATATATATATTAAATTTGAAATGCGATACATTGAAATAATGTAATATAAACAAATCAAATCAATATAAAAATCATACCACTAAATATAAGAGTTATATATTAATATAACCAAATTAAAGAAAAACCTTTGATGTAATGAAATCAAATTTATGTAGAGGTCATACAAGTGAAGATTAAGAGTTTATCTTAGTATAACCAAATCGAAGAAAAAAATTTAAGAAATGAGTTAAATTATTTGAAAAAGTTACATCTCAAGAAAATACAAAGGACAAATGTAACAATTTTATATTATCAAATATGTTATGAATAGAAATGCCTTCTAAAGCATGCTAATTCCTTAGAATTTTTAATAATTGAGAGGAGTTCAATAACATTTGTTAAATCTCGATCCAAGTTTATTTGTAATTACTATGTATAACAAAATAAAAGAAACTTAAATAACAAAAATTATTACATTAATGTTAATTAAATTAACATTAGAGATAAAAGGAGATAAATTAAAGTAATTTAATATAACCAAATAAAGTATTATGATTTTCACCCAAGAGGAGATTGAGATTACATAGAAATACAATGAAACTAGAGCAAAATATTTGAAGAAATGAGAAATTTTATGAGAAAGTTGCTTTTAAAGATATGAAGAAGATAGAGTGTAACAATGTCAAACATCATTAATGGTATGAATCGAAATGACTTGTAAAGCATGAAAAAATCTTAGGAAATAAAATATTTAAATTGGATAGATCACGTAGACAAGAGTCCAACAACATTTATTTTATCCTGATCAAACCTTCTTAGAATTATGACAATTTAAAAAAATAAGAGTAAATAATAGTGTCAATTGCAATTACTATCTCCTAAAATGCATATCCTATTTGGGAACCCCTCATGCAAATTGAATTTGTATATTTTCAAGTTATTTTTTAATTGCTTTTTGAAAAAGTTCAAATTATTTGTTTTATAATTTTTGGTGTCTTTTTGAACTTTAAATGTCTTTTATAATTCCAAAGTTCATCTCTCAGTATACTGATGTTAGAAAACTTTTTATTAAACTCTTGAGGTCTCTATAAATAAGAATGCTCACCATATTGTACATGATAAAACTCTTTTAATAATGAAACAAATTTCAATGATGAATTATTTTGAATTCAGAATAATCAAATAGTGTGATTCTAAAGGTGCCTTAAGTTGGCAACTCATGGGCTAAAGACTAGGTAACCTATTATACAACATTCACAATACTAATATGTTAACTGGAAAGTTCTTCACAACTTTTTTTAGATTCTAGAAAACTAAATAATCACATCCAAATTTCTCTGTAGTGAAGTTGGTAATTTTAATACTTATTTTGCCTTCTATGAATACCACTTGTGTGTAGAATGTAACATCGCCACCAATGTGAGTAATTGGGTGTTTGTTCTTCAAAACACTATTACTTTATGTTTAGATCCATCTTGTTAAAAACTAATGCAATTTTTTTCACTTTTAGGAAAGTTTATACTAGCGCTATAATCCTAAGCTTTTAGATTTATACTATAACACCTTTCGATATGCCTTTATATGGATGTATTATTGGAACCTTAGTCTTTCTTAGTTGTCAATGAGCAAAAATAGTGTTAAACATATCTTCCAAATTTACACAAATGCACCCCTAAGAGACGTAGACCCAAAAGAAGAGATTTTAAAAACCCCAAAAAGATACTACTCATGAACATGGGTGTGCAACAACTAGCCCACAGGAATTCGACTTGTGTTGCCACAGGCATGTTGAACACTTACCTAGCTGATATGCACATGTCACTACTAGGTGCACTAAAACCCACACAAATGGAGGTGCAATAGAGGTTGACAACCATGTGTATAATTTATGTAGCAGGTGACACACCTTCCACTCCTTTCCTATGCATGTAAACTTTTCTTACATATGGTCTAGATGAAACTCAGAAGCCACATGCATATATGGCTTTCATGGGTTTGTATAGTATTGGGTTACTGAAAAAAGGTTAAATTTTAAAACATGATCAACGATCAAATTGTCTTTTGTAATTAAAATTTTAGGCATTTTGTAATTATGTATTGCACCTTAACTTTATATAAAGGGATGGAAAGAATGTATGATGGAATTTAGAACAATTTAGATGGATTTTTGAGAAAATTAAGAACAATTTAGAGAGAACTTAGAGAGGATTTAAAAACTATTGGAGAATAAAGCTTCATGAATTTAAAACTCATACCATTGAAACCTCTAGGGGATTTAATCCTCCTATGGCAAAAAAACCACATCACTTATTCATTCTTCCTTTTCTCTTTGCTATTATCATGCTATCACTTCCACTAATATTAATCTAAAATTATTGTTTATTGAGAAGGGCTCTTATCGATACACTTTCTGACAACATATTTTTTTTTAATAAAATAGTTCAGTTAAGCATTGATTGAAAGTCCAATAAAGAAGATAATTTAAGAGCAAGCCACAAAAGAGAATTAGTGGATTGAAGAGTCTATAGTTGAGATTACTATGTCAACTATTTCACCAAAACTATTACAAGCATAAGTAGCCCTTTAGCCCAACAAATGAAGTGTTAAATAAGATAGTGATAAAATGATAATCCCTGCCCATGATGGATCCAAAAGACAATCCATCAACAAAATATGCTTAAGTAATTGAATTCTAAAATATAAAGTAGCTATCTAAACGTTGTTAGAGATGAAGAAGAGGATGACGTCAATTTGTAATATTAAAACACAAGAATGATAATATTTTTTCAAGGTTGATGCTACACATAATTTACCAATTTATGTTGCCATAATAGATCTATAAAATGTAGATATCTATTTGAAGCAACAAAATATATTTCTTTCTATACAACTATTAATCAATTAATAGGTGGTGTATGCTCGATTAGAAATGATGAGTCATGAGATAGATTGGTGGAATGCTAACCTAAGAAATGATACTGTTATAAAAGTGGCATGGAGAAAATCTAAGCAGTTAATCTAATATGAATTTTATTCAATGAGTTAGATGGAGGAAAGGTGGAGAAAGTGGCATAACATACAATGTTGACAAAGATAAATGATGTAGGAATAGACCAATAGACTCAAACTATGCTGAAGTAGTTATCACCCTACATGAAACTTCTTAACAAGTTGATGAAACCATATCTCTTATGGTGAGTCTGATGAAGGCATCACATGAAGTGAAGCATAGATAAAAAATCTTTATTGTTTTAATATAGGTGAAAACATGCTTTTTGATTCTTCTATTGAAACTAGAGACAAAAAGAACTTAATGTTAGAAAGTTTTGTTGAAAGAATAAACTTAAAGGCTACACCACATCTCAGACCATATTTATTGTTCTAGATTTATAAAACCTCTAAGGTAAGAATTGAGAAGTAGTGTAAGGTAAGGCTTACTAACACTAAATAAGGCATTTTTGAGGTTAACTATAAAGTGATACCTCTAAATGTTTACCAAATTGTGTTAGTGAATACATACTTATGGGATCGAGATACCATTTACTATAGATGACAACAACATTAATGGCACAATAAACATAGAAAAAATTTCCTTTTAACTCAAGGCAAAGAAGCATTCATAAAAGGCATTTTTGGTGCTGACCAAATGAAGAGGCAAGCGAAAATTTGTTCAATAGTTTTGTGCCTAACAAAATTAAAGAGGCTATTTGATGGACCAAATGGAAGTCTTAACCTCCCAAAGGAAATAGTTGAAAAGAATTTGTTAAACCAAGATTTCATTGTACTTAAATTTTGAAAAGAAGGGACCTATGACCAAGAGATCACTTCTAGGCACATTGAATCCAAATTAGATGATGAAAGTGAAAGGAGGAAACAATATTAAAAAATTAATGATAGAACACGAAGTAGCAGGGCCATGAACTAGGTAATAAATAGAGGATTGTTGTTGTCATGCTAGAATGCACACTACTATGTGCTGGTCGAGCACCATATGCAACATTGGAAAATTGAGTGGGATGGAAGAGATGCTAAGAGAAACTTAAGTTGATGCTCATGCAAGCTGGCATGTGAAGCAAGCTTGTGTGGACCCAAAATCAACCTTCAAATGGATGCGATGTAGTGCTGGCTTGCATGCATTGCACGTGAATGATAGGTTCATCGACCCCAACATGAGTGGGATCTCATTGATGATTGATGGGCACTTTTTTCATGCACAAGGAAGTTGCCAACTACTATGCCTCTCCTGCGCAAAAATAATTTACACAAGAATATGTTGATGGCACATAGAAGATACACGTAGGCAAGGCTTTCATGCATGGGTATGGTGCCAGTTGATTGAAAGTTTGCTAAATTTAAAACATGATGAATGCTTACATTTTCCTTTTGTATTAAAAATATTTGAGTTTTTATAATTGAACATCATGTCCCAACTTCTATTTAAAATGTGCAAAGGGTCTATGAAGGACTTAAGAAGAATTTAGGGAGAATACAAAAGAATTTTGAGAGATTTCAAAGAATTCTTGGAATAAAAATTTCATAAATTTAGAACCAATTAAAAGGAAACTTCTTGGACAAATCAATATCTTTATGAATTAGCCAATTTATATAGACTATTCATTTGAGGATTTAGTATTATGCCCTTGATTTTTTATTTAATTTTATAATGGTTTTATCAAATTGTTTAGCGAAATTTTTATTGAAAAAAGAAAGAAATACTCTACATATTTTGCTACAAAAAGATCTTTTTCTTCATTTTAAGCACAAAGCACTCAAGTATACAAATTTACAAAATACTTGAAGTAATCAACATGCAAAATGGTTTGCATACTTCTAAGGGTTTGCATTTTTGAAACTAGAACATGTGATAGAATTACAAGAGAAGTAAAATAAGAAAGATGATAATAATAGCTAAATGAGCAGTGAAAGAATAAAGGAAAAAATAATGCGAAGAAAAATAAGTTGAAGAAATAGAGAAAAGTACAAACAATAAGTTGAAGAGAAAAAAGAATTTGAGGAACAAGATGGTTAGGAATAAAAAAGGTGGTAAGAGAAGAAGAAAAAGGACAATAAAAAGAATAGGAATAAGAATAAGAAGAATATTACTAATTAAAACTTATTAATAAAAAAATGTTTTTTACTAATCTTAAGAATTGTTACTATTATTATAATAATAAATTTCATTTTTTTAATACCATGAAAATTAATTTCCTCATAATTTTTCATGTATTATAATTAATATTCAAATGGAAACAAATATAAAAGGGAACAAGTTAAAAAGACAGTAAATGCCATGGATGTGACATTGAATAAAAGAGAGAGGAAAGATAAAAAAGTGAGGAGAGAGTGATGGGACTGAAAAGTGTGAAAGGAGTGATAAAGAGAACAAAGGACTAAAGAAAAGAACTAAATGAGCAAAAGATTTAAAGGCACAAACAAAAGCTTGAGGGAGAAAGAAATGGCTAACAAAGAGTTAGAGAGAATGTCAAATAGATAAATCTATAAAGAGAGATTCAAAGTGATAGAAATAGAGGTTAGAGAAGAGAGAGACATAAAGACATGTGAGACTTAGTGTTTGAGAGAGAGCTTGAGAGGAATTAAAGTTAGATATGGTGTGAAGAGTTAAAATAAGAATGATTGATAATAGTAATGAGTTATATAAAAAGATAGAGCAAAAGAAAAGAAAAATAAAGATAATTTTGCTAGTAAAAAGGAGCTAAAGAGCAATAGAGAGTGTAAGAGACGAAGATAGTAGTAAGGGGAGAGAAATGCACACATATAGAAATAAAGGGGGCACAAAAGCAAGAGTGGGGACAAAAAGGAAGAGACATGAAAATGTGTGAAAAGTGAGAAAGAAGAGAGAGAATAGTAGGAAAATAAAGAAAGTATCTTTGAGAGAGAATGTGATGACAGAGATAGATAGTTCAATACGAAAGCAAAGAGCATGAGTGAAAGTGAGGTAAATTGATGTAGAGGGAAGGAAACAATGTAATAAGAAAGATGAGTGATAAAGGAGAGGTAAAAAAACCATGAGAAAGAAAAAGAAAATGAATAAAAAGTAATTGAAAAATCTCATATTTTAACACAATTATATGAATAATAACTAAGAAGTAGATATTATTATTAAATTTATTCAAACTTTATTGTAATTATTAAGAAAATACTTGTTATTGTATTATTCATTAAATATAATAATTATTAAATATAGTTATAGTTATAATTATGTAGATTACGTTTTCATAATAATGAAAAATTATTTTTAAAATTCTCATTAAAATTAATTTTTTATCAAATTCAATAAAAAGAATTTTAGATATATGCATGAATGGGTACATTATGTAATCTAAAAACTAAAGACAATGACAATTAAAAAAAATTGTTGAAGTCAATTGTTGTAATAGCGCTCTCTTGCTACAACATTGCTAGGAAACATTATATTTTGAGGTTGAATGGAAGTAGTATTTTTTCAAAAGTTACTTGAAGTATTACATACCATAATAACAAGACAGAAGAAAATGTAGTTAATAATAGGTGGTAGATTAGCACTGATAAAAAATTGTTCTGAGCTTTATTTCAACTTACTAATGGTGATAGATACTCAAATCCAAATCTCAAAAATACCTGAAATGATTATGAACAGATTTGAATGGGGTTAGTTTTATGACATTCACAAATTTAATTTGATGGCTTAGATTATGGTATGTGCACTATTGGAAGAAAATGGTTTATAATTGAGAATATTATGGTATATAATTCTAGCATACTCTACAAAATTGAATTTGAAAATGCTAACTCACAAAACACACTTATGTAATTTCGTGATAGCAAAATTCTTAAGTGGTTTTAAAAAGGTCATCATATGGAACACTTGGAATATACAATAGTTTTTAGATAGAGCAAAAGTATAAGTGTCATGTTTCAGCATCTACTGTTAAAGCGATGAAATTGTGGGATGTTCAACATGTAAAAGGTTTTATATGTAGTTGGACGTAGGTTCTATGAACAAAAATTAAGTGACATAATTTCAGACAAAGAATTTCCAACATAGGTCTTTGTTTTTGTTTTGACAATTATGAATTAGCTGAAACAATTTCATGAATAATTGCATAAATATTTTTTTAGTTGGCTTGCACAACTCCTCACTATCTTAGTGAAGATTTTATTAATCATTTCTTTGAGGATGTCATATTGCATGAAAGACAGACTTTCTTTTTTGGATCTTTGGCAAAATGTTTTAGATGAAAAAAAATTAACTCTCTCAACAAATAATGCTAGATGTTCCTAGGAGTCACATAAATTGCAAAGATGATAATAATACCAATAACATTGTGCAGAATTATTAGGAATTCAGGAAGAAGAAGATTGTGTGATGGAATTGTGAAACTAAGGCAACAATTATAAACAATAATAGTGCAATACTACAATATTTTCAATATTTTTCATGCAATGCAATGTTTAGCAAGGGAGTAGAGATTTTTGTAGATAGCTTTGATTCTCGATTTCAACTAATGAAAATTTTAGTGTGCAAAGCAATTAATTCGAGCACTTCAATTATTAATTTGATTGAAAAACTAAATATATGTAGAAACAACAAAAAGAATACTTGTAATGCAAGTGGTGTCATTAAGGATGATGATGTTATTGTAATTCATGCCTTCATTCTTCTGTTGATCATTGTTAATATATGAATGCCTTCTTCACAATGATTTAAAAATATTTAAATTGGAACAATAGTAGAAATTGCATTATATCAAAGATTGAGCTTGACGACATTAAATGTCACTATGAGGTTTCATGTCAATGCTACCATATATCACATCATCATATCATTTCTACTCGTAGCAAAAAAGGATCGTGGCATCTAGAGATAAAGTCATTGAGCCGATATAATCATTTTTTATTAAATAGTTCTAACAACAATATGTCCATGAACACTAATATAGTCATTTGTATAATAACTATAATAAAGATCATATAATTTGAATCACATTAGATGCTCATACTATTATGTATCCCAACTATCATGCCACGTCATCTTTCTATTGTCTTAATTGTTTTTTTCATTTTCAAGAAGAATAAAATTTTATTAGAAAATTTTTATTTTGCATAACAAAAAAATGTGATAGTTACAGTGCTCACTTTGAATTTGAAATAAACATACATGGATGGAAAACTTGTAACCCAAAACCTTACAATAGGCTTTGCGAAAATAAAGAAAGAACATACTTAGATTGGCCACCATATGCTTTCTTAATTCATGGTTATTAAAGAGATGTAAAATGCGGAATTGTCTTATTTTGAATCATCATTCAAGGATAAGAATCCCATCATCCATATGGATTGCCAAAATAATGTTTCAGTTCAATGACAATAAACCTGGTCTCTCTTCAACTTACAATATGAATTTCATAATTTTACCAAATATCATTTTTGTTGCTAGTACTCCACATTAGATCATTTAATAGTTGGACTTGTTAAGTTAAAAGAACATCTTTTCACAAAGGGGACTCCCTTAATACTATTCAAGAAACATAACTTTAGACATTGAAGATTTACTTTTGGATCACATATATCTAGGCCAACACTATTTATATTTTGATTGATCATATTGTAATTCTCAGCTCCACTCTAAACTTTTGGTTCCCATAACAAGCAATTTTTTTTCGAATAAGTACCTTCCACTTTTGTCTTTGAAAGTTGTCAGATCCTCCAATCATGCACTTTAACACAGTTGATTATAATTTCATGGTAACAAGATTTACAAATAGCACAAATCATTTTTTTGCTTTAATGTTGCCATATAATGTGATACTACTTGTAACATCAAGAAAAGGCCACAAGCATCTTGTGTAGCATAATGACTATTTTTGTATAAGTTCTAATACATCATAATAGTTTGAAATATCACTTGTCATAGAGAAATAAGTTGTACGCAAATATAACAACAACTATTCACGTAACTAAATAACATATTGCAATACCATTGATAAGAGTTTATGTAAAAAGTATGTGTAATGCCAATTTGACAACATGTATTACCTCAAATTCTTAATAATAGTATATTTATATTAAAAAAAGAAAAGAAAAATGAAGGGTTGATGACATATTAAAATGAGGAGGAAGTGGAAACATAGAAGATAGAGTGAGAGTTGAAGGGAGATGGAATAGAGAGTGTGAATGACAAAGATATAACATAAAGTTAAATAGAGAGAGACTAAGAGCAAAAGATATTGAGATACAAGGAATGCAAAGATAGCAAGGAAAGTGAGAGATTATATAATAATAGTGAAGATTAAAAGAGAATGGAGAATTGAAGGGAGACAAAGTTTGTGAGGGAAAAGAAAGGATAGTGATTTAAAAAGTAAAGCAAGTTAGTGAGAAGAAAGAGAGAGTAAGAGAAAATATATAGAAGAAAAATTTGAAAGAGAGTAAGGTAGAGATGGAGAAAGAGAGGGAAAATAGTAAAAAATGATTAAGAGTACAAAGTGAGGGAGAAAGAGTTAAAAAATTACTAAAGATAAAAGTAAGAGAGATATTAAAGGATGGAATGAGAAGGGAAAGATAAAAAGGAAGAGATAAAAGGAAAGATTATGAGGTAGAAAGAGAAAAAAGAAGAGATAAAAGGGTGAGAAAAAGAGAGAGAGGGAGAGCAAATGGAACCATGCAATTGGAATGATAATAAAGTGAAAGATATGAGGATAAAATGGGTGATACAATAGTGAGAAATGGAGAGTTGAGGATAAGGGAGATATGAAGAAAAACGAAAAGTAGAAAGAAGTGAGAGAAAGTGTTATAGAGACAAAAGAAAGTTGTAGACTGAAGACAAAACCACAAGGAGAGAAAGAGATTGTGAGAAAGAGATAGATCTAAGAAAAGATGAAAGGAGAAAAAAGGTGACAAAAGAGATAGAATAATGTAAAAGAAAGAGACCAATTGATTTATAGAAATGTTGAGAGGAGAGAGAAAAAGATTTAAGATTCATAAAAAGAATGGACGATATTGGTGGAAGATGACATTTTTGTTGTAAGACAGATTGTAGAGAGATAAAATAATTCTGATAATTAATAGGGACAAACAAAATAAGAATTGTGAGATAAAGAGAGATATATGGATATGTATATGTATATATATATATATATATATATATATATATATATATATATATATATATATCATGTACGTATGTATACGTTAGATAGAATAAGATAAAAATAAGATATTTAATTGATTTGAGAGAAAGATTAAGAGAGAACTGAAAAAGAGGACAATGTGATAGATTGAAGAGGGTTGGAGGAGAAATTGAGAGAACATGAGATGAAGTAGTGGAGAGAAAATTAGATGGGAGATAAATAATTGAATAAAATAAGAGAAAAAATTTTAGAAGGTAGAATGGAGTGAGAAAGAGAGGGAGTTCGAGAGAAAGAAAGAGAGGTTCTTAAGTAATTAATATAGAGAGATATCAAGAGACAAATAAAAGAAGATAAAAAAATGAAGACAAAAAAGGGAGAGGAAGGAAAAAAATTGAAAAGGAAGAAAGAGAAATAGCAAAATAGAGAATAAAGATACAGTAAATCCATAGAGATGCTAGAGGGGTAGTAATTTGAAGAATGATATGTCAAAAAGGAAATGAGTAATAACAAAAAAACATAGAGGAGACAATGTTTGATGAAGGATAGAAGGATGGAGATAAGATGAGGGATATATATATAAAGAAAAACAATGGTTACAGAATTGTAGAGGCAACACAAAAGAGGGGAGAGAATGAGAGTATAAAGTGACTAGAGAAATAATTGTCAGAGTATTAGAGAAATGAGATGAAAGGAGAATAAATAGACAAATAAATGAGAAAATATGTGAGAGAGACAAAAAAGATTAGTGGAGTAGAAAATGTTTGTCGATTATAATAGAATTGACAATGTGATCAATCTAAGGAAAGAGAGGAGGAGGGAAAGACGAAAGAAACAAATAATTAGGGGTGATATGTTTTAGTGATAGATTAAATGGGAGAGAGCTCCAAAGTAGGGAGAAAAAGAGATACAAAAAATGATATAGAGCATAGAAAATAAGAGAAGAAAAGTAGGAAAAAGTTAAAAGATATTGAAGAGTGATGATTGTAGTGAACATTAAAATGGACTGAGAGTAGTTTGAGTAGGATGTTATAGATTATGATAATGAAAGAGAGATAAAAATTGTTTAAGAGAGAAACAAATTCTAACAATTAAGGAGATATAAACTATTATATAAAGTTGAACATATATTGATGGAATCTAAAAATAAGGTTTTGGTTTCCATAATTCCCTATGACTGCATGCCCTACATGACCTTAAGCACATGTTTCTCCCAACTTATGAATATTTGGAGATCCAAAGGCAATTGTGTGCAGTTAGTTTGGAGACTTTAACACGATAGAGTGATTTGAGCAATAAGCAATTGTGAGAATGGTGAACCCGAGCTTAGGAGTTTAAATTGTCATTTTGTATGGAGAGCATTTCAAAAACAAGATAGTCTTATTAGACATTCTAATGTCATTGGCAAGGAACATTGCCATCATTTTGTTTTTATCCTTTGTTGTTGTTTGTGTTATCATAAACTATTTCCATATGTAAGGGGGAGAAGTGTTAACATGTGAAAAAGCATAGTTTAGTTGGTGAGTATCGCTTCAATGTTTAAGCTCCTCATTGGAATAGGAAATTGATGATGGTGTGTTAATGCAATAAAAGACATAAAATGACAATTAATGAAACAACTTTGACTTTTTCATGATTAGATAAAGATAAGAAGGAAGAGTTAAAGTGAAAGATGATGAGATAAAGAGGGAAAGAAAAAGAGACAAAGAGTGAGAAAGAGAGAGAGACAGAGGCAAGTTAAAGCATCCAATAGGAAAGATAGTAAAGTGAAGGATGTGAGGATTGTTGTACCCTTTGATGTGATAATTACAAAACCAAGCTATTTATTACTGAAGGCTTGTTTTTTAAGTAAAATTGTTAATAATTAATTAAATCAAGCCATGTATTATAGATGTCTAAAATAATGGTCTCTAAGGGCCTTGAGGTCATGGCATACTTCAAGGAATTTTTGAGACATGCGCAAGATTTTTTATAATTAAATTTCTTTTTATTTCTCTTGAATTTGATATGTCAAAACTTTGAGATTATAAGGCACACTAGTAGCATGAGCGGGTCGACCCTTCGCCAAAACAGCCCGTCCAGGCCTTTTAGAAATAAAAAAAGAAAAATAAAAATTTGGTTGACCCGAAAGGGGCGAGCAAAGCCCGCCCAAAGACCACCGAGAGCAGCTCGGCTAGCGCTGGTCAACGGTCAACGGAACAGTGCCTCGCTAAGCCAAGCCTGCCGAGAGGAGCTCGGCTAAGTCTAACTTCAGCGCAGTCTACGGTCAAAGAACAGTGCATGGCTAAGTCAACCTGAACTAGGTGATGAAATCCAGGTCAAGGAAGGGGGGAGCCAGCCCCAAAGTGGCTCGCAGGTTAAACGGCGCAAATTTATTATAAAGCGGTGTGCCAAATTTCATTCTGCAGTGTGGGACTAAAAAATCCCACCTTATAACTTCGGTAGGGTCCAAAGGTGCAGATCAAGCCCGCCCAGATCCAACGTGCGAGAGTAATTTCAAACGGCTGTTTAATCACCGCCGTTCGTTCAGCTCGTGGGATCCAATGGTTCAGATCAAGTCCGCTCGGATCAGACGGTCTAGAGATGATCAAGCCGTGAAGTCCATCCAGCCGTCCATTCTTGAAGTGGGATCGGACGGCTACTGCTCTTCTTCTTCCTTTTCGGGCTTCCGACAACGGCTTTTTTCTGGATTTCTTTTTACCATTTTTCTAGCCATTTGGAATTGCTTTTTGGTGGACTATATATATAGGACATTTTACAATTTATAGAGTTGATGAATCCACTTGCAAAAATCTTCAAAAACTAAGGAAAAAGGCCAAAACCGAGAGCAACAATTGGCATACTTGTGGGAGCTATGGGCTCAACCTTCTTCTCAAATTTCAACAGCTTTCTTCCACATTTCATTGCATCATTCGGTAACATTTAGTTGTGCCACTTTGCTTTGAGAAATTAAAGGTGTAGGATTTTTGTATGCATTGCTATTGTAAAAATTGTACGCTTTATTGTAGCCAGGTTTGTTCGGATTTTTGGTGTCTCGTTGGAGCACCGGTTGTACTTGGTTTACCCCTACCGGCTTCGGCAAAAGGGAGTGGTTAGTGGAAGCCCGATCGGGTTGATCGGGGGTGGATGTAGGCACGGGTTTGGCCGAACCACCTAAAAATCTTTGTCTCTTTTTGCTGGTCTTATTATTGCATTTTTCATTTTTATTTCACAATTTATTTACAAACGTTTTTAATTGAAAGAATTTTCAAAATCTAAATTTTAGTGAAAAGCACAATTCACCCCTCCCCTCTTGTGCGTTGTTCTCACACGATTTACATCAAGTGGTATCAGAGCGAGGTTTTGTCAAGAGAAAGAAATTTCTAAGACAAGATCCTCATGGCTCTTCCATGTGTTGAGGACAATGCTATCTTGTCTGAGGGAGCATCGTCACACCGTCCACCCTTGTTCAAGGGTGAATTTTATCTTTATTGGAAAAATAGGATGCGTTTATTTTTAGAATCTGTTGTTTTAGAAATTTGGGACATTGTTGAAAATTCATTTGATTTTCAATTAAAATAGTCAATGGCGAAAAAGTGAGAAAACCACTTGGTGAACTCACTCCCGAGGAGAAACATAAAGTCCAACTTAACTCTCAGGCCTTGAACATTTTGTGTTGTGGGTTAGGTGCTTCGGAATATAACCGAATTATGAATTTGAAAACAGCACATGAGATTTGGTCAAAATTAGAAGTTACCTATGAAGGAACTTCTCAAGTTAAAGAGACCAAAATCAATATGCTTGTTCATGAATATGAGTTATTTCGCATGAATTCGGATGAGACCATTAAGTCTATGTTTACTAGATTTACAAATATTGTTAATGGTCTATCTAACCTTGGACAGGAGTTTTCTACTGGGGAACAGGTGAGGAAGATTCTACGAGTCCTTCCTCAACAATATGATCCACTTGTGACAGCCTTGAAAGCAGCAAAGAATATTTCAGCTATGTCACTAGATGAACTATTGGGTGAGCTGTTAACAAATGAAATTGAGCTTGCAAGAAGAAAGAATGAAGAGCATGCATTAGAAAAAGAAAAGAAAAAGAAGAAGGAAGAGACAATTGCTTTTGTAGCCGATTCCTCCACAGATTTAGATGTATCAATCTCAAGTGAGGTAGCACTTATTTCTAAAAGCTTATCTCGTTTATATAACAAAAGAAATACAGGAAAAAGATTTGAGAAGAATAGAAGGCAAAAGGGCAAAGTTGTTTCCCATGAAGAAACAATTTGTTATGAATACAAATTGCCTGGGCATACAAGGCCAAATTGCCCTCACTACAAAGAGAGAGTAGAAAAATATCAAAACCAAAAGAAGAAGAAGAAGGCTATGAAGATCTCATGGGATGATTCAGATAGCTCCTCTTCTAGTAATGAAGACAAGAAGGAGAGCTTGATTTGTCTTATGGCAAAGGACAACATTCAAGAAGCAATATCAGATGATGAGGTATGTTCCTATTCCTCCTCTTCTTCATCTTCTTGTATGGAAAATTATGAAGAGTAATACATAGCCATTTGTAGCAAATATAAAAAATTAGCATCTAAGTATCTTAAATTAAAAGAAGAGCATGAAAATTATTTAGGTTTGTGTGAACATTTGAATGAAGTGAATGTCAATTATTTGCTAGAAATTAAGAAAGAAAGAGATGAGAAGGCTTCTTTTATTGTCAAAAATACATGCTTAGTTAGGGAATTAAATAATTTGAAAAGTTTGCATGCTCATTATAGGATTTCTTTTCAAAAAATAAATTATGCAAGAACCATTACCTCCTCTTATGCACAAAATGCTATTTGTAATTATTGCATGAAGTTTGGACATATTTCTTCTTATTGTAAATTTAGAAATTCTATAAATAACAAATCTTCTAGTTTTGTTTGGGTTAGAAAGAGCAGCTTACATAATGATCAAATTAAGACAAGTGGACCCAAAAGGGTTTGGGTCCCTAAATGTAACGTTTAATTGTGTAGTGTAGGCATGCTTTCCTTCAAGGATCGGGGAAGGCATGTGGTACTTGGATAGTGGATGCTCAAGACACATGACTGGAGATGCATCTTTATTCATCCACTTGAAGAGCTATGATGGTGGTGAAGTTACTCTTGGTGACAACTCCAAGAAGTAAGTGATTGGAATTGGAACTGTGAGCAACTCACATACATCCATAAGAAAGGTCCTTCTTGTACAAGATTTAAGGTACAATCTTCTTAGTATTAGCCAATTATGTGATTCGAATTTTACAGTTTTATTTAATAAACATGAATGCATCATTAGCAAGGATAATCTTCCTCTTGTTATAGGATGTAGAAAAGATAACACTTATGTTTTATTTTTACACATGGTCAAGAATAGTGGACTTGAGTGTCTTCACAAGACAGTAATTCTACTTTATGGCATAGAAGATTTTGTCACTTAGGAAAGTCATCTTTTAATAAGATCATGAAGTTTGATGTGGTTAGAGGTCTACCAAATCTTAGTCAGTTAAGTGATTATTTATGTGGCCCATGCCAATTAGGAAAACAAACAAAGGAAAGTTTTAAGCCTCTTATGGACATCACTACTTGTAAACCTTTAGAACTTGTTCACTTAGACTTATTTGGTCCTATTCATCCAGAAAGTCTAGGTGGAAGCAAGTATGGGTTAGTAATTGTAGATGATTTTACTAGATTTACTTGGGTTCTTTTTGTTAGAAAGAAGAGTGAAGTATTTGAAAAATTCGTAAGTCTTATTACAAGAATTGAAAAAGAATATGAAGTTAGGTTAATCTCTATTAGGAGTGATAATGGAGGAGAATTTAAGAATGAATTATTTGATGAATATTGTGTTAAAAATGGAGTGTTTCATGCTTTTTCTTCACCTAGGACTCCTCAACAAAATGGCGTAGTTGAGAGAAAGAATAGGACCTTGCTTGATGCCACAAGGTGCATGCTAAATGAGTATAGAGTGCCCAAATATTTTTGGGCTGAAGCAGTTAACACTGCCTGTTATGTATTTAATCGAGTCATATGTAGACCTTTGTTAGAAATTTCTCCTTTTGAGTTGATTTATGGCAAGAAGCCAAAGGTAGCTCATTTTCATGTGTTTGGATGTAAATGTTTCATTTTAAATAATGGAAAAAGAGACCTTGATAAGTTTGATGCCAAGTCTGATGAAGGGATTTTTCTAGGATATTCACTTTCTAGTAGAGTGTTTAGAGTATACAACAAGAGAACACTAGTTGTTGAAGAGACAATTCATGTTAAGTTTGATGAATCTCTTAGTGAGGCATCTCATAGTCATCATCAAATAGATCTACTTGATGAATTTGAGGACTTATGTCTTGAAGAAGATAAATTGGATGATATAGCTAAGGTTGAAGAACCAATAAAAGATGATAGTGAGATTGAGAAGCAATTGAGATATTCTAAGGATCATCCTAGTGAATTGATTATTGGAGATTTAAAAGAGAATATTAGAACTAGAAGTTCATTTAATCATGCAGCATTCGTGTCAAATGTTGAACCAAGTTCTGTAGAAAATGCATTTGAAGATGAGTCTTGGATTGCTGCAATGAATGATGAGTTAGTACAATTTGAGAGAAATCAAGTATGGGATCTTGTACCAAGGCCAAATGACAAAACAATCATTGGTACAAAATGGGTTTTCAAAAACAAGGTAGATGAGAATGGTGAAGTTATTAGAAATAAAGCTAGGTTAGTAGCAAAAGGCTATTGTCAGATAGAAGGAGTAGATGTGGATGAGATATTTGCTCCTGTGGCAAGACTTGAAGCTATTAGACTTTTACATGCTTATGCATGTCACAAAGGATTTAAATTATACCAAATGGATGTTAAGAGTGCATTTTTGAATGGATATATAAATGAAGAGGTTTATGTTGAGCAACCTCTTGGATTTAAGATACATGATAAGTTAGATCATGTATACAAACTTAAGAAAGCTCTTTATGGATTGAAACAAGCTCCAAGAGCATGGTATGAAAGATTGTGTATTTTTCTTACTTCAAATGGATTTCATAGGGGTAAGATAGATAATACCTTACTTGTATAGAATTCAACTGAAGGTCAACTAGTATGTCAAGTGTATGTAGATGATATAATATTTGGAGCTTCTAATGTAGAGATGTGCATGAAATTTGCAGATTTAATGAAGAATGAGTTTGAAATGAGTATGATGGGAGAATTAATCTTCTTCCTTGGACTTCAAGTAAAGCAAACAAGTGAAGGAATTTTTATTTCTCAAACCAAATACTTGATTGGTTTGGTTAAGAAATTTGGTTTTGAAAGCATGAAGTCAAGAAAAACTCCTATTAGCACAAGTACTATCATAAGTAAAGATGAAACTGGGAAGTCCATTGACACAAAACTATTTAGAGGAATGATTGGATCATTACTATATCTTACAGCGAGTAGACCTGATATTGTGTTTAGTGTAGGTTTATGTGCAAGATTTCAAGCAAATCCTAAGGAATCACACCTACAAGCAATCAAGCATATCTTTAAGTATCTTATAGGTACTAAGACTCTAGGCTTATGGTACCCTATATGTGAGTCTGGATTTGATTTAATAGCCTACACAGATGCTGACTTTGTTGGCAGCAAGACTAATAGGAAGAGTACCTCTGGCATGTGTCAATTGATTGGTGGTTCACTAATTTCTTGGGCCAGTAGAAAACAAAATTGTGTGGCATTATCAACAACAGAGGCAGAGTACATTGCTGCAGGTAGTTGTGTTGCTCAAGTACTATGGATTAAACAACAACTTTTAGATTACGGCTTAGAATTTAGTCAGATTCCAATTTTCTGTGACAATTCAAGTGCAATTTGTCTATCAAAGGATCCGGTTCAACATTCAAGAACCAAACATATAGAGCTTAGATATCATTTTATTAGAGAGCATGTGTAGAAGAAAGAAATTCAACTGTCATTTGTCCCATCTTCTACTCAAATGGCTGATATTTTTACCAAACCATTGCCTACGGATGTGTTTCATAGACTTCGTTTGAGTTTAGGTGTCATTAACCCCTTTGAGTGATTACAAAAAGGGGGAGAGTGATGTGCTAGGATTCAGGGGGAGTATAGGCTAGGATTCTGGGGGAGCTATATTATAATCCATGATTGTTATTTATTGTTACTTTAATGCTTCGTCTTTTTATTTGTTTTTGAGCTTTGGTTTTGTAATCATCAAGGGGGAGATTGTTGTACCCTTTGATGTGATAATTACAAAACCAAGCTATTTATTACTGAAGGCTTATTTTTTAAGTAAAATTGTTAATAATTAATTAAATCAAGCCATGTATTTTAGATGTCTAAAATAATGGTCTCTAAGGGCCTTGAGGTCATGGCATACTTCAAGGAATTTTTTAGACATGCGCAAGATTTTTTATAATTAAATTTCTTTTTATTTCTCTTGAATTTGATATGTCAAAACTTTAAGATTATGAGGCACACTAGTAGTATTAACATTTAAAAATATTATAAAATTATTTAATAATGAATTTTCATTTTTGGGCCAAGCATATTTGACAAAATGTATAGACATGGGTATTTGATTTTTTAATATCATTTTGGAATCGTTTTTTACGAATTTCTTTTCATAGCCACTTAATTACTTATAATACTATAAGAATATAAAATTATTTTTATACACTTATATTCAAATTTGTGGCTAAAAAATTCGTCAAAAATACCCTAAAACAGCAAAAGTCTCGGGAAAAAGCACTGTAGCATGAGCGGGTCGACCCTTCGCCAAAACAGCCCGTCCAGGCCTTTTAGAAATAAAAAAAGAAAAATAAAAATTTGGTTGACCCGAAAGGGGCGAGCAAAGCCCGCCCAAAGACCACCGAGAGCAGCTCGGCTAGCGCTGGTCAAACGGTCAACGGAACAGTGCCTGGCTAAGCCAAGCCTGCCGAGAGGAGCTCAGCTAAGTCTAACTTCAGCGCGGTCTACAGTCAAAGAACAGTGCATGGCTAAGTCAACCTTAACCGGGTGATGAAATCCCAGTCAAGGAAGGGGGGAGCCAGCCCCAAAGTGGCTCGCAGGTTAAACGGCACAAATTTATTATAAAGCAGTGTGCCAAATTTCATTATGCAGTGTGGGACTAAAAAATCCCACCTTATAACTGCGGCAGGATCCAAAGGCGCAGATCAAGCCCACCCAGATCCAACGGGCGAGAGTAATTTCGAACGGCTGTTTAATCAGCGCCGTTCGTTCAGCGCGTGGGATCCAATGGTTCAGATCAAGTCCGCCCGGATCAGACGGTCTAGAGATGATCAAGCCGTGAAGTCCATCCAGCCGTCCATTCTTGAAGTGGGATCGGACGGCTGCTGCTCTTCTTCTTCCTTTTCGGGCTTCCGGCAACGGCTATTTTCCGGATTTCTTTTTGCCGTTTTTCTAGCCGTTTGGAATTTCTTTTTGGTGGACTATATATATAGGACATTTTACAATTTATAGAGTTGATGAATCCACTTGCAAAAATCTTCAAAAACTAAGGAAAAGGGCCAAAACCGAGAGCAACAATTGGCATACTTGTGGGATCTACTGGCTCAACCTTCTTCTCAAATTTCAACAGCTTTCTTCCACATTTCGTTGCATTATTCGGTAACATTTAGTTGTGCCACTTTACTTTGAGAAATTAAAGGTGTAGGATTTTTGTATGCATTGCTATTGTAAAAATTGTACGTTTTATTGTAGGCAGATTTGTTCGGATTTTTGGTGTCTCGTTGGAGCACCGGTTGTACTTGGTTTACCCCTTCCGGCTTCGGCAAAAGGGAGTGGTTAGTGGAAGCCCGATCGGGTTGGTCAGGGGTGGATGTAGGCCCGGGTTTGGCCGAACCACCTAAAAATCTGTCTCTTTTTGCTTGTCTTATTATTGCATTTTTCGTTTTTATTTCACAATTTATTTACAAACGTTTTTAATTGAAAGAATTTCCAAAATCTAAATTTTAGCGAAAAGCACAATTCACCCCTCCCCTCTTGTGCGTTGTTCTCACACGATTTACATCAAGGATAAGATGGGTGATAAAATTGTGAGAGAAGGAGAGTTCAAGGTATGTTATTTATGAAGAGAGAAGAAGAGCACAAAGAAGTGAGAGAAATTGTAATAGAGATTCAAGAAAGATGTAGATTGACGAGAAAACCAAAAAGGGAGAAAGAGATAGATCTAAAAAAGCCGAAAAGAGAAAAAAAAGGACAAAAAAGATGGGATGATGTTGAAGAAAGAGACCAAGTGATTTAGACAACACTTAAGAGGAAAGAGAAATAGATTTATGATTCATAAAGAGAATGGAAAACATTGATAGAGGATGACATTTTGGTTGTAAGTTGGATGATAAAGAGATAAAATAAATATGATGATTGTTAGGGACAAATAAAATAAGAAATTTAGAGATAAAGAGAGATATGTGGATATATATATATATATATATATATAAATGCTAGCTTGATAGAGACAAAGATAACAAACATAATGGATTAGAGACAAAGATTAAGAGAATGAAAAAAGTAGGTAATGACATTAAGCTTGAAGAAGGAGGAGAAATAGAGAGAGCGAGAGATGAAGTAGTGGAGAGAAAATAAGATAGGAGATAAAGAGAGGCATAACGAAGGAGGGAAAATTTTATGAGGTACAAAGTGTAAGGGAGTCATGGAGTGATAGAGGGAGGGAGATGAAGAGGACGAAAGAGAGATGGAGAGAGCAAAAGTTTGTTAAATAATGATTATAGAGAGATATTAAGAGACAAATGAGGGAAGATAAGAAAGTGAAGACAAAAAATAGAGAAGGAAAAAAATTAAGTGGTAGAAATAGAACTAGAAAAATAGAGAATAAATAGAACAATAAAGTCATAGAGATGATAGAGGGATAATTGTGTGGAGAAAGATATTTTAAAATAGATATGAGAGAGTAATAACAAAAAAAAGATAGAGGAGATAATGTCTGATAAAAGAGAGGGATTGAGAGAAAATAAAGGAGTTATATATGAAGAAAGACAAAAAGAGAGAAAGAGAGATAGAGTGGTAAAGAAAAAAGATTGAGAATGAAAGAGAAAAGCAAAATAATAGTTAGAGAATTATAGAGAAAAGACATAAGAGGAGAGAGAATAAAAGTATAAAAAGGTGAGAGAGACAATAATTAGCATATTGGAGAAGTGAGATGAAGAGAGAACAAATGGACAAATAATCGAGAGAATGTGTAAGAGAGATAGCAAAGATTAGTGGAGAAGAAAAAGTTGGTTAATAAATAATAGAAGTAGAGAACGTGATAGGTCTAAGGAAAGAGGTGATGAGGGAGACATGAAAGAGATAAATAGTTGGGGTTGATATGTTTTAGTGATAGAGTAAATGAGAGGGAAAAGAAGAGCAAGGAGAAAATGGGATTCAAAAATTGATACAGAGCATACAAAATAAGAGATAAAGGAAAAGTAGAAAAGGTTAAAAGATATTAAAAGAGTGATGATTGTGAAGAACATGAATATGGAGTAGGAATTGTCAGAGAAGGATGATATAGATTATGATAGAGAATGTGTTAGAGAGATATAAATAGTTTAAGAGAACCAAAATGTAAGAACTAGAGAGATATGAAGTATTAGATAAAGTTGAACGTATATAGATATTATCTAAAAAAAAGGTATTGGTTTTTGAAATTTTTAATTATTACACTCCCTACTGTACCTTTAGCATATATCTCTACCAACTTATAAATATATAGAGATGCAAATGCAATTGTGTGCAGTTAGTTGCAGAAATTAACAAGATAAAGATTTGGAGTTACATAGTATTATAACCAAATAGAAAAATTTAAATAAAAAAATAAATTGTACATTAAAGTGATGCTCTGAGGTAATAAGGAAATCAAGAAAAATATCATCAATTACCAAATAATATATGATTCAAACATCTCATAAAGCTTGTAAGAACCATGTATACTGGAATATCCAAAATTATAAATATTAATATTTAAATGGGTAGACCTTTTTAAGATACGTCAAATGATGTCTATTTCTTGTTGATTGAACCAAGTTTTGATTTACTATGAATTATAAAACTAAATAAAAATAAATTATATTTTAATGTTAAATAATCATATAATAAACTTAAAATGTCACGAATTCATTTGATATAAAAGAATAAAAGTGATATAATGGTCACATGACGGAAGACTTAAGAGTTACATAGTAGGCTAATCAAATAAAATAAAAAACTTTGAAGAGATTATATAAATTATATGAGGAAGTTATATTCAAAGAGAATATGTAGATCAAATGAAACATGCACAATCGTAAAATTTAGAACAAATTAAATGTCTCATAAAATAAAAGAACAAAGAAAATGGAGCATTGAAAAAGTTAAAAATGAATATTTAATTGGATAGATCATAATGAGATGAGTCAAATAATTTTTATTTTTGAATGTTGCTCATTAGAAATTACTGCAAATTTTGAAAGTAATGAGAACAAATAGTAATCAATTAATCTTTTAGTATTTAATAAATATATAATATAGCTAAAATCTAATAAATTTAAGAAATATAATATCCAAATCATAGCTATGTAAAGCAAACAAGATAGTTGACATAGAGTTGTAGAGTATTACAGCCAAAACTATGCAAAAAAATTAAAGAAATAAGTTTAATTGTACGAGAAAGCTGCATTTCAAGATACTAACAAGATTTAGTGTAACATCATTGATCATGAAATGAAGTATAAAAAAATCTCTTAAAGCATATCAAAGCACTTCAAAATAAAGTATTTAATAGGATAAATATGGTCATGAGGAGTCCGATTACATTTGTTTAGTGTTGATTAGATTTTTTAAGAATTAATAATTATTTCCAAAGTAAATAAATATAAATAATGATATTTTTAATTATAATAAAATATTTATTAGAGATGATTTGAGGTAAAGTGAAGCCATATAATGTAATCAAATGAAAGTGATGTATAAGCCACGTGGGAGAAGACTTAGAGTAACAAAGTAATGTGTGCAAACCAAAGAGAAATAGTTGGAGAAATGAGATAAATTTGGATGGAAAGTTAGGTTCCAAAGTACTAAGGAGATCTAGTGTATGGTCCAAGATCACAGAATCAGTTAGAAATATAAATTTGTCGTAAATATTGAGAAACCATACAGAATAAAATTTTAAAAACTATGAAAAAATATATAATTGCTTAGTTCTCATTGGAAGAATTTAACTACATTTGTTTTATCTCAATCTAACATTATTTTGAATGATTTTAAATTACAAAAATAAATATGTATATAAAATAACAAATTATTATTTTAATATTATGTTAACATATTTGCAAACTAAAATTTGATAAATTGAAGTCGTGTAATATAAACAAATCAAAATGATGTAATTATCAAATGAGTTGAGATTTAGGGTTACATAACATTATAACAAAATCAAAGTAAAAAATTTGAAGAAATGTGATAAATTGCACAAGAAAAGCTACATTCCATGATACTTAAGAGATAGACTATAACATCCTCTATTATCATATTCTTATTTAATTAAATAGAGCTCATCAAGACTAGACTACTGACATAAGTTATGCAATGATCAGATTGCCTTTCTAAATGATTGTCAATCACCAAAATAAATAAGAATAATTAATAACAAAGTTCTTTTAATTTGATGTAAGCATAAAATAATGGTCAAATAAGGTAATTTGATGTAATGTAATATAACATAATCAAAGTAATGTAAAAATTACATATGGGAGGATTTAAAGTCCCTTAGTATCATAACCAACTCAAAGTGAAATATTTAAAGAGGTAGTATAAATTGCATGAGAAACTTATATTCTAATATACTAAGAAGATTCAAAGAATGTTTTATATGTATGATACTAAGTAGATCAAGGGTATCATTAATTATAAACTGAGGTATGAATGGAATATTTTCTAGAGCATACAAAAGACCCAAACGATTTTAAACACATAAAAATTAAAATTATATTACATAGAGCTCATTTAAACGTCTCTAAGTATTTTTATTTCATCTTGATCAAATCTTATTTGAATTACGATGAATGAAAAAAAAATCCGAACAAATAATTATAAATTATTACTTTAATGATATGTAAACAAGAATTAAAGTTGAAATAAGGTAAATTGGTGATATATCAAATTAATATAACCATATGAACTTGAGAAATTAAAAACAATTAAATAATTGCACAAAATTTGCATTCCAAATATAATGGAGATAAGGTGCACTATTCTTAAAGTAAAATCAGTCACGTATCAAAACATCTTATAAAATGTACCAACACCACAGAAAATATGGATTTTGAATATATCAAGATGAATGTTTAATTTGATAAAGCTCATTGAGACAATTCAAATGTTTTTGCCTCATCTCCATTGGTCCTTGTTAAAATTATTAAGAGTTACTAGAGCAAAAAAGATGACATAATAATAAAATATTATTTTAATACTCAAAGAATATATATATTAAAGTTAATAGGGGATAAATTGAAAGAATACAATATAACCAAATTAAAGTAAAAGTCATAAAAGATGAGATTTAGGATTTCCTAACAATTTATCAAAGTCAAAGCAAAAGGTTAGAAAAAAAATGATAAATTATAAGAAAACCTGCATCACAAAATAATAAGGGGAAAAACTATAATATATGTAATAAATAATTTAATAATTGATCATAATATCTCTTAAATGACTTCCAAATTTTAGAAAATAAAATATTTAAATATATCAAATGAATATTTAATTAGTATAATACATTAAGATGAGTATGAACTACTAGTCTAAAAAACATAGCCAACAATAATATAATTCTTAGTATTAATTAAATTTAAATTAATGGTTAAATGTTCTAAATAATAGTACTATTACAAAAATAATGTGTAACATTATCAATCATCAAATCATGTGCGAATTAAATACCTTTTAAAGTATGCCAAAATATTAAATTTGATATATCTCATTGTGATACGTCCAATGACTTTTTATCACATCAATCAAACCTTGTTTAGAATTACAGAAAAATTAAAAATTATATAAGAAAAAAGTAATAAATTATTATTTTAATATTAACAAATATTCTAGAATAAGGTGAGTGTAAGAAGTGTAATATTAACAAGTCAAAGTGTTGTTTAGGTCAAATGAAATAAAAACTAGAGTTTAATAATAATATAAACAAATCAAAGAAAACAAAATATGTAGAAAAGTCAAAAAGTATGAGAGAAAATAACATTGTAAGATACTAAGAAGATCGTGGATAATGTTATCGATCACATAATCTTGTATATTTGTTTTGCCTTTAATAAACCTCATTTGGAATTAATGTGAATTAGCAAAGGAAATATGTACTTAATAGTAATAAATGTTTAGCTTAATGTTATGGAATATAGATTAATCATGAAATGGGATAATTTGATGCAATGTAATATACAAAAATCAAGTCAATGCAAATGTTTTAAAATAGAAGATTTAAAATTCTATACTAGCATATTGAAATCAAAGTAAAACATTTTAAAAAAAATATATTATTTTAAAAAATGAACATTCTAAGACGCTCAAGAGATCGAGCATAAAACTTACAATAAAATATAAAAAAGAATATTTAGTTTGATAAAGCTCATTGCAAAGAGATTGATAACTTTTGTTTCATCTCGATGAGATATAATTTAGAATTGTTATAAATTACTAAATTAAATAAGGATAAATAATAAGAAATTTATTTTTTTAATAATAAGGAAACATATAATAATTTTGAAATGAGATAAATAAGAAATGTGACATAAAATAGCAAAACAAAAATTATGTTTATACGATATGAGAATTAGTGTTTCATACTAATATAAACAAATCTATCTAACATTTTTGAACAAATAAGATAAACTATTTGCGAAAGTTGTAGTCCAAGTTGCTAAGAAAATATAGTGTAGCATTCTTGATCGTATAATCAGGATCGAATTAAATGTCTAATAAAACATGCTAAAATCTTAAAAGGTTTTAAAAATACAAGAATAAATATTTTATTAGATAGAACTCACCAAATGGGTTAAACAACATCTGTTTCATCTCAATCAAACCTTTTTCAGAATTACTATGAATCACAAATCTAAAAAAGAGTTAAAAATTATTCAACAAATATTAAACATGGATTAATATAATTTGATATAATATAATATAACCAAATTAAATCGATCAAAAGGACACAAGGGTTGAGAATTAGAGCTTCATATTAATATAATCAAGCCAAAAAGTAAATTTTGAATAAATGTAAAAATTCTACAACAGAGTTGCATTCTGTGATACTAGTTATATTTTGTGTAAATGTTTTGATTACCAAATGAAGCTCGAATTGAAATGTCACATAACCCATGAACAACTTTTTGAAAATAATATTTTAATGAATATAAAATTGTTAACATTCAATTTGGTTGATTTTATCAAGTGAGATTGACATTTGTTGTCTTTATAAGACCTCATTTTGAAATGTTGTAAAACACAAAAATAAACTATCACAAAAAGTATTTTTTTTTATATTAACTAAATATATATATATATATAGAAAATGAGTTAAATTAAAGTAATGCAATACAACAAAATAATACAACTTAAAGGTCAAATCATACGAGATTTAGATTTATGTAATGGTAGAAACATATCAAAACAAGAAATTTGAATAAATGAGATAATTTTTAAAGGAAGGTTGCAATTCATGATACTAAGGAGATACAATATAACAGTCTCGATCATGAAATTCTAATTAAGTTAAATGCCTTGTAGAACATACCAATGCCATAAAAAATTTTGAAATAAAAAAATAAATATTTAATTAGATAAAGGTTGTTGAGGGAAGTCCAATGATATTTCTTTTGTCACAATTGAATCTCGTTTAGAATTTCTATAAAGTATGAAAATAAATAAGCATGATAACAATTTTTTTGATATTAAGTAAAGATATGATAAGACTAAAAATGCATAAATTGAAGCAATTTAATATAGTCAAATCAAAGGAGAAATTTTTAATAAATGAAATAAATTATGTGTGAAAGTTGTATTCAAAGACACTAAGGGATTAAGTACAACATAATTAATCATCAAATGGGTAAAAATTAAATTTCTTACACAGAATAAAAAAACCTTAATGAATTTGGTAAATAATAAAATTAATATTGAGTTAGATAGAACTCATCAAGATGAGCTAAAAAAAGTTTGTTTCATCTTGATTAGGCCATGTTTGGAAATATCAAGAATAATCAAGATGAGTCCAACAATTTTTTATCCATCTTCATTAGATATTGTTTAAAGTTAAAGAGAATTACCAAAGTAACAAAATAATTTTTTATATTCTAAGAATATATAATAAAGTTGAATTTAGATAAACTGTAGGAATGTTCCATAGCAAAATCGAAGTGATGTAAAGGTCACTTGAGATGAGATTTCAAATTACATAATAATAACCAAATCAAAACAAAAAGTTTGAAAAAATGTGATAAACTACAAAAAAATGTTCCGTTATGAACGAATGTAATTATCACAAGACATGTGCAAAAATGTAAAAATGGTATTTTAAAATATAATAAACGAATGTTTAATTTCATATAACTGGTTAAGATGAGTCCAACAATATCTTTTCATCTCTATCAGACCATGATAAAAATTATTGGAAATTACCATTCTAATGAAATATAAATTATAATAAATTTGTTTTTTAATATTAATGACGAATAAGTCAAATCTAAAATGCGATAAATTTAAGCAACATAATATTGCCAAATCAAATAAAACAATTTGAAAAAAATGGGATAAATTATGTACGAAAGCTACATTTAAATATAAGGAGACAGAGCATAACATTCATTATATCAAACCTTGTATGAACTAAAATGTCACAAAAAGTATGCCAAAATCTTATAAACTAAAATCTTTAAAAATATCAAAAAATATTATTAAATTTGGTAGAGCCTATCACAGTTAATCCAATGACGTTTCTTTTGTTTTGATTATAGCAAGCTCCTAATTACGATGAATTTCAAAATTAAATAAACAAAAAAGTTATTATTTTAAATATTAAGTAAATAAATAACATTTCTAGAATGAGATGGATTTAAGAAATATAATATAAAATGTTTAAGTAATGTTAAGGTTGCATAAGAGTAGAATTAGAGTTTTATATTAATATAATCAAATCAAACATAAAAATTTGATAAAATTGGTATATTTTACAAAAGAATTATGAGGTAATGTATAAAGTAGGTTGAGAATAACATTCTCCAACATGTAATAGGCAAGAATATGTTGTCTGATAAAACATGCTAAAACAAAAAACATTTAAAAATATATAAATAATTATTTAATTATATAAGGCTCATTGAGTAATGCCAAACAACTTTTGTTTCATATTGATGAGTCCTTATTATGAATTACCAAAGCAAATAAGAACTAAAGAGAAATAAAATATTATTTTAATATTATAAAAATATAAATAAAAGTAAATATGAAGTAAGCTGAAGCAATGCAACATCACCAATTAGTGCAAATGACACACAATAAGTGACAGAGTTACCTATAAATAAAATAAAGTCAAAGCAAAACATCAGTAAATATGAGATATATTATACAAAAATGTCAATCTAAAATGCTTAGCCGATCAGGAGTATCATTATTGAAAGTCGAATATGATAAAAGAAATGTTTCATAAAATAAAACAAAATCATAGAAAAATAAAGATTTTAAATTAAAAACAATGAGTCATTAATTGGACATAGCTTATTGAGATGAGTTTGTTAATATTTTTGTGTTTACTATACCTTGTTTGAAAGTTTTGTGAGTTGACAAAGTAAATAAGTAAGCATATTAATAAAATAATTTTTAATGTTAATCATGTACATATTAATGCTACTAGAATGAGATATGCCAAAGAAATATAATATAACCTAATGAAAGACATGTAAATGTCATAAGAGAGGAGATTCAAGTTACATAGGCAAAAAAAGTCACATTATCGGACACCAGATAGAAAAATTGTGACATCCTTATTAGCTAAATATTGTATGAACTATAACAACTAGTAAATAATTTAAAAATATTAGAAAATAATATATTTTAAAAATATAAAAATGATTAATTAAATTGATCTAACTCATTTACATTGGTCCATTGATATTTTCTTATTATTATTGAGACCCCATTTCGAATTAATATGAATTACCAACATACAAATTTATAAATAATAATAAATTATTATTTTAATAAAAAATAAAATTTACATAATAACTATGATGTGATAAATTGAAGCAATATAACATAAAGAATTTGAGAAAAAATTTGATTAATTGAGATTAATTTTTTGGGAAAGCTACATTCTAAAATAAAAAAAAAGATAACCTATAACACTCTTGATGCTCACATCAATTATAAAATAGTATATCTATTTAAGCCAAAGCAATGCAAAAAATTATTTTAAAACATAAAGAATCAATATTGAAATTGATAGAGTTCAACGTGATTAGTTTGATGACTCTTATTTCATTTCAATCAAACAAAAATTTTAATTGTTGTGAATTACCAAATTAAATAGGCATAAATAATATTAAACAATAATTTCAGCAAATAGTTAACATATAATAAACCTTGAATGAGATAAATGTATCAAAAATAATATTAGAGAAATCAAAGTGACATTATGGATGCATGGATTAGAATTAAAGCTTCATAGTTTTAGAACAAATCAAATTAAAAAATTTGAGAAACTGTGCATAACAAAGTTGCATTTCAAGTTACTAAGGATATGAATATAACATTCTTGATCATATAATTAGGTATGAATTGAATTTTTTTGAAATTGTGCAAAAATCATAAAAAGTTTAAAATATACATATCAATATTTTGTTGGATAAAGCTATTCAAGTTGACTCAAATGATTTTTGTTAAATTTTAATTGGGTTTTATTTGAAATTAATGTGAATTAACAAAGTAAATAAGCATAAATAACAATAAATTATTATTTTAACATTATGTAAAGATATGTTATTGCATAAATTAATTGAATTCATGTAACGAAATATAACCAAATCAAATCAATGTATGACTAAATATTAATATAACCAAATCAAAGAAAAAACAGTAAGAAAATGAGACAAATTATATAAAAATTTCCACTCCAATATACTTTACAGATCAAGAGTATCATTTTCTATCATCAAATGAGGTACGAAGTAAAATTTCTTATAAAGGTATTTCAAAACATTAGAAAAAAAAACTAAAAACCATAAAAAGGAACATTTAATTTGACAATGATTTTTGAGATGATTATAATCACATATGCTACATGTTGATTAGAACGTGATTGAATTTATTGATAATTACAAAGTTCACTAGAATAAATAATAATACAATACTATTTAGTATTAGATAAATATATATTAAAATAGAAATGAGATAAATATCATAAAAGTCATACCACTACAATTTTAGGTTCATATGATAAATATAATCAAATTAGAGAAAATAATTTAAAGAAATAACATAAATTATAACAAAAAGTTATATTCCAAGTTATTAAGGGATTGGATTGTAATATTCTAGATTGTTCATGCATGTATGACTCAAAATATCTAGTAAAGCGTGATAAAGTCTTTAAAAACATAATTTAAAATATTAAAAAATATTTAATTAGCAAGACCTCATCAATGTGACTCCAATGATGTTCATTTTAATATTATGTAAAAATATATTAATGCTAAAATGAGACAAATTAAAGTAAAGTCATACAAACAAATCAAGTCAAAATATTCAATTAATATGTTAAATTGTGTGGAAAAGTTTCATTTCTCATTAGTAAGGGTGTCATATACAAAACCCTTGATCAACAAATATATTATAAATTGAATATCTTGTAAATAATGCATAAACAAAATAAAAAGTTTTAAAATATGTATAAAAATATTTTTTATTTAGTATAAGTAATTAATATATTTTATTTAGTATAAGTAATTAATATTTTATTTACAGAGATATAGCATAACTTTTTCGACCATCAAACTTGGTATGAACTCAAAGGAGTCATAAAACATGCAAAAACACTACAAAATAAAAAGAAGAAAACAATTTGTCATCTCGATTGGGTGTTGCCAGAATTTACCACCAATTGGAAATGTAAATAATCATACATAAACAAACAATATTTTTGAATATTAGTCATATATATATTAAGATAAAATTATATAAATTGAAAAAAATATAATATTATCAAATCTTTGCAAAATATTTCAAGAACTGAGATAAATAGTTTTGGAAAGTTGCATTCAAAAATATTAATGAGATAAAATGTAACATTGATAATCATCAAATCATGTACAAATAAAAATTCATTATAAAACATGTTGAAATATTAGGAAGGTATCACAAAATATATAAATGAATGTTTAAAATGATAAAGTTTGTTGTGATGATTCTAACCATGTCTGTATTTCCTTGATCATTTCTTTTGAATTAGTGCAAATTACCAAATTTTTAAAAATAATAAATGATTTATTTATTACTAAAAAATATATTACAAATATAAATTAAAATAAATTTAAAATATTTAATATAAACAAATCAAAGTTATGCTTTGGTCATGAGAGAGAAGAATTAAGGTATCATAGTAATATAATCAAATCGAAGCAAAAACATTGATGAAATAAAATAAATCGTACAAGAAAATTTTTTCCATGACACCAAGGATATGAAGTGAAATTTTCTCAATTGTATAATTAGATAAAAATAAATATTTCATGAAAGACAAGCCAAAATAGTAGAAAATAAAATATTAGAAATAAAAAATTAATTTTTTTATTTGATAGAGCAAAACAAGATGTGTTCAATAACACTTATTCTTTCCTAATCGATCCACATTAGATTTTCTATAAATTGCCATAGTAAATAATCCTAAATAATATTAAATCATTATTTAGGTAATAAGTATATAAATATTAAAGTAGAATAAAAATAAATTTAAGTAATTTAAAAATAACCAAATCAAAATGATATAAAGGACACATGAATGGAGAATTTTAATTTCATAGTATTATTACTGATTCATATTGAGAAATTTAAAGTAAGATAAATTTTGAAATACTGTTTCATTTACAGATAATAATGAGACCTGTTCTAATAGTCTCAATCATTGAATTATGTGTGAATAAAAATATTTTGGAAATCATATAAAAACCATAAAAAATAATAAAATATATAGAAATATAAAAAAAATATTGTTTAATTAGATAGAGCTCATTGAGACTATTCAAATAAAGTTTTCTTCATCTTAATCAGATCTCATTTTGAATTACTATGAATTAATAAACTAAATAACCAAAAGTAATAACAAATAATCATTTTACTATAATGTAAATACATATTATAGTTGAAATAAGATAAATTTATGTAATAAAATAAAACAAAATCGAAGATGTTTTGGTCATAAGAAATATAACATATAGTTAATTAGTAATATGACAAAAGCAAAGAAATTCTTTAAGAAAATTAGATAAACTTTTTAAGGAATTTTTATGCCATGGCACTAAGAATATCATATTTAATATCCTCTATCATTAAATCAAGAATCAATCAAAATGCCTTATAAATCATGCTAAAATCCTAGAACTAATAAAAACTAAAAAAATATAACATCAATATTTAAAAAAAAATTAGTATTTCATTACAAAGTAATATATATTAAAGTTAAAATATGATAAATTAAACAAATATAATATGACTATGTCAAGGCAATTTGAAGGTTACATAAGATGTTGTTTAGATTAACATAGCAATTTAATAAAATAAAAATGAAAAATTTTGGGGAAATTAGATAAATTGTATAAAAAATTTGTATTCTAAGACACTAAGCCAAATAGGTTTATTTTATAGAGCTTGTCAAAATATTTAAACATACAAATAGGTTTATTTTATTTGATAGAGCTTGTCAAAATATTTCCAAGAATGTTTGCTTCATTTATATTTGGCAATATTTCAATTTTTGTGAATTAACAATGAAAATAACCACAAATAAGAATAAATTATTATTTTAATAGTAAGTAAATATATATTAATGCTCAAATGAGATAAATTAAATCAATATAACATGGTGATAGTAAATTGACACAAATGTTGCATCAAAGATTTAGAGTTACATTTTAATGCAACAAAATCAAAGCAAAAACTTAGAAGAAATGAGGCAACTTCTCCGAAAAAGATACATTCAAATACACCAATAAGGACAAATGTAAAACCCTAGACCATCAAATCAGGTACAAATCAAATGTCTCATATGACATGAAAAAACCTAAGAAAATAAAGTGTTTGAATAAATAAATATTTAATTGGGTAGAGGTCGCTCAGATGACTCCAATGATGTTTACTTAGTCTAGATTGGGCTTATCACGGATTATTACAAATTGCAACAAAAATAGGCAAAAAGAATTAAAAAATATTATTTTAATTTTAAGCAAATATATATTACTGCCTAAATGAGTTGAAATTAAGAAATTTAATATGAACAATTGAAAAAAAAATCTAAAGGTCACATAACAAGAGAATAAGATTTTCATGATAGTATAAGAAATTCTAAAAATATTTGTAGAAAAGAGACAAATTATTTGAAACACTGGCATTCCAAGACACTGATGAAATTGAGTGTAAAATCACCAATCACCAAATCATGAATGAATCTAAATATTACAAACATCATCACAAAACCCATAAAAATAAAATATTTAAAAAATTAAAAAATTAGTATTTAATAAGATTTGTTTTATCAAGTAATTTTGCGTGACATTTGTTTCATTTTGATCGAATATCATTTGCAATAATTGTGAATGATCAATGAAAATAAGCATGAAAATATTAAAGTTTTTAAATTTTTTTAAATATATAATAACGATAAATTTAGATCAATTGTAGGAATGAAATTTAATAAAACAAAAATAATATAAATGAGAAATGAGTGCAATGTTAGAGTTTCATAGTAATGAGACTTAGTGAAAGATAAATATTTCAAGAATGAATTAAATTATGTAGACAAGTTGCATTACAAAAAACTAAAGAGATTATGATTAACTCCTTAATCATCAAATAAGGTAGAAATTAAAACAACTCATAAAGTATGATAAAAAAAGATAAAGAGTATAATCTTTGAAAATATGAAAACGTATTTTTATTTTGATAGAGCCTTTCGAGACAATTCAAATGGCATATATTACAACTCAAATGTAATTATTTTAGAGTAACTATGAATTACAAAATTAAATAACAAATAATAACAACAAAATATTACTTTAATAATAAGTATATATATATATATCAAAGTTCAAAAAAAATAAATTGAAGAACCTTAACATAACAAAATTTATGTTAGTTGAAGGTGACGTGAGAGAATGATTAGAATTTCATAGTAATATAACATAATCAAAGAGAAACAATCAACTGTAACATCCTTAACCAATAAATCATTTGCAAATAAAAATATATCACAATTATGCCAATATTTTACAAAATAAAATATTTGAAAATGTAAAAATAAATATTTAATTGGATTTATTTTATTGAAATGAGTTAAAAAACAATTTTCCATCTCAATCATGCCATATGTGAAGTTACAGAGAATTACCAAAAGAAATAAGAATAAGCAATTATAAATTATTAGTTTAATATTATAGAAATATATATTAATGATGAAATGAGATAGATTGATGCAAGGTAATATAACCAATTAACACTTCACTAAATATCACATAATAGGATACATAGAGTTACATATTAGTATAGCTAAATCAAAGTAAAAAAGATTAAGAAATTGGATATGTTAAATGTGAAAGTTGTATTCCAATATACTATAGAGATAGAGTGTAATATCTTCAATAGTGAAATCTCATATGAGTTTAAATGTCTCGTAAATTATGCCAAAGTGTTTGAAGATAAAATATTTAAAATACAAAATTAATATTTAATTTTCTAATTCTATTGAAGATGATTGTCATGATAGTTTTGCCATCTCCAAAGCACCTCATTTAAAATTATAATGAATTATCAATCTAAAAGATTATAAATAATAGTAAAGCTTTTTTATTTTTAGTTGAGTATATATAGAAGCTAAAGTGAGATAAACATAAGAAATATGATATAACCATGCCATAAACAATTTTGAAATTAAATAAATTTTATAGGAAAAGTTACATTTCAAGACATTATACAGGTATAGTCATACTTTATCAATTATTAAATCAAGCAAGGAATAAAATACATCTAAGGCTTGACAAAACCTTAAAAATTAAAGCCTTTCAAATAAAAAAACATATTTCTTTTAATAGAGCTCATCGTGACAAGTCTAATGACCTTTGTTCCATCTATATCATACCAAGTTTGGGATACTATGACTTACCAAATTAAATAAGTAATTATTACAATGAATTCTTATTTTAATTGCGAGTAAATAAGAAATAAGTCCAGAATTACATGAAAGTAAGAAATGTAACATGAACAAATCAAAAAGATGTTAAGGTCACATGATATGTGAATTAGAGTTTCATAATAATAAAAGAAATGAAAACAAACAATTTGACAAAATAAGATAAATTGCTTGGGAAATTCAAATTTCAAGACACTAAGTAAATCAAGTGTAGCATTCTCAATAATTTAATCATGCATGAATCTAGTGACTTGTAAAACATGCAAAAACTACAGACAAATTAAAAAAATAAAATAGATTTTTTAATTAGATAAAGCTTGTAGAGTCAATTCTAATGATATTGCTTGTATCATGACGAGACCTTCCATGAAATTTCTACAAACTGCAAGTCAAATAAGAGTTAAATAATACAAAATTATTATTTTAATCTTATTGAAAGTTATATTAAAACTAAAATAAAATAATTTGATATAATAAAATATAACAAAATCAAACAAGCATAAATGTAAAACAATACAAGATTTAGAGTTCCATATTATTCAATCAAATTACATTCCAAGATAATCATGATTCCAAGTGAACATTTTCAATCAACAAATAAGGTATGAATGGAAATGCTTCATATAGTAAACAAAACCTCTGAGAATAAAATATTTAAAAATTTAGAAATGATTATTTACTTCAAAAAACTTAATAAGAAGATTATGATGATGTTTATTTCAACTATATCATACATTATTTGAAATTACATTTAGTTACCAAAAAAATGAACAAGCAAGGTAATAAAATAAGTTTTTAGTATTCAGAAAATATATATTAAAGTAAAATAAGATAAACCAAATGAATGACACATCGCCAAACTAAACAAACATGAATGTCACACAATAGGAGCTTAGAATTGTATAGTATTTTAATGATATCAAAGCAATCCATTTTAAAAATGTGCAAAATTAGAAGAAAAAGTTAGTCTCCAACATTTTAAATATAAAGAGTTTAATATTTTTAAATGACAAATCATATATGAATTAATATGTTTTGTAAAAAATGACAAAACCAAATCATATATTTAATTAGATAAAGATCCTCTAGTTGAGTTCAATGACATTTGACTCATTTCGATCAAAAATGGTCCAAAATGTTTTGGACTTGACAAATTAAATATGCATATTAAGGTTTTGAAAAGACTTGTTAAAGCTAAAATGGGATAAGTTGATGTCTTGAAATATAACAAAATCAAATCAATACAAATGTCATGAGTGGAAAATTGGAGTCATGTACTAATATAACCAATTCAAACAAAAACATTTAAAAAATGAGATAAATTGTATGGAAAACTTCCATTCCATGACATCAAGAAGTTCAAGTGTAACATTTGTTATCATCAAATCAATTATGAATTTAAATATTTGAAAAGTGGGCCCAAACATAGTAAAAATTTAAAAACTATAATAAATAATTACTTAATTGGATGAAGAGTTGAGCCTAATCACATTTATCACATCTCAATTGACTTCATTTCAAATGATAGTGAATTACCAATTTAAATATGCATAAAATATAACAATTTCATATTTAAATATTAAGTAAATTAATGCTAAATGTGAAATTAGATAAATTTAAGAAATTTAATAAAGCAAAATAAAGCCTTGTATAAGCCAAACAAATGATTATTAAGTTTTATATAGTAATATGACCAAATGTAGAAAAAATTGAAGAAATGTGATAAATGGTATATAAATGTTATTTTTTAGCATGCTAAGGAGAGAGCATTTAACATTCTAGATTGTAAAAAATGTATGAATGAAAATATCTCATAAACATGCAAAAAGCATGCAAAATAAAATATATTAAAAAAATAATATTTAATTTGATACTAGTCATCATTGTAGGTCAATGATGTTTGCCTCCCCTATATTTGACTTTGTTTAGAATTATTATAATATAAAAAATAAATAAGAATAAAATATTTGATAAATTGTATGTGATTATAATATAAGATTCTAAGTATTTCAAGCATAGTATCTTTGATCCTCTCATTATTGATGAATCAAATGCCTTATGAAGCATGCCAAAACTATTAAATATTTATAAATAGACAATGGTTTATATAATTTGATATAACTCATTGAAATAAACTCGTTAAAGTTTTTCTAATCTCCATCAAACATCATTTGGTATTTCTATGAATCAAAAATATACTAAGGGGTAGAAAAAAATAATAAATTATCATGTTAATATAAAATAAATATATATTATTGATTAAATGAGATAAACTAAAGAAATATAATATAAACTAATGAAAAAATTTCGATATTAAGATAAATTGTATGTGAAAATTGTGTTCCAAGATTCCAAGAATATACGTATAACATTCCATATCATTAATATAAGTACAAATAAAAATGTCATGTAAGGTATGTAAAAATGATACAAATAAACTATTTAAAAACTATAATAATCTATGTGTAATTTAGTAGAGGTCATTGATGGGAATCTAATGATGTTTGTTTCATCTTGATCAAACGTCATTAAGAATTATAGTTAACTACAAAAATAAACAAGGAAAAATAAAAATAAATTATTTTTTAATATTAGTATTAATATGACCAACTTTAAATGAGAATACTTGAAATAATGTAGTTTAACTCAATTAAAGCAAAATTTTTGAAGTAATGAGATTAATTTAATTGAGAAGTTACATTCTAAGATATTTATTAAATGACGATTTTGTTGTATTATATTATCTTAATCTATCTTATTTAAACTTTAATATACATTTACTTTATGTTAAAAAACAATCGACTATTATTAAATCTTGCTTAACTTGGTAATTTACAATAATTCAATGAGTCATTATTAATAAAAAATAAACACCATCGAACTCATCTCAATGAGGCGAATCAATAAAAGTTTAATTTTTACATTTAAAATGTTATATTTTTTTCTTTCGAAATGATTTATGAGACATTTCAATGCTTGCCTAATTTGTTGATCAAGAATGTTACACTCAACCTTCTTAGAATCTTTGAATGCAACTTTTGTAAAAGGGTTATCTTATTTTAAATCTTTTTCATATTAGTTAGGTTATATTATTATGTAACTTTAAATCCTCTTGCATGTTATGTTTGCATGAGTTTACTTGGTTATATTACACTGCTACAATTAACCTCATTTCAACATAGTATATATTTACTAAATTTTTAAAAAATATGTTTTTAATAATTAAGAATTATTTAGTTTATTAATTCACAATAAACTTAAAGGTGGTCAATTAGAATAAACAATATCATTAAGGTCAACTAAATGAGCTTTATCTAATTAATAATTCAATTTTTATTTTCGTTATTTTATTTCCTTTGTTTTACCTTTCTTTGCAAGATATTTCTATTTGTAATTAATTTTTTTTAAATGATAACTTTTTTATTTATATTTATTTATTTGTACAATTTTTAGTAATTCAATGCAATGAATATTTTTTTTACTTTTAAAACCTTAGAGTGCAATGTTCTCACGAAATTTATCTCTTTTCCTAAAAAGTTTCATTTTGGTTTATTTATATTACAAAGAAATACTAGTTGTCCTAACAAATGACTTTAACATCCTTTCCTTTTTATAATATTACACTGTTTCCATTCATCTTATTTGAGTTTTACTATATACTTATCAAATATTAGTAAATTAAATTACTATTATTTATGTTTTTTAAATTGAAAATTTGCATTAAGTCTAAATGAGGTCTCATCTAGAAGAAGTAAATATCATTAGACTCATCTTATTGATCTTTGCCTTATTAAATGTTAATTTTTATGGTTTAAAATTTTTAAATATATTATTTTGTAGAGTTTTAACAAGTATTGTGAGATATTTTTATATTTACTTTATTTAACAATGGAGAATATATCACTTCATCTGCTAATATTTTGTAATGCAACTTTCTCACAAAATTTAACATATTTTTCCAAAATTTTAACTTTTATTTGGTTATAATCCTATGCTACCCTAAATCTTCTCTATGTGATGTTTATGTTTCTCTAATTTTCCGATATTATATTGCTCCAAAGTTTTTCTTTACAAGTTTAATACATTTAATTCGATGTTAAAAAAATATTATTATTCAATTATATTTGATAATATGTAGTAATTCCAATTGAGGTTCTATCAAGACAAAATAAAGAACATTGTACTCATCTTCATGAGATTATTCTAATTAAATATTAATTTTCATTTTTTAAAATATTTTATTTTCAATGATTTTGGCAAGCTTTATAACTCATTCCAATTTGTACCAAATTTAAAGTTCAATGATATAGTTCTTGACCTTCTTAGTATTTTGGCATTCATTTCTCCCATAAAAGTTATCACATGTCTTCAAATTTTTAAAATTAATAGATTTTATAGCTATGTGACTCTTAATTTTCACATGGGTAACCTTTACAAAACTTAGACTTTCTTATATTAAATCACTTTAATTAATCTCATTTCAGCTTTCATATATATTTGCTTGACATTATAAGAAATCGTTTTATTATTTAGGCCCATTTATTTTTGTAATTCATAGTTATTCTAAACAGTATGATTGAGAAAAATAAATGTCATCAAACTTGTCCTAATAAAATCATCGCAATTAATTTTTTTTCATATTTTTCAATTATTTTTTACTTTTTAAATTGGCACTCCTTTGAAACATTTCAATTCGTATGTTTTATAAATTGGGGATGATGATGTAGACCTCAACGTTTCTTTGAATCCAACTTTCCTATAAGATTATCTTATTTCTTCCATTTTTTATAATTTGTTTTGTCATGTTGCTATTCAAATCTAATTCTACCATGTGACCATTACATGGCATTGATTTTGTTATGTTACATTACTTTGATTTGTCTCAAACTCTAACACTTCATTTTAAAAAATAACTAAATTTTCTTTATGGTTATTTATTTCTAGAAGTATTAGTAATTCAATGAATTTTATTAGAGGCAAAATGAAATTGTATATTTTATTAGATAATGTTCTTCTAGTTGTGTTCAATGACATTTGATTCATCTCAATTAGACCTGGTTCAAAATTACTTTGAGCTGTCAAACTAAATATGCACAATAATGTTATGAAAAGATATGTTAAAGCTAAAAGGGGATAAGTCGATGTCTTGAAATATAACAAAATCAAATCAACAAAAATGTTATATGAGTGGAGAATTAGAGTCATGCAATAATATAACCAAATCAAAGAAAAACATCTTAAAAAATGAGATAAATTGTACAGAAATGTTCCATTCCAAGACACCAAGAACATTAAGTATAACATTTGTTATCATCAAGTCATTTATGAATTTATACATTAGAATAGTATGCCAAAACCCTAGAAAAAAATTTTAAAATAATATTTTAAATAATTTGTTAATTTTGTAAAGAGTAGAGTCTAATGGCATATATAACATCTTAATCAGACTTAACTTCAAATTATTGTGAATTACCAATTTAAATATACATAAAATATAATAGTTTATTATTTAGAAATTAAGTGAATTTATGTAAATGTAAAATGAGATAAATTTAACCAATTTAGTAAAACAAAATAATGCCTTGTATAGGCCAAACAAATCTAGATTTTGTTTTATATAGTAATATAATCAAACTAGATGAGAAATTAAAATGTGATAAACGGAATATGAATGTTATATTAAAGGACACTAACGAGATAGAGTTTAATATTCTAAATTATCAAAAAATTTTGAATGAAAAACTCTTATAAACCTTCAAAAATCATGTAAAGTAAAATATTTAAAAATAAAAATATTATTATTTAATTTGGCACTGGTCGTTGCCGTTGGTCCAAAGATTTTTGTCTAACCTATATTTGACTTCATTTAGAATTACTATGAATTACAAAATAAATAAAAATAAAATATTTGATAAGTGTTTTGTGATTATAATCTAAGATACTAAGTATTTCAATCATAGCATCCTTGATCATGGAATTAATCAAGAATCAAATGTCTTATGAAGCATGTTAAAACTATTAAATATTTAAATATAGAAATATGTTCATATAATTTGATACAACTCATTGAAATGTGTTCGTCGTAATTTTTTATTCTCCACCAAACCTCATTTGGAATTTCTACGATTCAAAAATATAATAAGGCATAAAATTAATAAATTGTCATGTTAATATAAATTAAAAATATTTAATAGATTATATGTGACAAACTCAATAAACATAATATAAACAAATAATAAAAATTTATATTAAGAAAAAGTTTCTTTGAAAGTTGTATTGTAGGATATTAAGAATATTGGTGCAACATTCCACTTCGTTAATACAGGTACAAATAAAAATGCAATGTAAGGCATGTAAAAATAATACAAATAAAATATTTAAAAACTATAATAATCTTTATTTAATTTAGAAGATGTCATTGATGCGAATGTAACGATGTTTTTTTTCTCCTTGATTAAACGTATTTAAGAATATATTTTACCAAGAAAATAAATAATAAAAAATGAAAATAAATAACTTTTTTAATATTAAGTACATATATAGCAAAGTTTGAAAGAGAAAACCTAAAGGAATGTAGTTAAACTCAATCAATTTGAATGTTTTGAAAAAATAAGGTTAATTTAATTGAAAAGTTACATTTTAAGATATTTAGGAAATGAAGATTTCATTGTATTATATTATCTTAATATATCTTATTTCTACTTTAATATTCATTTACTTTTTATTAAAAAAGTAATTGGTTATTATTTAATATTATTTAACTTGGAAATTTACAATAATTCCATCAATTATTATTAAGAAAAAATAAACATCGTAAGACTCATCTCAACGAGGCCAATCAATAGAAGTTTAATGTTTACATTCAAAATGTTTTATTTTTTTCTTTTGAAAAGGTTTATGAGACATTTCGATTCCTATTTAATTTGATGATCAGGAATCCTATGCCCGATCTCCTTAGTATCATTGAATGCAACTTTTGTAGAACAATTATCTTTTTTCTAAATCTTTTTCACATTAATTATTATATATTATTTAGTAAATTTAAATCCTTTAACATGTTATGTTTACATTAATTTACTTGGTTATATTACATAGATTCAATTAACCTCATTTCAACTTAATATATATTTATTTAATTTTTAAATAATATTTTTTCATAATTAAGACCTATGTAGTTTAGTAATTCATAATAAATCAAAAGGTGGTTCATGTTAGACCAAACATATATTATTAAGCTCGTCTCAATCTAATTAATTATTCAATTTCTAATTTTCTGTGTTTTATTTTACTTAGACATTTCTATTAGTAAATAATTTTTTTAAAAATTAATAACTTTTTGTTATTTATATTTTTTAATTCTACTTGTAGTAATTCAAAGCAATGAATATATTTTACATTTAGCACCCTAGAATGCAATGTTCTCGTAAAATTTATCTCTTTTCTTAAAAATGTTTATTTTGATTTTGTTATATTATAAAGAAATACTAATTTTCTTAACACATGACTTTAACATCTTTTCCTTTTTATAATATTACATTGTTTCAATTCATCTTATTTTAGTTTTTCTATATACTTGCCAAATATTACTAAATTAATTTACAATTATTTATATCTTTAATTTGAAATTTTGCATTAAGTTTAAGGAAGCCTGATCGAGATGAAACAAATGTCGTTGGACTCATCTTGATTATTTTATCTAATTAAATGTTAATTTCTAAATATTTTATTTTGTAGAGTTTTGGTATGTATTTTGAGATATTTTGAAATGTACTTTATTTGACAATGGAGAATATTGCATTCGATCAACTTGATATTTTGTAATGCAACTTTCTCGTATAACTTAAATTATTCCTCCAAAATTTAATCTTTTATTTGGTTATACTCCTATGCTACCTAAAATCTTCTCTTATGTGATGTTCAAATTTCTTTGATTCGGTTATATTATATTCCTTCAAAGTTTTTCTTTACAAGTTTAACACATATTATTTTGATAATTAAAAAAAACATGATTATTCAATTATACTTGATAATATGTGATAAATCCAACCAAGGTTTTATCATGACAAAATAAACATCATTACACTTACCTTAATGAGATAGCTTTAATTAAATATTAATTTTTTTATTTTTTAAAATATTTTATTTTCAAATATTTTACAAGCTTTATAAGTCATTTCGATTTGTACCAAATTCAAATTCAAGAATATAGTACTTGATCTGCTTAGTATTTTGGCATTCAATTCTCCTAAAAAATTTATCACATTTCTTCAAATACTTTAAATTAGTTGAGTTTTATAGCTTTGTAACTATTAATTTTCACATGTGTGACCTTTACATAACTTAGAGTTTGATAGATTACATCAGTTTAATTCATCTCATTTCAAGTATAACATATATTTGCTTGACATTAAAAGAAATTTTTTTTAGGCTCATTTATTTCTATAATTCATAGTTATTCTAAATAGTATCATTGAAAGAAAATAAAGGTCACCAAACCAGTCCTAATAACATCATCACAATTAATTTTTTTAATATTTTTCAATTATTTTAATTTTTTATTTTTGCACTCCTTATGACACATTCAATTCGTATGTAATTTATAAATTGAGGATGATGCTTTAGACCTCAAAGTTTCTTTGAATACAACTTCTTTATAAAATTTATGTTAATTGTTCCCTTTTTATCATTGATTTTGATATGTTGCTATTAAACTCTAATTCTTCTATCGTGTGACCATTAATTTGCATTAATTTTCTTATATTTCATTCCTTTGAATTGTCTCATTTAAGCTCTAACACATACCTAATTTTAAAAAATAACTAAGTATTACTTCTGCTTATTTATTTTTCTAAGTCATAGTAATTCAAACATTTTGATTGGAGACAAAACAATGGTTGTTAAACCCATCTTGATGAGTTTAATCCAATTGAATTTTGATTTAAAAATTTTCAAATATTTATTCTATGATATATAACAATTTTAGGAAACATTTTATTTCAAACATTATTTTATGATAAATGATGTTGCATTAATTTTTCTTAATATCTTGTAATTTAAGTATCTTATATAATTTATTTCACAACATTATTTTACTAACCTTTATTTCATTATTACTTAAAAACTATAATTCTCCTCTCATGTGGCCCCATCATCACTTTGAATGGGTTATCATATATGGCTTCAAGTTGTATCCATTTAGCATTATTTTATATTTCTTTATTGTTAAGATAATAACTTATTATCATTTATGCTTGTTTTCTTTGGAAATATGAAGCAATTCCAAACAAGGTCTTATTAGACAAAACAAAGATCATCGGACTTGATTAAATAGGATTTATCAAATTTAATATTTCTTAATATTTTGTTGTTTAATTTTGGCTTATTTTATAAGAAAATTAGATTTGAACCTATTTTTTAACTCTAATTTGGTTATATTATTTTGTATCTTTAAATCTCTTTTCATATGACATTTACCTACCTTATTAAGGTTATTTTAAATTGTTTTAATTGATCCTACTTTACTAATAAAATAAATATACTTATTATTAAAATAATATTTTTCATTTACTATGTTTATTTAGCTTGATAATTCTTAGTTATTGCAAACTTTGCCCAATCGAGACGAAACAAGTATTATTAGAGTCATCAAAATGAGCTTTATCCATCAAAATGTTCATTTTATTATTTTTAAATACTTTACTTTCTAAACTTCGTTAGTTCATTTTTGATATAATTGAGGTCATTAGAACGAAACATTTTAACATCTTTTGAATGTAATTTTAGCACACAATTTTTCATATCTCTAAAAGTTTTTCATTGATTTGGCCATATTACTTTGAAACTCTAATTCTCCACTCATGTGAGCATTATAACATTTCGATTTTGATATATTATATTGCTTCAATTTATCATGTATTTTATTAACATTAAAATTATAATTTATTAAAATTATGTTTATTTAAATTTTTTTTTCGTAGTGATTATAAATGACGTCTATTGGAGGTGAAATAGACATCATCAAAATCTTTTTGATGAGTTCTTTACAACAAAATATCCACTTTGATATTTCAATATATAATATTTTTTAAGATTTTTTATATATGATATGAGGAAGTTTTATTCATTCTTGATTTGAAGATGAAAAATGTTAAGCTCAATTTCACTAGTATCTTGGAATATAAATTTCCTAGACAATTTATTTCTTTTCTTAAAATTAGCCACTTCAATTTTTTTTATTACTATATAACTCTAAATGTCATCTCATTTGACCATTATATGTCTTTTATTTTGTTACATTACATTTTTCTTGTTTACCTTATCACAACATTGAAATTATTTACTTAATTTGAAAATAACACTTATTCTTATATTTGCTTACCTACTTTTGTAATTCATAGTAATAGTAATGAGATCTAGTCAATATCAAAAATAGTCATTGGACTCATCTCATTTCACCTTATCTAATAATTTTTTTTTCAAATATTTTATTTTGTAAAGTTTGAGCTTTCATTACAGAACATTTTGATTTGTAACTTGTTATAATATCAAGGATGTCATACACGATCTCCATAGGATCTTAGAATGCAACTTTATTTGTACATTTCTCTACAATTCTTTAATTTTTTTTCTTTTACTATGTTATACTACAATGTATCTCTATATCTCTTATCAAGTAACTTTTATATGTCTTTTTATTTTTTTTATATTACATTCCTTTAATTTATCTTATCTCAATTGTCGTATTTATTTTATTAATATCAATAAAAAATTATTATTATTTATGCCATATTCATTGGTAATTTGTAATAAATATAATGACATTCCATTAAGATGTAACAGACCTTGTTGGATGCATGTAAGTGAGCTCTATCTAACTGGATATTTGTTATACATAAATAAATGTTCTATTTTTTTAATGTGGAATACTTTAATAGACATTGATTTGCACATGGTTTTATGATAGGTATTGTTACACTCAACATCATTAATATCTTATAACACAAGTTCCCTATATATATATCTTATTTTTTAAACATTTTCACTTTATTTAGTTATAATATAGCAAAAATTTAGTTCTCCACACACATAAAATTTACATCACTTTTATTTCGTAAATTTTATTAGTTTATTTTTTTCTTATTTTAGCTTTAATATATATCTACTTGATATTGAAATAATAGTTTTTTTAGTTAATTTATTATTTTAAAATAGTTCAGAATGAATTGTTATTTTAGTATTCACTAAGTATATAATGATGCTCAAATGAGATAAATTAAAGAAGGGTAATATAGCATCCTTAATTATCAGATTGATTATAACCAAATTAAAGGGGAAAATTTGAGTTTTACAGTAAAATAACCCAATTAAAGTAAAACATTTAAACAAATGAGATACAATGTAGACCCAGCTTGCATTCTATGAAATTGATAAGATTGATTATTACATCCTTAATTTTTTGATTTGAAATAAATAAAAATGTCTCATAAAACATGTTGAAACCCATGAAAGTAAAATATTTCAACATATGTAAGTAAATGATTTGTTGGATAATGCTCATTGTAATAGTTCTAGCAATATTTGATTCATCATCATAACACTTCATTTTGAATTACTAGAAATTATTAACTAAAATAGACATAAATTTTTAATAATTTATTATTTTAATTTAAAGGAAATATATAGATTAAAGCAAAGATGAGATTGATTGAAGAAGTATAATATAACCAAATCAAAATGATGCAACAATGACATAAGAGAATATTTTGTTTTACACAGTAACATAAGAAAATCAAAGTGAAAAATTTTAAAAAATGAGATAAATTTTATGAAAATGTTGCACTCCAATTTACTAACAACAAATAAAAAATTATTATTTGTGAGTTAAAATAAAATATGTAGATTTTGTGAGGCATGTTAACATCTAAGAAAATAAAAAATTTTGAAATATATGAAGGAATATTTCACTACATAAAGCTTATCATGATGAGTCCAATCATTATCTTGTCTTAATCAGACCTTGTTTGTAAGTTCCATGAATTATGAAAAATATATGTTTAAATAATAATGAATTATGGTATTATTATTAACTAAATTTATCACAAAGTAAGATTAGATAAATTGAAGCATTGTATTGTAACCAAATAAAAGTGATATAAAGGTCACACAAGATGAGATATGCATTTAGTTTGCAATATGACAAAAATCAAATTGAAACTTTCGATGAAAATAAGATAAATTTTAAAGGAAAATTGCAGCGAAAAGCATTAAAGAAATAAATTGTAACATACTCAACTATGAAACAATGTAGAAAATGAACTTTCTCATTAAGTAAGCTAAATATCTAAGAAATAAAATATTTAAAAATATTAAAATTTAATTTTTAAAAGGAAAAAATCTAATCAAGTTTAGTTCAACAATATCTATTTTGTCTTGATTAGACCTCGCGTATAATTATTAGTATATCCTGTTTAAATAAGCATTAATATTTATAAAATATCATTTTAATATTCAAATAACCTACAATAAAGTTGAAATTTTGTGATTTGAAAAGATGTAACATATGCAATTCAAAACAATGTAAACGTGACACAATAGTAGAATTTGAGTTTAATAGTATAAGACTAATTCGAAGAAAAAACTTATAAAAACGAGTTAAATTTTATGTGAATGTGTTATTCCAATAAAATATGGTCATCAAATGTAATAAATTCAATTATGAAATAAGATATTAATTGAAATGCCTTATAAAGTGCACCACAATCTTTACAAATATAAAACATAGTATTTAGTTTGATACATTTTCACAAGACCAGACCAATTAAGTCTATTTCCACTTAATTGGTCCTCATTTCGAATTTTTATAACTTACAAAAAAAAAGAATAGTTAATAATAAAATTCTAATTTAATAACAATAAATTAATATTAAATTTGAAATGAGATAAATTAAAGAAACTTTATATAACAAATTTAGAGTGATGTACTAGTCATAGGAGAGGATATTAAGTGTTACACAATGAGACATTTTACAAAATGAGACAAATTACTCAAAAATATTGTATTCCAAGACATAAAGAAATCAAGTATAATATCTTCAATTGCTAAAAATAGCTAGAAAGTAAAATGCCAAATAAAACAAGTAAAGTTAAAAAAGTTAAATATATAGAAATAAAAAATGAATAATTAATTTGGTAGAAGTCATGAAGTTGAGTCCAACCATATTTGTTACATCTCAATTGTACTTGGTTTAGAAATTACTATGAATTACAAACTTAAACAGATATAAATTTTAATGAATTATCATTTTAATGTTAAGTAAATTTATATTAAAACTAAAATGAGGTAAATTAAAAAATAAATTATTTAATAGAAAAAACATCCATGATCTTTATATCATCTATAAATGCAAATATCTCATAAGGCTTGCCAAATTCATAAAAATAAAAATTTTAAAAGATATAATAAGTAAATATTTAATTTGATATAGCTTATCTAGATGTGTCCAAAATATTACTTTCAGCTTGATTAGACCTCATTTAGAATTATCATAAGTTACAAAAACAAATAAGAATAAATAATAGTAATTACTAAATTAGTATTAAATTAATAATTAATAAAATAAAATTGGTATATATTGATCCAATTTAATTTAAACAAATCAAGGTGATGTTAAGGTCACATAAGAGGAGATTTAGAGTTACACTGTAATGCAAAAAAATCAAAGAAAATACTTGAAAAAATGACAAATTGTATAAGCAAGTCACATTATAGGATGCAAAGAAGATCAGATGAAGCATCCAAGATCATTAAAATATGAAAGAATCAACATATCTTATAAAATATGCCAAAACTCTTGAAAGTAAAACATTTAGAAAGATAGAAATAAAAATTAAATAGATATAGCTCCTTAAGAAGAGTCCAAAAAATTTTGTTTCATCTCAATCAAACCTTTTTAGGAATTACTGTAAATTACTAGATAAAATAAGCATAAATAGTTAAAACATATTGTTTTCATATTAAGTAATTATATAATAATTGTTAAAGAAATAAATTAAAGCAATATAATCTAATTAAATAAAAACAACAATGCTATAATAAAAAAATTTGACTTTTCCAGTAAAAGAATAAAATCAATGCAAAAACTTAGAAAGCATTAGATAAATTGTATTGAAGCATTGCATTTCAAGACACTAAGTAGATGGTATGTGACATCTTCTTTCATCAAATTTGGTGTGAATAAAACAATTCTCAAAAAGTGTGGTAAAACATTAGAAAATAAAATATTCAAAGATATCAAAATGAAAATTTAATTGGCTGGTTAAGATGGGTTAAATGACAATTATTTTATCTCAATCAGCCATCAGTTGGAATTTTTAAAGATTTCCCTATTAAATAAGGAAAAATAATAAAATATTATTCTTTTATATCTAATAAAAATATAACAAAGTTGAAATGTGGTAAATCAAGGTAATGTTATACAAACAAATCAAAACGATGTAAAGGGTACATAATGTTAGAAATATATTTTATAAGTACTATAATTAAATCAAAGTGAAACTTTTATATTCATGATATAAATTAAAAAAAATTTGGACTCAAAGGTCTTACGAAGATAACGTATGACATCCTTAATAATCAAACTAGATACAAATTGACTTGTAAAATGAGCCAAAAGTTTGTAAAATAAAATATCTTAGAAAGCATGAATATTTAGTTGTATATAATTTAATGAGACAAGTCCAATAACTATTTTTTGTTCTTAATGAAACCTTGACTGTAATTACAAAAAATTGTTAAATTGAACAATAATAAATGATAATATGTTATTATTTTAATATAAAAAAGAATACAAGAAGGTACTATGATACTAAAGATATCAAGTGTAACATTGTCGATCATCAAAATATGTAAAAATCAAAAGCCTCATTAAACATGACAAATACCTAAAAAATAAAATACTACAGACTATAAAAAATTTACATTTATTTAGAAAGAGTTTGCTAAGAATACTTAAATGACATTTGTTTTTCCTTGATTGGTCTTCCTTCAGGATTACTACAAATTACAAAAAAACAAAAAATTGATAATAATGAACATATCAAAAAAAAGTGATGTAAATATCATAGAAAAGGAGATTTTGAGATATAAAATAATGAACACAAAAAAATATTTAAGAAACGAGATAAACAAGTGGGAAAGTTTCTTTCCATGTTGCTAAAGCGATCAAGTGTACCATCCTCAATCATCTAATGTGGTGTAATTTTAAATGTTTGTAAGTCATTGAAAAACTTTTAAAAATAAAACATTTAAAAGTGGAAAAATAAATATTTAATTAGATAGTGGAAGTTAGAGTTGCCCAAAAATATTGCATTAATTTTAATTAATCTTAGTTTTTAATTAGTTTTAATTACAAAACAAAGTAAATAAAAATAACAATAAGTTATTATTTTAATATTATGTCAATATATGTTAATGATTAAACAAGATAAATTGAAACAATAAAAAATTAAAAATTAAAACAAACTAAAGGATACTTGAGAAAGCATTTCGAATTTTATAGTATTATATTTAAATAAAAGTGAAATTTTAAAACAATTGGATAAATTTTACTAGAAAGTTGAATTTCATGATAGTATTAAGATTTAGTTCAATATCTAAAATCATCATATTATTATTGAATTGAAATGCCCTATAAAGAATGGCAAAAATCAAGAAAATAAAATATTTAATAATATAAAATAAAATATTTTATTTGATGGAGCCACTTTGACACATATTCAATAACATTTCTTTCCTGTTGACCTAACCAAACCAAAAGGAAGAAATATGAAACAACTAAATAAAAATAGTGTAAATATCACTTAAGAGAAGAATTATAGTTTCATAATGACATAACCAAATCAGAGTAAAACATTTGAAGAAGATAAATATGACTACAAAGTTTAATTCTATAATAATAAAAAGTTATAGTGTAATATCCTTATCATAAAAAATGAAATAATAAAAATAGCTAAAATATTGTACAAAAATCATTGAAAATTAAATATTTAAAAAATAAATTGAATTTTTAATTTGATGTGCTCATCTAAAATGCAACTAAAGACATTGTTTTTTTGTTAGACCTATTTTCAATTCTACACATTACCCAAGTATAAATAAGAAAAAATAAAATTAAATAAACTTTTCGAAATTTTTTATAAATGATGCTAAACCCATAGAAAAAATATATTGCTTTGATTTAATAAATTATATTTCTTAAATTTATCTCTTATCAGCTTGAATATATATTTGTTAATTTTTACAATAATAATTTAATATTATTTATGCTTATTTATGTTTGTAATTCATATTAATTCTTAGTGGGCCAATCAAGGTCAAACAAATTTCATCAACCACATCTCGAAAAGTTTTATCAGATGAAATATATGTATTTATATTTTAAAATATTTTATTTTTTATGGTTTTGGCACAATTTATATATTATTTTGATTTGCACCAAATATGACAAACAAGGATGTTATACTCGATATCATTGGTATCTTAAAACACAATTTTTTCATAAAGTGTTTCGCATTTCTTAAACTTTATAGCTTTGATTTTGTTATATTATATTGTAACACAAAATCCCATCTCATGTGGCCATTTCATTTTTTTTTGCTTCAGAATAATATGTTCATTCTATTTATCTCATTTCCACTTTAACAGGCATTCAGTTAATATTAAAAAAATAATTTATTATTTTTTATGCTTATAGCTTTAGCAATTCATAGTAATTTGATACAATGCATGATAGAGACATCACAAATGTCGATGGACTGGTCTCGATCAGCACTAAACAATTACATAGCTATTTTTAATATTTTTAAATATTTTATTTTATGGAGTTTTAGGAAACCTTAAGAGCAATTTTTATTTGAAACTAATTTCACAATCGAGAATGCTATACTCGATCACCTTAGTATCTTGGAATGCATTTATCTCGCACAATTTAGAACAATTCTTCAAGATTTTCACTTTGATTCTGTTATATCAAAATGAAACTCTAAATCTCCTCTTGTGCAAGCATTACATTATTTTGATTAAAGTATTTTACATTACTTCTTTTAATTTAATTTTAACATTATCATATATTTACTAAGTATTAAAAAAATATTTATTATTATTTATGCCTATTTAGTTTAATAATTTGTAACAATTCTAAAAGATGTTTGATCGAGACAACAATAGACCTAGAGTCATCTCGATAAGCCTTATGTAACAAGATATTTATTTTTTAATTTTTAACAAGAATTATGACAATTTAAAAAAACAAGAGTAAATAATAGTGTCAATTGCAATTACTATCTCCTAAAATGCATATCATATTTGGGAACCCCTCATGCAAATTGAATTTGTATATTTTCAAGTTATTTTTTAATTGCTTTTTGAAAAAGTTCAAATTATTTGTTTTATAATTTTTGGTGTCTTTTTGAACTTTAAATGTCTTTTATAATTCCAAAGTTCATCTCTCAGTATACTGATGTTAGAAAACTTTTTATTAAACTCTTGAGGTCTCTATAAATAAGAATGCTCACCATATTGTACATGATAAAACTCTTTTAATAATGAAACAAATTTCAATGATGAATTATTTTGAATTCAGAATAATCAAATAGTGTGATTCTAAAGGTGCCTTAAGTTGGCAACTCATGGGCTAAAGACTAGGTAACCTATTATACAACATTCACAATACTAATATGTTAACTGGAAAGTTCTTCACAACTTTTTTTAGATTCTAGAAAACTAAATAATCACATCCAAATTTCTCTGTAGTGAAGTTGGTAATTTTAATACTTATTTTGCCTTCTATGAATACCACTTGTGTGTAGAATGTAACATCGCCACCAATGTGAGTAATTGGGTGTTTGTTCTTCAAAACACTATTACTTTATGTTTAGATCCATCTTGTTAAAAACTAATGCAATTTTTTTCACTTTTAGGAAAGTTTATACTAGCGCTATAATCCTAAGCTTTTAGATTTATACTATAACACCTTTCGATATGCCTTTATATGGATGTATTATTGGAACCTTAGTCTTTCTTAGTTGTCAATGAGCAAAAATAGTGTTAAACATATCTTCCAAATTTACACAAATGCACCCCTAAGAGACGTAGACCCAAAAGAAGAGATTTTAAAAACCCCAAAAAGATACTACTCATGAACATGGGTGTGCAACAACTAGCCCACAGGAATTCGACTTGTGTTGCCACAGGCATGTTGAACACTTACCTAGCTGATATGCACATGTCACTACTAGGTGCACTAAAACCCACACAAATGGAGGTGCAATAGAGGTTGACAACCATGTGTATAATTTATGTAGCAGGTGACACACCTTCCACTCCTTTCCTATGCATGTAAACTTTTCTTACATATGGTCTAGATGAAACTCAGAAGCCACATGCATATATGGCTTTCATGGGTTTGTATAGTATTGGGTTACTGAAAAAAGGTTAAATTTTAAAACATGATCAACGATCAAATTGTCTTTTGTAATTAAAATTTTAGGCATTTTGTAATTATGTATTGCACCTTAACTTTATATAAAGGGATGGAAAGAATGTATGATGGAATTTAGAACAATTTAGATGGATTTTTGAGAAAATTAAGAACAATTTAGAGAGAACTTAGAGAGGATTTAAAAACTATTGGAGAATAAAGCTTCATGAATTTAAAACTCATACCATTGAAACCTCTAGGGGATTTAATCCTCCTATGGCAAAAAAACCACATCACTTATTCATTCTTCCTTTTCTCTTTGCTATTATCATGCTATCACTTCCACTAATATTAATCTAAAATTATTGTTTATTGAGAAGGGCTCTTATCGATACACTTTCTGACAACATATTTTTTTTTAATAAAATAGTTCAGTTAAGCATTGATTGAAAGTCCAATAAAGAAGATAATTTAAGAGCAAGCCACAAAAGAGAATTAGTGGATTGAAGAGTCTATAGTTGAGATTACTATGTCAACTATTTCACCAAAACTATTACAAGCATAAGTAGCCCTTTAGCCCAACAAATGAAGTGTTAAATAAGATAGTGATAAAATGATAATCCCTGCCCATGATGGATCCAAAAGACAATCCATCAACAAAATATGCTTAAGTAATTGAATTCTAAAATATAAAGTAGCTATCTAAACGTTGTTAGAGATGAAGAAGAGGATGACGTCAATTTGTAATATTAAAACACAAGAATGATAATATTTTTTCAAGGTTGATGCTACACATAATTTACCAATTTATGTTGCCATAATAGATCTATAAAATGTAGATATCTATTTGAAGCAACAAAATATATTTCTTTCTATACAACTATTAATCAATTAATAGGTGGTGTATGCTCGATTAGAAATGATGAGTCATGAGATAGATTGGTGGAATGCTAACCTAAGAAATGATACTGTTATAAAAGTGGCATGGAGAAAATCTAAGCAGTTAATCTAATATGAATTTTATTCAATGAGTTAGATGGAGGAAAGGTGGAGAAAGTGGCATAACATACAATGTTGACAAAGATAAATGATGTAGGAATAGACCAATAGACTCAAACTATGCTGAAGTAGTTATCACCCTACATGAAACTTCTTAACAAGTTGATGAAACCATATCTCTTATGGTGAGTCTGATGAAGGCATCACATGAAGTGAAGCATAGATAAAAAATCTTTATTGTTTTAATATAGGTGAAAACATGCTTTTTGATTCTTCTATTGAAACTAGAGACAAAAAGAACTTAATGTTAGAAAGTTTTGTTGAAAGAATAAACTTAAAGGCTACACCACATCTCAGACCATATTTATTGTTCTAGATTTATAAAACCTCTAAGGTAAGAATTGAGAAGTAGTGTAAGGTAAGGCTTACTAACACTAAATAAGGCATTGTTGAGGTTAACTATAAAGTGATACCTCTAAATGTTTACCAAATTGTGTTAGTGAATACATACTTATGGGATCGAGATACCATTTACTATAGATGACAACAACATTAATGGCACAATAAACATAGAAAAAATTTCCTTTTAACTCAAGGCAAAGAAGCATTCATAAAAGGCATTTTTGGTGCTGACCAAATGAAGAGGCAAGCGAAAATTTGTTCAATAGTTTTGTGCCTAACAAAATTAAAGAGGCTATTTGATGGACCAAATGGAAGTCTTAACCTCCCAAAGGAAATAGTTGAAAAGAATTTGTTAAACCAAGATTTCATTGTACTTAAATTTTGAAAAGAAGGGACCTATGACCAAGAGATCACTTCTAGGCACATTGAATCCAAATTAGATGATGAAAGTGAAAGGAGGAAACAATATTAAAAAATTAATGATAGAACACGAAGTAGCAGGGCCATGAACTAGGTAATAAATAGAGGATTGTTGTTGTCATGCTAGAATGCACACTACTATGTGCTGGTCGAGCACCATATGCAACATTGGAAAATTGAGTGGGATGGAAGAGATGCTAAGAGAAACTTAAGTTGATGCTCATGCAAGCTGGCATGTGAAGCAAGCTTGTGTGGACCCAAAATCAACCTTCAAATGGATGCGATGTAGTGCTGGCTTGCATGCATTGCACGTGAATGATAGGTTCATCGACCCCAACATGAGTGGGATCTCATTGATGATTGATGGGCACTTTTTTCATGCACAAGGAAGTTGCCAACTACTATGCCTCTCCTGCGCAAAAATAATTTACACAAGAATATGTTGATGGCACATAGAAGATACACGTAGGCAAGGCTTTCATGCATGGGTATGGTGCCAGTTGATTGAAAGTTTGCTAAATTTAAAACATGATGAATGCTTACATTTTCCTTTTGTATTAAAAATATTTGAGTTTTTATAATTGAACATCATGTCCCAACTTCTATTTAAAATGTGCAAAGGGTCTATGAAGGACTTAAGAAGAATTTAGGGAGAATACAAAAGAATTTTGAGAGATTTCAAAGAATTCTTGGAATAAAAATTTCATAAATTTAGAACCAATTAAAAGGAAACTTCTTGGACAAATCAATATCTTTATGAATTAGCCAATTTATATAGACTATTCATTTGAGGATTTAGTATTATGCCCTTGATTTTTTATTTAATTTTATAATGGTTTTATCAAATTGTTTAGCGAAATTTTTATTGAAAAAAGAAAGAAATACTCTACATATTTTGCTACAAAAAGATCTTTTTCTTCATTTTAAGCACAAAGCACTCAAGTATACAAATTTACAAAATACTTGAAGTAATCAACATGCAAAATGGTTTGCATACTTCTAAGGGTTTGCATTTTTGAAACTAGAACATGTGATAGAATTACAAGAGAAGTAAAATAAGAAAGATGATAATAATAGCTAAATGAGCAGTGAAAGAATAAAGGAAAAAATAATGCGAAGAAAAATAAGTTGAAGAAATAGAGAAAAGTACAAACAATAAGTTGAAGAGAAAAAAGAATTTGAGGAACAAGATGGTTAGGAATAAAAAAGGTGGTAAGAGAAGAAGAAAAAGGACAATAAAAAGAATAGGAATAAGAATAAGAAGAATATTACTAATTAAAACTTATTAATAAAAAAATGTTTTTTACTAATCTTAAGAATTGTTACTATTATTATAATAATAAATTTCATTTTTTTAATACCATGAAAATTAATTTCCTCATAATTTTTCATGTATTATAATTAATATTCAAATGGAAACAAATATAAAAGGGAACAAGTTAAAAAGACAGTAAATGCCATGGATGTGACATTGAATAAAAGAGAGAGGAAAGATAAAAAAGTGAGGAGAGAGTGATGGGACTGAAAAGTGTGAAAGGAGTGATAAAGAGAACAAAGGACTAAAGAAAAGAACTAAATGAGCAAAAGATTTAAAGGCACAAACAAAAGCTTGAGGGAGAAAGAAATGGCTAACAAAGAGTTAGAGAGAATGTCAAATAGATAAATCTATAAAGAGAGATTCAAAGTGATAGAAATAGAGGTTAGAGAAGAGAGAGACATAAAGACATGTGAGACTTAGTGTTTGAGAGAGAGCTTGAGAGGAATTAAAGTTAGATATGGTGTGAAGAGTTAAAATAAGAATGATTGATAATAGTAATGAGTTATATAAAAAGATAGAGCAAAAGAAAAGAAAAATAAAGATAATTTTGCTAGTAAAAAGGAGCTAAAGAGCAATAGAGAGTGTAAGAGACGAAGATAGTAGTAAGGGGAGAGAAATGCACACATATAGAAATAAAGGGGGCACAAAAGCAAGAGTGGGGACAAAAAGGAAGAGACATGAAAATGTGTGAAAAGTGAGAAAGAAGAGAGAGAATAGTAGGAAAATAAAGAAAGTATCTTTGAGAGAGAATGTGATGACAGAGATAGATAGTTCAATACGAAAGCAAAGAGCATGAGTGAAAGTGAGGTAAATTGATGTAGAGGGAAGGAAACAATGTAATAAGAAAGATGAGTGATAAAGGAGAGGTAAAAAAACCATGAGAAAGAAAAAGAAAATGAATAAAAAGTAATTGAAAAATCTCATATTTTAACACAATTATATGAATAATAACTAAGAAGTAGATATTATTATTAAATTTATTCAAACTTTATTGTAATTATTAAGAAAATACTTGTTATTGTATTATTCATTAAATATAATAATTATTAAATATAGTTATAGTTATAATTATGTAGATTACGTTTTCATAATAATGAAAAATTATTTTTAAAATTCTCATTAAAATTAATTTTTTATCAAATTCAATAAAAAGAATTTTAGATATATGCATGAATGGGTACATTATGTAATCTAAAAACTAAAGACAATGACAATTAAAAAAAATTGTTGAAGTCAATTGTTGTAATAGCGCTCTCTTGCTACAACATTGCTAGGAAACATTATATTTTGAGGTTGAATGGAAGTAGTATTTTTTCAAAAGTTACTTGAAGTATTACATACCATAATAACAAGAAAGAAGAAAATGTAGTTAATAATAGGTGGTAGATTAGCACTGATAAAAAATTGTTCTGAGCTTTATTTCAACTTACTAATGGTGATAGATACTCAAATCCAAATCTCAAAAATACCTGAAATGATTATGAACAGATTTGAATGGGGTTAGTTTTATGACATTCACAAATTTAATTTGATGGCTTAGATTATGGTATGTGCACTATTGGAAGAAAATGGTTTATAATTGAGAATATTATGGTATATAATTCTAGCATACTCTACAAAATTGAATTTGAAAATGCTAACTCACAAAACACACTTATGTAATTTCGTGATAGCAAAATTCTTAAGTGGTTTTAAAAAGGTCATCATATGGAACACTTGGAATATACAATAGTTTTTAGATAGAGCAAAAGTATAAGTGTCATGTTTCAGCATCTACTGTTAAAGCGATGAAATTGTGGGATGTTCAACATGTAAAAGGTTTTATATGTAGTTGGACGTAGGTTCTATGAACAAAAATTAAGTGACATAATTTCAGACAAAGAATTTCCAACATAGGTCTTTGTTTTTGTTTTGACAATTATGAATTAGCTGAAACAATTTCATGAATAATTGCATAAATATTTTTTTAGTTGGCTTGCACAACTCCTCACTATCTTAGTGAAGATTTTATTAATCATTTCTTTGAGGATGTCATATTGCATGAAAGACAGACTTTCTTTTTTGGATCTTTGGCAAAATGTTTTAGATGAAAAAAAATTAACTCTCTCAACAAATAATGCTAGATGTTCCTAGGAGTCACATAAATTGCAAAGATGATAATAATACCAATAACATTGTGCAGAATTATTAGGAATTCAGGAAGAAGAAGATTGTGTGATGGAATTGTGAAACTAAGGCAACAATTATAAACAATAATAGTGCAATACTACAATATTTTCAATATTTTTCATGCAATGCAATGTTTAGCAAGGGAGTAGAGATTTTTGTAGATAGCTTTGATTCTCGATTTCAACTAATGAAAATTTTAGTGTGCAAAGCAATTAATTCGAGCACTTCAATTATTAATTTGATTGAAAAACTAAATATATGTAGAAACAACAAAAAGAATACTTGTAATGCAAGTGGTGTCATTAAGGATGATGATGTTATTGTAATTCATGCCTTCATTCTTCTGTTGATCATTGTTAATATATGAATGCCTTCTTCACAATGATTTAAAAATATTTAAATTGGAACAATAGTAGAAATTGCATTATATCAAAGATTGAGCTTGACGACATTAAATGTCACTATGAGGTTTCATGTCAATGCTACCATATATCACATCATCATATCATTTCTACTCGTAGCAAAAAAGGATCGTGGCATCTAGAGATAAAGTCATTGAGCCGATATAATCATTTTTTATTAAATAGTTCTAACAACAATATGTCCATGAACACTAATATAGTCATTTGTATAATAACTATAATAAAGATCATATAATTTGAATCACATTAGATGCTCATACTATTATGTATCCCAACTATCATGCCACGTCATCTTTCTATTGTCTTAATTGTTTTTTTCATTTTCAAGAAGAATAAAATTTTATTAGAAAATTTTTATTTTGCATAACAAAAAAATGTGATAGTTACAGTGCTCACTTTGAATTTGAAATAAACATACATGGATGGAAAACTTGTAACCCAAAACCTTACAATAGGCTTTGCGAAAATAAAGAAAGAACATACTTAGATTGGCCACCATATGCTTTCTTAATTCATGGTTATTAAAGAGATGTAAAATGCGGAATTGTCTTATTTTGAATCATCATTCAAGGATAAGAATCCCATCATCCATATGGATTGCCAAAATAATGTTTCAGTTCAATGACAATAAACCTGGTCTCTCTTCAACTTACAATATGAATTTCATAATTTTACCAAATATCATTTTTGTTGCTAGTACTCCACATTAGATCATTTAATAGTTGGACTTGTTAAGTTAAAAGAACATCTTTTCACAAAGGGGACTCCCTTAATACTATTCAAGAAACATAACTTTAGACATTGAAGATTTACTTTTGGATCACATATATCTAGGCCAACACTATTTATATTTTGATTGATCATATTGTAATTCTCAGCTCCACTCTAAACTTTTGGTTCCCATAACAAGCAATTTTTTTTCGAATAAGTACCTTCCACTTTTGTCTTTGAAAGTTGTCAGATCCTCCAATCATGCACTTTAACACAGTTGATTATAATTTCATGGTAACAAGATTTACAAATAGCACAAATCATTTTTTTGCTTTAATGTTGCCATATAATGTGATACTACTTGTAACATCAAGAAAAGGCCACAAGCATCTTGTGTAGCATAATGACTATTTTTGTATAAGTTCTAATACATCATAATAGTTTGAAATATCACTTGTCATAGAGAAATAAGTTGTACGCAAATATAACAACAACTATTCACGTAACTAAATAACATATTGCAATACCATTGATAAGAGTTTATGTAAAAAGTATGTGTAATGCCAATTTGACAACATGTATTACCTCAAATTCTTAATAATAGTATATTTATATTAAAAAAAGAAAAGAAAAATGAAGGGTTGATGACATATTAAAATGAGGAGGAAGTGGAAACATAGAAGATAGAGTGAGAGTTGAAGGGAGATGGAATAGAGAGTGTGAATGACAAAGATATAACATAAAGTTAAATAGAGAGAGACTAAGAGCAAAAGATATTGAGATACAAGGAATGCAAAGATAGCAAGGAAAGTGAGAGATTATATAATAATAGTGAAGATTAAAAGAGAATGGAGAATTGAAGGGAGACAAAGTTTGTGAGGGAAAAGAAAGGATAGTGATTTAAAAAGTAAAGCAAGTTAGTGAGAAGAAAGAGAGAGTAAGAGAAAATATATAGAAGAAAAATTTGAAAGAGAGTAAGGTAGAGATGGAGAAAGAGAGGGAAAATAGTAAAAAATGATTAAGAGTACAAAGTGAGGGAGAAAGAGTTAAAAAATTACTAAAGATAAAAGTAAGAGAGATATTAAAGGATGGAATGAGAAGGGAAAGATAAAAAGGAAGAGATAAAAGGAAAGATTATGAGGTAGAAAGAGAAAAAAGAAGAGATAAAAGGGTGAGAAAAAGAGAGAGAGGGAGAGCAAATGGAACCATGCAATTGGAATGATAATAAAGTGAAAGATATGAGGATAAAATGGGTGATACAATAGTGAGAAATGGAGAGTTGAGGATAAGGGAGATATGAAGAAAAACGAAAAGTAGAAAGAAGTGAGAGAAAGTGTTATAGAGACAAAAGAAAGTTGTAGACTGAAGACAAAACCACAAGGAGAGAAAGAGATTGTGAGAAAGAGATAGATCTAAGAAAAGATGAAAGGAGAAAAAAGGTGACAAAAGAGATAGAATAATGTAAAAGAAAGAGACCAATTGATTTATAGAAATGTTGAGAGGAGAGAGAAAAAGATTTAAGATTCATAAAAAGAATGGACGATATTGGTGGAAGATGACATTTTTGTTGTAAGACAGATTGTAGAGAGATAAAATAATTCTGATAATTAATAGGGACAAACAAAATAAGAATTGTGAGATAAAGAGAGATATATGGATATGTATATGTATATATATATATATATATATATATATATATATATATATATATATATATCATGTACGTATGTATACGTTAGATAGAATAAGATAAAAATAAGATATTTAATTGATTTGAGAGAAAGATTAAGAGAGAACTGAAAAAGAGGACAATGTGATAGATTGAAGAGGGTTGGAGGAGAAATTGAGAGAACATGAGATGAAGTAGTGGAGAGAAAATTAGATGGGAGATAAATAATTGAATAAAATAAGAGAAAAAATTTTAGAAGGTAGAATGGAGTGAGAAAGAGAGGGAGTTCGAGAGAAAGAAAGAGAGGTTCTTAAGTAATTAATATAGAGAGATATCAAGAGACAAATAAAAGAAGATAAAAAAATGAAGACAAAAAAGGGAGAGGAAGGAAAAAAATTGAAAAGGAAGAAAGAGAAATAGCAAAATAGAGAATAAAGATACAGTAAATCCATAGAGATGCTAGAGGGGTAGTAATTTGAAGAATGATATGTCAAAAAGGAAATGAGTAATAACAAAAAAACATAGAGGAGACAATGTTTGATGAAGGATAGAAGGATGGAGATAAGATGAGGGATATATATATAAAGAAAAACAATGGTTACAGAATTGTAGAGGCAACACAAAAGAGGGGAGAGAATGAGAGTATAAAGTGACTAGAGAAATAATTGTCAGAGTATTAGAGAAATGAGATGAAAGGAGAATAAATAGACAAATAAATGAGAAAATATGTGAGAGAGACAAAAAAGATTAGTGGAGTAGAAAATGTTTGTCGATTATAATAGAATTGACAATGTGATCAATCTAAGGAAAGAGAGGAGGAGGGAAAGACGAAAGAAACAAATAATTAGGGGTGATATGTTTTAGTGATAGATTAAATGGGAGAGAGCTCCAAAGTAGGGAGAAAAAGAGATACAAAAAATGATATAGAGCATAGAAAATAAGAGAAGAAAAGTAGGAAAAAGTTAAAAGATATTGAAGAGTGATGATTGTAGTGAACATTAAAATGGACTGAGAGTAGTTTGAGTAGGATGTTATAGATTATGATAATGAAAGAGAGATAAAAATTGTTTAAGAGAGAAACAAATTCTAACAATTAAGGAGATATAAACTATTATATAAAGTTGAACATATATTGATGGAATCTAAAAATAAGGTTTTGGTTTCCATAATTCCCTATGACTGCATGCCCTACATGACCTTAAGCACATGTTTCTCCCAACTTATGAATATTTGGAGATCCAAAGGCAATTGTGTGCAGTTAGTTTGGAGACTTTAACACGATAGAGTGATTTGAGCAATAAGCAATTGTGAGAATGGTGAACCCGAGCTTAGGAGTTTAAATTGTCATTTTGTATGGAGAGCATTTCAAAAACAAGATAGTCTTATTAGACATTCTAATGTCATTGGCAAGGAACATTGCCATCATTTTTGTTTTTATCCTTTGTTGTTGTTTGTGTTATCATAAACTATTTCCATATGTAAGGGGGAGAAGTGTTAACATGTGAAAAAGCATAGTTTAGTTGGTGAGTATCGCTTCAATGTTTAAGCTCCTCATTGGAATAGGAATTGATGATGGTGTGTTAATGCAATAAAGACATAAAATGACAATTAATGAAACAACTTTGACTTTTTCATGATTAGATAAAGATAAGAAGGAAGAGTTAAAGTGAAAGATGATGAGATAAAGAGGGGAAAGAAAAAGAGACAAAGAGTGAGAAAGAGAGAGAGACAGAGGCAAGTTAAAGCATCCAATAGGAAAGATAGTAAAGTGAAGGATGTGAGGATTGTTGTACCCTTTGATGTGATAATTACAAAACCAAGCATATTATTACTGAAGGCTTGTTTTTTAAGTAAAATTGTTAATAATTAATTAAATCAAGCCATGTATTATAGATGTCTAAAATAATGGTCCTCTAAGGGCCTTGAGGTCATGGCATACTTCAAGGAATTTTTGAGACATGCGCAAGATTTTTTATAATTAAATTTCTTTTTATTTCTCTTGAATTTGATATGTCAAAACTTTGAGATTATAAGGCACACTAGTAGTATTAACATTTAAAAATATTATAAAATTATTTAATAATGAATTTTCATTTTTGGGCCAAGCATATTTGACAAAATGTATAGACATGGGTATTTGATCTTTTAATATCATTTTGGAATCGTTTTTTACGAATTTCTTTTCATAGCCACTTATTAACTTATAATACTATAAGAATATAAAATTATTTTTATACACTTATATTCAAATTTGTGGCTAAAAAATTCGTCAAAAATACCCTAAAACAGCAAAAGTCTCGGGAAAAAGCACTGTAGCATGAGCGGTGTCGACCCTTCGCCAAACAGCCCGTCCAGGCCTTTTAGAAATAAAAAAGAAAAATAAAAATTTGGTTGACCCGAAAGGGGCGAGCAAAGCCCGCCCAAAGACCACCGAGAGCAGCTCGGCTAGCGCTGGTCAACGGTCAACGGAACAGTGCCTCGCTAAGCCAAGCCTGCCGAGAGGAGCTCGGCTAAGTCTAACTTCAGCGCAGTCTACGGTCAAAGAACAGTGCATGGCTAAGTCAACCTGAACTAGGTGATGAAATCCAGGTCAAGGAAGGGGGGAGCCAGCCCCAAAGTGGCTCGCAGGTTAAACGGCGCAAATTTATTATAAAGGCGGTGTGCCAAATTTCATTCTGCAGTGTGGGACTAAAAAATCCACCTTATAACTTCGGTAGGGTCCAAAGGCGCAGATCAAGCCCGCCCAGATCCAACGTGCGAGAGTAATTTCAAACGGCTGTTTAATCACCGCCGTTCGTTCAGCTCGTGGGATCCAATGGTTCAGATCAAGTCCGCTCGGATCAGACGGTCTAGAGATGATCAAGCCGTGAAGTCCATCCAGCCGTCCATTCTTGAAGTGGGATCGGACGGCTACTGCTCTTCTTCTTCCTTTTCGGGCTTCCGACAACGGCTTTTTTTCTGGATTTCTTTTTACCATTTTTCTAGCCATTTGGAATTGCTTTTTGGTGGACTATATATATAGGACATTTTACAATTTATAGAGTTGATGAATCCACTTGCAAAAATCTTCAAAAACTAAGGAAAAAGGCCAAAACCGAGAGCAACAATTGGCATACTTGTGGGAGCTATGGGCTCAACCTTCTTCTCAAATTTCAACAGCTTTCTTCCACATTTCATTGCATCATTCGGTAACATTTAGTTGTGCCACTTTGCTTTGAGAAATTAAAGGTGTAGGATTTTTGTATGCATTGCTATTGTTAAAAATTGTACGCTTTATTGTAGCCAGGTTTGTTCGGATTTTTGGTGTCTCGTTGGAGCACCGGTTGTACTTGGTTTACCCCTACCGGCTTCGGCAAAAGGGAGTGGTTAGTGGAAGCCCGATCGGGTTGATCGGGGGGTGGATGTAGGCACGGGTTTGGCCGAACCACCTAAAATCTTTGTCTCTTTTTGCTGGTCTTATTATTGCATTTTTTATTTTTATTTCACAATTTATTTACAAACGTTTTTAATTGAAAGAATTTTCAAAATCTAAATTTTAGTGAAAAGCACAATTCACCCCTCCCTCTTGTGCGTTGTTCTCACACGATTTACATCAAGTGGTATCAGAGCGAGGTTTTGTCAAGAGAAAGAAATTTCTAAGACAAGATCCTCATGGCTCTTCCATGTGTTTGAGGACAATGCTATCTTGTCTGAGGGAGCATCGTCACACCGTCCACCCTTGTTCAAGGGTGAATTTTATCTTTATTGGAAAAATAGGATGCGTTTATTTTTAGAATCTGTTGATTTAGAAATTTTGGGACATTGTTGAAAATTCATTTGATTTTCAATTAAAATGGTCAATGGCGAAAAAGTGAGAAACCACTTGGTGAACTCACTCCCGAGGAGAAACATAAAGTCCAACTTAACTCTCGGGCCTTGAACATTTTGTGTTTGTGGGTTAGGTGCTTCGGAATATAACCGAATTATGAATTTGAAAACAGCACATGAGATTTGGTCAAAATTAGAAGTTACCTATGAAGGAACTTCTCAAGTTAAAGAGACCAAAATCAATATGCTTATTCATGAATATGAGTTATTTCGCATGAATTCGGATGAGACCATTAAGTCAATGTTTACTAGATTTACAAATATTGTTAATGGTCTATCTAACCTTGGACAGGAGTTTTCTACTGGGGAACAGGTGAGGAAGATTCTACGAGTCCTTCCTCAACAATATGATCCACTTGTGACAGCCTTGAAAGCAGCAAAGAATATTTCAGCTATGTCACTAGATGAACTATTGGGTGAGCTGTTAACAAATGAAATTGAGCTTGCAAGAAGAAAGAATGAAGAGCATGCAGTAGAAAAAGAAAAGAAAAAGAAGAAGGAAGCGACAATTGCTTTTGTAGCCGATTCCTCCACAGATTTAGATGTATCAATCTCAAGTGAGGTAGCACTTATTTCTAAAAGCTTATCTCGTTTATATAACAAAAGAAATACAGGAAAAAGATTTGAGAAGAATAAAAGGCAAAAGGGCAAAGTTGTTTCCATGAAGAAACAATTTGTTATGAATACAAATTGCCTGGGCATACAAGGCCAAATTGCCCTCACTACAAAGAGAGAGTAGAAAAATATCAAAACCAAAAGAAGAAGAAGAAGGCTATGAAGATCTCATGGGATGATTCAGATAGCTCCTCTTCTAGTAATGAAGACAAGAAGGAGAGCTTGATTTGTCTTATGGCAAAGGACAACATTCAAGAAGCAATATCAGATGATGAGGTATGTTCCTATTCCTCCTCTTCTTCATCTTCTTGTATGGAAAATTATGAAGAGTAATACATAGCCATTTGTACTAAATATAAAAAATTAGCATCTAAGTATCTTAAATTAAAAGAAGAGCATGAAAATTATTTAGGTTTGTGTGAACATTTGAATGAAGTGAATGTCAATTATTTTGCTAGAAATTAAGAAAGAAAGAGATGAGAAGGCTTCTTTTATTGTCAAAAATACATGCTTAGTTAGGGAATTAAATAATTTGAAAAGTTTGCATGCTCATTATAGGATTTCTTTTCAAAAAATAAATTATGCAAGAACCATTACCTCCTCTTATGCACAAAATGCTATTTGTAATTATTGCATGAAGTTTGGACATATTTCTTCTTATTGTAAATTTAGAAATTCTATAAATAACAAATCTTCTAGTTTTGTTTGGGTTAGAAAGAGCAGCTTACATAAATGATCAAATTAAGACAAGTGGACCCAAAAGGGTTTGGGTCCCTAAATGTAACGTTTAATTGTGTAGTGTAGGCATGCTTTCCTTCAAGGATCGGGGAAGGCATGTGGTACTTGGATAGTGGATGCTCAAGACACATGACTGGAGATGCATCTTTATTCATCCACTTGAAGAGCTATGATGGTGGTGAAGTTACTCTTGGTGACAACTCCAAGAAGTAAGTGATTGGAATTGGAACTGTGGGCAACTCACATACATCCATAAGAAAGGTCCTTCTTGTACAAGATTTAAGGTACAATCTTCTTAGTATTAGCCAATTATGTGATTCGAATTTTACAGTTTTATTTAATAAACATGAATGCATCATTAGCAAGGATAATCTTCCTCTTGTTATAGGATGTAGAAAAGATAACACTTATGTTTTATTTTTACACATGGTCAAGAATAGTGGACTTGAGTGTCTTCACAAGACAGTAATTCTACTTTATGCATAGAAGATTTTGTCACTTAGGAAAGTCATCTTTTAAAAAGATCATGAAGTTTGATGTGGTTAGAGGTCTACCAAATCTTAGTCAGTTAAGTGATTATTTATGTGGCCCATGCCAATTAGGAAAACAAACAAAGGAAAGTTTTAAGCCTCTTATGGACATCACTACTTGTAAACCTTTAGAACTTGTTCACTTAGACTTATTTGGTCCTATTCATCCAGAAAGTCTAGGTGGAAGCAAGTATGGGTTAGTAATTGTAGATGATTTTACTAGATTTACTTGGGTTCTTTTGTTAGAAAGAAGAGTGAAGTATTTGAAAAATTCATAAGTCTTATTACAAGAATTGAAAAAAAACATGAAGTTAGGTTAATCTCTATTAGGAGTGATAATGGAGGAGAATTTAAGAATGAATTATTTGATGAATATTGTGTTAAAAATGGAGTGTTTCATGCTTTTTCTTCACCTAGGACTCCTCAACAAAATGGCGTAGTTGAGAGAAAGAATAAGACCTTGCTTGAATGCCACAAGGTGCATGCTAAATGAGTATAGAGTTCCCAAATATTTTTGGGCTGAAGCAGTTAACACTGCCTGTTATGTATTTAATCGAGTCATATGTAGACCTTTGTTAGAAATTTCTCCTTTTGAGTTGATTTATGGCAAGAAGCCAAAGGTAGCTCATTTTCATGTGTTTGGATGTAAATGTTTCATTTTAAATAATGGAAAAAGAGACCTTGATAAGTTGATGCCAAGTCTGATGAAGGGATTTTTCTAGGATATTCACTTTCTAGTAGAGTGTTTAGAGTATACAACAAGAGAACACTAGTTGTTGAAGAGACAATTCATGTTAAGTTTGATGAATCTCTTAGTGAGGCATCTCATAGTCATCATCAAATAGATCTACTTGATGAATTTGAGGACTTATGTCTTGAAGAAGATAAATTGGATGATATAGCTAAGGTTGAAGAACCAATAAAAGATGATAGTGAGATTGAGAAGCAATTGAGATATTCTAAGGATCATCCTAGTGAATTGATTATTGGAGATTTAAAAGAGAATATTAGAACTAGAAGTTCATTTAATCATGCAGCATTCGTGTCAAATGTTGAACCAAGTTCTGTAGAAAAAGCATTTGAAGATGAGTCTTGGATTGCTGCAATGAATGATGAGTTAGTACAATTTGAGAGAAATCAAGTATGGGATCTTGTACCAAGGCCAAATGACAAAATAATCATTGGTACAAAATGGGTTTTCAAAAACAAGGTAGATGAGAATGGTGAAGTTATTAGAAATAAAGCTAGGTTAGTAGCAAAAGGCTATTGTCAGATAGAAGGAGTAGATGTGGATGAGACATTTGCTCCTGTGGCAAGACTTGAAGCTATTAGACTTTTACTTGCTTATGCATGTCACAAAGGATTTAAATTATACCAAATGGATGTTAAGAGTGCATTTTTGAATGGATATATAAATGAAGAGGTTTATGTTGAGCAACCTCCTGGATTTAAGATACATGATAAGTTAGATCATGTATACAAACTTAAGAAAGCTCTTTATGGATTGAAACAAGCTCCAAGAGCATGGTATGAAAGATTGTGTATTTTTCTTACTTCAAATGGATTTCATAGGGGTAAGATAGATAATACCTTATTTGTATAGAATTCAACTGAAGGTCAACTAGTATGTCAAGTGTATGTAGATGATATAATATTTGGAGCTTTTAATGTAGAGATGTGCATGAAATTTGTAGATTTAATGAAGAATGAGTTTGAAATGAGTATGATGGGAGAATTAATCTTCTTCCTTGGACTTCAAGTAAAGCAAACAAGTGAAGGAATTTTTATTTCTCAAACCAAATACTTGATTGGTTTGCTTAAGAAATTTGGTTTTGAAAGCATGAAGTCAAGAAAAACTCCTATTAGCACAACTACTATCACAAGTAAAGATGAAACTGGGAAGTCCATTGACACAAAACTATTTAGAGGAATGATTGGATCATTACTATATCTTACAGCGAGTAGACCTGATATTGTGTTTAGTGTAGGTTTATGTGCAAGATTTCAAGCAAATCCTAAGGAATCACACCTACAAGCAATCAAGCATATCTTTAAGTATCTTATAGGTACTAAGACTCTAGGCTTATGGTACCCTAGATGTGAGTCTGGATTTGATTTAATAGCCTACACAGATGCTGACTTTGTTGGCAGCAAGACTAATAGGAAGAGTACCTCTGGCATGTGTCAATTGATTGGTAGTTCACTAATTTCTTGGGCCAGTAGAAAACAAAATTGTGTGGCATTATCAACAACAGAGGCAGAGTACATTGCTGCAGGTAGTTGTGTTGCTCAAGTACTATGGATTAAACAACAACTTTTAGATTACGGCTTAGAATTTAGTCAGATTCCAATTTTCTGTGACAATTCAAGTGCAATTTGTCTATCAAAGGATCCGGTTCAACATTCAAGAACCAAACATATAGAGCTTAGATATCATTTTATTAGAGAGCATGTGCAGAAGAAAGAAATTCAACTGTCATTTGTCCCATCTTCTACTCAAATGGCTGATATTTTTACCAAACCATTGCCTACGGATGTGTTTCATAGACTTCGTTTGAGTTTAGGTGTCATTAACCCCTTTGAGTGATTACAAAAAGGGGGAGAGTGATGTGCTAGGATTCAGGGGGAGTATAGGCTAGGATTCTGGGGGAGCTATATTATAATCCATGATTGTTATTTATTGTTACTTTAATGCTTCGTCTTTTTATTTGTTTTTGAGCTTTGGTTTTGTAATCATCAAGGGGGAGATTGTTGTACCCTTTGATGCGATAATTACAAAACCAAGCTATTTATTACTGAAGGCTTATTTTTTAAGTAAAATTGTTAATAATTAATTAAATCATGCCATGTATTTTAGATGTCTAAAATAATGGTCTCTAAGGGCCTTGAGGTCATGGCATACTTCAAGGAATTTTTGAGACATGCGCAAGATTTTTTATAATTAAATTTCTTTTTATTTCTCTTGAATTTGATATGTCAAAACTTTAAGATTATGAGGCACACTAGTAGTATTAACATTTAAAAATATTATAAAATTATTTAATAATGAATTTTCATTTTTGGGCCAAGCATATTTGACAAAATGTATAGACATGGGTATTTGATTTTTTAATATCATTTTGGAATCGTTTTTTACGAATTTCTTTTCGTAGCCACTTAATTACTTATAATACTATAAGAATATAAAATTATTTTTATACACTTATATTCAAATTTGTGGCTAAAAAATTCGTCAAAAATACCCTAAAACAGCAAAAGTCTCGGGAAAAAGCACTGTAGCATGGGCGGGTCGACCCGGCACCAAAACAGCCCGTCCAGGCCTTTTAGAAATAAAAAAAGAAAAATAAAAATTTGGTTGACCCGAAAGGGACGAGCAAAGCCCGCCCAAAGACCACCGAGAGCAGCTCGGCTAGCGCTGGTCAACGGTCAACGGAACAGTGCCTGGCTAAGCCAGTCCTGTCGAGAGGAGCTCGGCTAAGTCTAACTTCAGCGCGGTCTACAGTCAAAGAACAGTGCATGGCTAAGTCAACCTTAACCGGGTGATGAAATCCCGGTCAAGGAAGGCGGGAGCCAGCCCCAAAGTGGCTCGCAGGTTAAACGGCACAAATTTATTATAAAGCAGTGTGCCAAATTTCATTATGCAGTGTGGGACTAAAAAATCCCACCTTATAACTGCGGCAGGATCCAAAGGCGCAGATCAAGCCCACCCAGATCCAACGGGCGAGAGTAATTTCGAACGGCTGTTTAATCAGCGCCGTTCGTTCAACGCGTGGGATCCAATGGTTCAGATCAAGTCCGCCCGGATCAGACGGTCTAGAGATGATCAAGCCGTGAAGTCCATCCAGCCGTCCATTCTTGAAGTGGGATCGGACGGCTGCTGCTCTTCTTCTTCCTTTTCGGGCTTCCGGCAACGGCTATTTTCCGGATTTCTTTTTGCCGTTTTTCTAGCCGTTTGGAATTTCTTTTTGGTGGACTATATATATAGGACATTTTACAATTTATAGAGTTGATGAATCCACTTGCAAAAATCTTCAAAAACTAAGGAAAAGGGCCAAAACCGAGAGCAACAATTGGCATACTTGTGGGATCTACTGGCTCAACCTTCTTCTCAAATTTCAACAGCTTTCTTCCACATTTCGTTGCATTATTCGGTAACATTTAGTTGTGCCACTTTACTTTGAGAAATTAAAGGTGTAGGATTTTTGTATGCATTGCTATTGTAAAAATTGTACGTTTTATTGTAGGCGGATTTGTTAGGATTTTTGGTGTCTCGTTGGAGGACCGGTTGTACTTGGTTTACCCCTTCCGGCTTCGGCAAAAGGGAGTGGTTAGTGGAAGCCCGATCGGGTTGGTCGGGGGTGGATGTAGGCCCGGGTTTGGCCGAACCACCTAAAAATCTGTCTCTTTTTGCTTGTCTTATTATTGCATTTTTCGTTTTTATTTCACAATTTATTTACAAACGTTTTTAATTGAAAGAATTTTCAAAATCTAAATTTTAGCGAAAAGCACAATTCACCCCTCCCCTCTTGTGCGTTGTTCTCACACGATTTACATCAAGGATAAGATGGGTGATAAAATTGTGAGAGAAGGAGAGTTCAAGGTATGTTATTTATGAAGAGAGAAGAAGAGCACAAAGAAGTGAGAGAAATTGTAATAGAGATTCAAGAAAGATGTAGATTGACGAGAAAAATAAAAAGGGAGAAAGAGATAGATCTAAAAAAGCCGAAAAGAGAAAAAAAAGGACAAAAAAGATGGGATGATGTTGAAGAAAGAGACCAAGTGATTTAGACAACACTTGAGAGGAAAGAGAAATAGATTTATGATTCATAAAGAGAATGGAAAACATTGATAGAGGATGACATTTTGGTTGTAAGATGGATGATAAAGAGATAAAATAAATATGATGATTGTTAGGGACAAATAAAATAAGAAATTTAGAGATAAAGAGAGATATGTGGATATATATATATATATATATATATATATATATATATATATATATATAAATGCTAGCTTGATAGAGACAAAGATAACAAACATAATGGATTAGAGACAAAGATTAAGAGAATGAAAAAAGTAGGTAATGACATTAAGCTTGAAGAAGGAGGAGAAATAGAGAGAGCGAGAGATGAAGTAGTGGAGAGAAAATAAGATAGGAGATAAAGAGAGGCATAACGAAGGAGGGAAAATTTTATGAGGTACAAAGTGTAAGGGAGTCATGGAGTGATAGAGGGAGGGAGATGAAGAGGACGAAAGAGAGATGGAGAGAGCAAAAGTTTGTTAAATAATGATTATAGAGAGATATTAAGAGACAAATGAGGGAAGATAAGAAAGTGAAGACAAAAAATAGAGAAGGAAAAAAATTAAGTGGTAGAAATAGAACTAGAAAAATAGAGAATAAATAGAACAATAAAGTCATAGAGATGATAGAGGGATAATTGTGTGGAGAAAGATATTTTAAAATAGATATGAGAGAGTAATAACAAAAAAAAGATAGAGGAGATAATGTCTGATAAAAGAGAGGGATTGAGAGAAAATAAAGGAGTTATATATGAAGAAAGACAAAAAGAGAGAAAGAGAGATAGAGTGGTAAAGAAAAAAGATTGAGAAAGAAAGAGAAAAGCAAAATAATAGTTAGAGAATTATAGAGAAAAGACATAAGAGGAGAGAGAATAAAAGTATAAAAAGGTGAGAGTGACAATAATTAGCATATTGGAGAAGTGAGATGAAGAGAGAACAAATGGACAAATAAATGAGAGAATGTGTAAGAGAGATAGCAAAGATTAGTGGAGAAGAAAAAGTTGGTTAATAAATAATAGAAGTAGAGAACGTGATAGGTCTAAGGAAAGAGGTGATGAGGGAGACATGAAAGAGATAAATAGTTGGGGTTGATATGTTTTAGTGATAGAGTAAATGTGAGGGAAAAGAAGAGCAAGGAGAAAATGGGATTCAAAAATTGATACAGAGCATACAAAATAAGAGATAAAGGAAAAGTAGAAAAGGTTAAAAGATATTAAAAGAGTGATGATTGTGAAGAACATGAATATGGAGTAGGAATTGTCAGAGAAGGATGATGTAGATTATGATAGAGAATGTGTTAGAGAGATATAAATAGTTTAAGAGAACCAAAATGTAAGAACTAGAGAGATATGAAGTATTAGATAAAGTTGAACGTATATAGATATTATCTAAAAAAAAGGTATTGGTTTTTGAAATTTTTTAATTATTACACTCCCTACTGTACCTTTAGCATATATCTCTACCAACTTATAAATATATAGAGATGCAAATGCAATTGTGTGCAGTTAGTTGCAGAAATTAACAAGATAAAGATTTGGAGTTACATAGTATTATAACCAAATAGAAAAATTTAAATAAAAAAATAAATTGTACATTAAAGTGATGCTCTGAGGTAATAAGGAAATCAAGAAAAATATCATCAATTACCAAATAATATATGATTCAAACATCTCATAAAGCTTGTAAGAACCATGTATACTGGAATATCCAAAATTATAAATATTAATATTTAAATGGGTAGACCTTTTTAAGATACGTCAAATGATGTCTATTTCTTGTTGATTGAACCAAGTTTTGATTTACTATGAATTATAAAACTAAATAAAAATAAATTATATTTTAATGTTAAATAATCATATAATAAACTTAAAATGTCACGAATTCATTTGATATAAAAGAATAAAAGTGATATAATGGTCACATGACGAAAGACTTAAGAGTTACATAGTAGGCTAATCAAATAAAATGAAAAACTTTGAAGAGATTATATAAATTATATGAGGAAGTTATATTCAAAGAGAATATGTAGATCAAATGAAACATGCACAATCGTAAAATTTAGAACAAATTAAATGTCTCATAAAATAAAAGAACAAAGAAAATGGAGCATTGAAAAAGTTAAAAATGAATATTTAATTGGATAGATCATAATGAGATGAGTCAAATAATTTTTATTTTTGAATGTTGCTCATTGGAAATTACTGCAAATTTTGAAAGTAATGAGAATAAATAGTAATCAATTAATCTTTTAGTATTTAATAAATATATAATATAGCTAAAATCTAATAAATTTAAGAAATATAATATCCAAATCATAGCTACGTAAAGCAAACATGATAGTTGACATAGAGTTGTAGAGTATTACAGCCAAAACTATGCAAAAAAATTAAAGAAATAAGTTTAATTGTACGAGAAAGCTGCATTTCAAGATACTAACAAGATTTAGTGTAACATCATTGATCATGAAATGAAGTATAAAAAAATCTCTTAAAGCATATCAAAGCACTTCAAAATAAAGTATTTAATAGGATAAATATGGTCATGAGGAGTCCGATTACATTTGTTTAGTGTTGATTAGATTTTTTAAGAATTAATAATTATTTCCAAAGTAAATAAATATAAATAATGATATTTTTAATTATAATAAAATATTTATTAGAGATGATTTGAGGTAAAGTGAAGCCATATAATGTAATCAAATGAAAGTGATGTATAAGCCACGTGGGAGAAGACTTAGAGTAACAAAGTAATGTGTGCAAACCAAAGAGAAATAGTTGGAGAAATGAGATAAATTTGGATGGAAAGTTAGGTTCCAAAGTACTAAGGAGATCTAGTGTATGGTCCAAGATCACAGAATCAGTTAGAAATATAAATTTGTCGTAAATATTGAGAAACCATACGGAATAAAATTTTAAAAACTATGAAAAAATATATAATTGCTTAGTTCTCATTGGAAGAATTTAACTACAATTGTTTTATCTCAATCTAACATTATTTTGAATGATTTTAAATTACAAAAATAAATATGTATATAAAATAACAAATTATTATTTTAATATTATGTTAACATATTTGCAAACTAAAATTTGATAAATTGAAGTCGTGTAATATAAACAAATCAAAATGATGTAATTATCAAATGAGTGGAGATTTAGTGTTACATAACATTATAACAAAATCAAAGTAAAAAATTTGAAGAAATGTGATAAATTGTACAAGAAAAGCTACATTCCATGATACTTAAGAGATAGACTATAACATCCTCTATTATCATATTCTTATTTAATTAAATAGAGCTCATCAAGACTAGACTACTGACATAAGTTATGCAATGATCAGATTGCCTTTCTAAATGATTGTCAATCACCAAAATAAATAAGAATAATTAATAACAAAGTTCTTTTAATTTGATGTAAGCATAAAATAATGGTCAAATAAGGTAATTTGATGTAATGTAATATAACATAATCAAAGTAATGTAAAAATTACATATGGGAGGATTTAAAGTCCCTTAGTATCATAACCAACTCAAAGTGAAATATTTAAAGAGGTAGTATAAATTGCATGAGAAACTTATATTCTAATATACTAAGAAGATTCAAAGAATGTTTTATATGTATGATACTAAGTAGATCAAGGGTATCATTAATTATAAACTGAGGTATGAATGGAATATTTTCTAGAGCATACAAAAGACCCAAACGATTTTAAACGCATAAAAATTAAAATTATATTACATAGAGCTCATTTAAACGTCTCTAAGTATTTTTATTTCATCTTGATCAAATCTTATTTTGAATTACGATGAATGAAAAAAAAATCCGAACAAATAATTATAAATTATTACTTTAATGATATGTAAACAAGAATTAAAGTTGAAATAAGGTAAATTGGTGATATATCAAAATTAATATAACCATATGAACTTGAGAAATTAAAAACAATTAAATAATTGCACAAAAATTTGCATTCCAAAATATAATGGAGATAAGGTGCACTATTCTTAAAGTAAAATCAGTCACGTATCAAAACATCTTATAAAATGTACCAACACCACAGAAAATATGGATTTTGAATATATCAAGATGAATGTTTAATTTGATAAAGCTCATTGAGACAATTCAAATGTTTTTGCCTCATCTCCATTGGTCCTTGTTTAAAATTATTAAGAGTTACTAGAGCAAAAAAGATGACATAATAATAAAATATTATTTTAATACTCAAAGAATATATATATTAAAGTTAATAGGGGATAAATTGAAAGAATACAATATAACCAAATTAAAGTAAAAGTCATAAAAGATGAGATTTAGGATTTCCTAACAATTTATCAAAGTCAAAGCAAAAGGTTAGAAAAAAAATGATAAATTATAAGAAAACCTGCATCACAAAATAATAAGGGGAAAAACTATAATATATGTAATAAATAATTTAATAATTGATCATAATATCTCTTAAATGACTTCCAAATTTTAGAAAATAAAATATTTAAATATATCAAATGAATATTTAATTAGTATAATACATTAAGATGAGTATGAACTACTAGTCTAAAAAACATAGCCAACAATAATATAATTCTTAGTATTAATTAAATTTAAATTAATGGTTAAATGTTCTAAATAATAGTACTATTACAAAAATAATGTGTAACATTATCAATCATCAAATCATGTGCGAATTAAATACCTTTTAAAGTATGCCAAAATATTAAATTTGATATATCTCATTGTGATACGTCCAATGACTTTTTATCACATCAATCAAACCTTGTTTAGAATTACAGAAAAATTAAAAATTATATAAGAAAAAAGTAATAAATTATTATTTTAATATTAACAAATATTCTAGAATAAGGTGAGTGTAAGAAGTGTAATATTAACAAGTCAAAGTGTTGTTTAGGTCAAATGAAATAAAAACTAGAGTTTAATAATAATATAAACAAATCAAAGAAAACAAAATATGTAGAAAAGTCAAAAAGTATGAGAGAAAATAACATTGTAAGATACTAAGAAGATCGTGGATAATGTTATCGATCACATAATCTTGTATATTTGTTTTGCCTTTAATAAACCTCATTTGGAATTAATGTGAATTAGCAAAGGAAATATGTACTTAATAGTAATAAATGTTTAGCTTAATGTTATGGAATATAGATTAATCATGAAATGGGATAATTTGATGCAATGTAATATACAAAAATCAAGTCAATGCAAATGTTTTAAAATAGAAGATTTAAAATTCTATACTAGCATATTGAAATCAAAGTAAAACATTTTAAAAAAAATATATTATTTTAAAAAATGAACATTCTAAGACGCTCAAGAGATCGAGCATAAAACTTACAATAAAATATAAAAAAGAATATTTAGTTTGATAAAGCTCATTGCAAAGAGATTGATAACTTTTGTTTCATCTCGATGAGATATAATTTAGAATTGTTATAAATTACTAAATTAAATAAGGATAAATAATAAGAAATTTATTTTTTTAATAATAAGGAAACATATAATAATTTTGAAATGAGATAAATAAGAAATGTGACATAAAATAGCAAAACAAAAATTATGTTTATACGATATGAGAATTAGTGTTTCATACTAATATAAACAAATCTATCTAACATTTTTGAACAAATAAGATAAACTATTTGCGAAAGTTGTAGTCCAAGTTGCTAAGAAAATATAGTGTAGCATTCTTGATCGTATAATCAGGATCGAATTAAATGTCTAATAAAACATGCTAAAATCTTAAAAGGTTTTAAAAATACAAGAATAAATATTTTATTAGATAGAACTCACCAAATGGGTTAAACAACATCTGTTTCATCTCAATCAAACCTTTTTCAGAATTACTATGAATCACAAATCTAAAAAAGAGTTAAAAATTATTCAACAAATATTAAACATGGATTAATATAATTTGATATAATATAATATAACCAAATTAAATTGATCAAAAGGACACAAGGGTTGAGAATTAGAGCTTCATATTAATATAATCAAGCCAAAAAGTAAATTTTGAATAAATGTAAAAATTCTACAACAGAGTTGCATTCTGTGATACTAGTTATATTTTGTGTAAATGTTTTGATTACCAAATGAAGCTCGAATTGAAATGTCACATAACCCATGAACAACTTTTTGAAAATAATATTTTAATGAATATAAAATTTTTAACATTCAATTTGGTTGATTTTATCAAGTGAGATTGACATTTGTTGTCTTTATAAGACCTCATTTTGAAATGTTGTAAAACACAAAAATAAACTATCACAAAAAGTATTTTTTTTTATATTAACTAAATATATATATATATATATATAGAAAATGAGTTAAATTAACGTAATGCAATACAACAAAATAATACAACTTAAAGGTCAAATCATACGAGATTTAGATTTATGTAATGGTAGAAACATATCAAAACAAGAAATTTGAATAAATGAGATAATTTTTAAAGGAAGGTTGCAATTCATGATACTAAGGAGATACAATATAACAGTCTCGATCATGAAATTCTAATTAAGTTAAATGCCTTGTAGAACATACCAATGCCATAAAAAATTTTGAAATAAAAAAATAAATATTTAATTAGATAAAGGTTGTTGAGGGAAGTCCAATGATATTTCTTTTGTCACAATTGAATCTCGTTTAGAATTTCTATAAAGTATGAAAATAAATAAGCATGATAACAATTTTTTTGATATTAAGTAAAGATATGATAAGACTAAAAATGCATAAATTGAAGCAATTTAATATAGTCAAATCAAAGGAGAAATTTTTAATAAATGAAATAAATTATGTGTGAAAGTTGTATTCAAAGACACTAAGGGATTAAGTACAACATAATTAATCATCAAATGGGTAAAAATTAAATTTCTTACACAGAATAAAAAAACCTTAATGAATTTGGTAAATAATAAAATTAATATTGAGTTAGATAGAACTCATCAAGATGAGCTAAAAAAAGTTTGTTTCATCTTGATTAGGCCATGTTTGGAAATATCAAGAATAATCAAGATGAGTCCAACAATTTTTTATCCATCTTCATTAGATATTGTTTAAAGTTAAAGAGAATTACCAAAGTAACAAAATAATTTTTTATATTCTAAGAATATATAATAAAGTTGAATTTAGATAAACTGTAGGAATGTTCCATAGCAAAATCGAAGTGATGTAAAGGTCACTTGAGATGAGATTTCAAATTACATAATAATAACCAAATCAAAACAAAAAGTTTGAAAAAATGTGATAAACTACAAAAAAATGTTCCGTTATGAACGAATGTAATTATCACAAGACATGTGCAAAAATGTAAAAATGGTATTTTAAAATATAATAAACGAATGTTTAATTTCATATAACTGGTTAAGATGAGTCCAACAATATCTTTTCATCTCTATCAGACCATGATAAAAATTATTGGAAATTACCATTCTAATGAAATATAAATTATAATAAATTTGTTTTTTAATATTAATGACGAATAAGTCAAATCTAAAATGCGATAAATTTAAGCAACATAATATTGCCAAATCAAATAAAACAATTTGAAAAAAATGGGATAAATTATGTACGAAAGCTACATTTAAATATAAGGAGACAGAGCATAACATTCATTATATCAAACCTTGTATGAACTAAAATGTCACAAAAAGTATGCCAAAATCTTATAAACTAAAATCTTTAAAAATATCAAAAAATATTATTAAATTTGGTAGAGCCTATCACAGTTAATCCAATGACGTTTCTTTTGTTTTGATTATAGCAAGCTCCTAATTACGATGAATTTCAAAATTAAATAAACAAAAAAGTTATTATTTTAAATATTAAGTAAATAAATAACATTTCTAGAATGAGATGGATTTAAGAAATATAATATAAAATGTTTAAGTAATGTTAAGGTTGCATAAGAGTAGAATTAGAGTTTTATATTAATATAATCAAATCAAACATAAAAATTTGATAAAAATGGTATATTTTACAAAAGAATTATGAGGTAATGTATAAAGTAGGTTGAGAATAACATTCTCCAACATGTAATAGGCAAGAATATGTTGTCTGATAAAACATGCTAAAACAAAAAACATTTAAAAATATATAAATAATTATTTAATTATATAAGGCTCATTGAGTAATGCCAAACAACTTTTGTTTCATATTGATGAGTCCTTATTATGAATTACCAAAGCAAATAAGAACTAAAGAGAAATAAAATATTATTTTAATATTATAAAAATATAAATAAAAGTAAATATGAAGTAAGCTGAAGCAATGCAACATCACCAATTAGTGCAAATGACACACAATAAGTGACAGAGTTACCTATAAATAAAATAAAGTCAAAGCAAAACATCAGTAAATATGAGATATATTATACAAAAATGTCAATCTAAAATGCTTAGCCGATCAGGAGTATCATTATTGAAAGTCGAATATGATAAAAGAAATGTTTCATAAAATAAAACAAAATCATAGAAAATTAAAGATTTTAAATTAAAAACAATGAGTCATTAATTGGACATAGCTTATTGAGATGAGTTTGTTAATATTTTTGTGTTTACTATACCTTGTTTGAAAGTTTTGTGAGTTGACAAAGTAAATAAGTAAGCATATTAATAAAATAATTTTTAATGTTAATCATGTACATATTAATGCTACTAGAATGAGATATGCCAAAGAAATATAATATAACCTAATGAAAGACATGTAAATGTCATAAGAGAGGAGATTCAAGTTACATAGGCAAAAAAAGTCACATTATCGGACACCAGATAGAAAAATTGTGACATCCTTATTAGCTAAATATTGTATGAACTATAACAACTAGTAAATAATTTAAAAATATTAGAAAATAATATATTTTAAAAATATAAAAATGATTAATTAAATTGATCTAACTCATTTACATTGGTCCATTGATATTTTCTTATTATTATTGAGACCCCATTTCGAATTAATATGAATTACCAACATACAAATTTATAAATAATAATAAATTATTATTTTAATAAAAAATAAAATTTACATAATAACTATGATGTGATAAATTGAAGCAATATAACATAAAGAATTTGAGAAAAAATTTGATTAATTGAGATTAATTTTTTGGGAAAGCTACATTCTAAAATAAAAAAAAAGATAACCTATAACACTCTTGATGCTCACATCAATTATAAAATAGTATATCTATTTAAGCCAAAGCAATGCAAAAAATTATTTTAAAACATAAAGAATCAATATTGAAATTGATAGAGTTCAACGTGATTAGTTTGATGACTCTTATTTCATTTCAATCAAACAAAAATTTTAATTGTTGTGAATTACCAAATTAAATAGGCATAAATAATATTAAACAATAATTTCAGCAAATAGTTAACATATAATAAACCTTGAATGAGATAAATGTATCAAAAATAATATTAGAGAAATCAAAGTGACATTATGGATGCATGGATTAGAATTAAAGCTTCATAGTTTTAGAACAAATCAAATTAAAAAATTTGAGAAACTGTGCATAACAAAGTTGCATTTCAAGTTACTAAGGATATGAATATAACATTCTTGATCATATAATTAGGTATGAATTGAATTTTTTTGAAATTGTGCAAAAATCATAAAAAGTTTAAAATATACATATCAATATTTTGTTGGATAAAGCTATTCAAGTTGACTCAAATGATTTTTGTTAAATTTTAATTGGGTTTTATTTGAAATTAATGTGAATTAACAAAGTAAATAAGCATAAATAACAATAAATTATTATTTTAACATTATGTAAAGATATGTTATTGCATAAATTAATTGAATTCATGTAACGAAATATAACCAAATCAAATCAATGTATGACTAAATATTAATATAACCAAATCAAAGAAAAAACAGTAAGAAAATGAGACAAATTATATAAAAATTTCCACTCCAATATACTTTACAGATCAAGAGTATCATTTTCTATCATCAAATGAGGTACGAAGTAAAATTTCTTATAAAGGTATTTCAAAACATTAGAAAAAAAAACTAAAAACCATAAAAAGGAACATTTAATTTGACAATGATTTTTGAGATGATTATAATCACATATGCTACATGTTGATTAGAACGTGATTGAATTTATTGATAATTACAAAGTTCACTAGAATAAATAATAATACAATACTATTTAGTATTAGATAAATATATATTAAAATAGAAATGAGATAAATATCATAAAAGTCATACCACTACAATTTTAGGTTCATATGATAAATATAATCAAATTAGAGAAAATAATTTAAAGAAATAACATAAATTATAACAAAAAGTTATATTCCAAGTTATTAAGGGATTGGATTGTAATATTCTAGATTGTTCATGCATGTATGACTCAAAATATCTAGTAAAGCGTGATAAAGTCTTTAAAAACATAATTTAAAATATTAAAAAATATTTAATTAGCAAGACCTCATCAATGTGACTCCAATGATGTTCATTTTAATATTATGTAAAAATATATTAATGCTAAAATGAGACAAATTAAAGTAAAGTCATACAAACAAATCAAGTCAAAATATTCAATTAATATGTTAAATTGTGTGGAAAAGTTTCATTTCTCATTAGTAAGGGTGTCATATACAAAACCCTTGATCAACAAATATATTATAAATTGAATATCTTGTAAATAATGCATAAACAAAATAAAAAGTTTTAAAATATGTATAAAAATATTTTTTATTTAGTATAAGTAATTAATATATTTTATTTAGTATAAGTAATTAATATTTTATTTACAGAGATATAGCATAACTTTTTCGACCATCAAACTTGGTATGAACTCAAAGGAGTCATAAAACATGCAAAAACACTACAAAATAAAAAGAAGAAAACAATTTGTCATCTCGATTGGGTGTTGCCAGAATTTACCACCAATTGGAAATGTAAATAATCATACATAAACAAACAATATTTTTGAATATTAGTCATATATATATTAAGATAAAATTATATAAATTGAAAAAAATATAATATTATCAAATCTTTGCAAAATATTTCAAGAACTGAGATAAATAGTTTTGGAAAGTTGCATTCAAAAATATTAATGAGATAAAATGTAACATTGATAATCATCAAATCATGTACAAATAAAAATTCATTATAAAACATGCTGAAATATTAGGAAGGTATCAAAAAATATATAAATGAATGTTTAAAATGATAAAGTTTGTTGTGATGATTCTAACCATGTCTGTATTTCCTTGATCATTTCTTTGGAATTAGTGCAAATTACAAAATTTTTAAAATAATAAATGATTTATTTATTACTAAAAAATATATTACAAATATAAATTAAAATAAATTTAAAATATTTAATATAAACAAATCAAAGTTATGCTTTGGTCATGAGAGAGAAGAATTAAGGTATCATAGTAATATAATCAAATCGAAGCAAAAACATTGATGAAATAAAATAAATCGTACAAGAAAATTTTTTCCATGACACCAAGGATATGAAGTGAAATTTTCTCAATTGTATAATTAGATAAAAATAAATATTTAATGAAAGACAAGCCAAAATAGTAGAAAATAAAATATTAGAAATAAAAAATTAATTTTTTTATTTGATAGAGCAAAACAAGATGTGTTCAATAACACTTATTCTTTCCTAATCAATCCACATTAGATTTTCTATAAATTACCATAGTAAATAATCCTAAATAATATTAAATCATTATTTAGGTAATAAGTATATAAATATTAAAGTAGAATAAAAATAAATTTAAGTAATTTAAAAATAACCAAATCAAAATGATATAAAGGACACATGAATGGAGAATTTTAATTTCATAGTATTATTACTGATTCATATTGAGAATTTAAAGTAAGATAAATTTTGAAATACTGTTTCATTTACAGATAATAATGAGACCTGTTCTAATAGTCTCAATCATTGAATTATGTGTGAATAAAAATATTTTGGAAATCATATAAAAACCATAAAAAATAATAAAATATATAGAAATATAAAAAAAATATTGTTTAATTAGATAGAGCTCATTGAGACTATTCAAATAAAGTTTTCTTCATCTTAATCAGATCTCATTTTGAATTACTATGAATTAATAAACTAAATAACCAAAAGTAATAACAAATAATCATTTTACTATAATGTAAATACATATTATAGTTGAAATAAGATAAATTTATGTAATAAAATAAAACAAAATCGAAGATGTTTTGGTCATAAGAAATATAACATATAGTTAATTAGTAATATGACAAAAGCAAAGAAATTCTTTAAGAAAATTAGATAAACTTTTTAAGGAATTTTTATGCCATGGCACTAAGAATATCATATTTAATATCCTCTATCATTAAATCAAGAATCAATCAAAATGCCTTATAAATCATGCTAAAATCCTAGAACTAATAAAAACTAAAAAAATATAACATCAATATTTAAAAAAAAATTAGTATTTCATTACAAAGTAATATATATTAAAGTTAAAATATGATAAATTAAACAAATATAATATGACTATGTCAAGGCAATTTGAAGGTTACATAAGATGTTGTTTAGATTAACATAGCAATTTAATAAAATAAAAATGAAAAATTTTGGGGAAATTAGATAAATTGTATAAAAAATTTGTATTCTAAGACACTAAGCCAAATAGGTTTATTTTATAGAGCTTGTCAAAATATTTAAACATACAAATAGGTTTATTTTATTTGATAGAGCTTGTCAAAATATTTCCAAGAATGTTTGCTTCATTTATATTTGGCAATATTTCAATTTTTGTGAATTAACAATGAAAATAACCACAAATAAGAATAAATTATTATTTTAATAGTAAGTAAATATATATTAATGCTCAAATGAGATAAATTAAATCAATATAACATGGTGATAGTAAATTGACACAAATGTTGCATCAAAGATTTAGAGTTACATTTTAATGCAACAAAATCAAAGCAAAAACTTAGAAGAAATGAGGCAACTTCTCCGAAAAAGATACATTCAAATACACCAATAAGGACAAATGTAAAACCCTAGACCATCAAATCAGGTACAAATCAAATGTCTCATATGACATGAAAAAACCTAAGAAAATAAAGTGTTTGAATAAATAAATATTTAATTGGGTAGAGGTCGCTCAGATGACTCCAATGATGTTTACTTAGTCTAGATTGGGCTTATCACGGATTATTACAAATTGCAACAAAAATAGGCAAAAAGAATTAAAAAATATTATTTTAATTTTAAGCAAATATATATTACTGCCTAAATGAGTTGAAATTAAGAAATTTAATATGAACAATTGAAAAAAAATCTAAAGGTCACATAACAAGAGAATAAGATTTTCATGATAGTATAAGAAATTCTAAAAATATTTGTAGAAAAGAGACAAATTATTTGAAACACTGGCATTCCAAGACACTGATGAAATTGAGTGTAAAATCACCAATCACCAAATCATGAATGAATCTAAATATTACAAACATCATCACAAAACCCATAAAAATAAAATATTTAAAAAATTAAAAAATTAGTATTTATTAAGATTTGTTTTATCAAGTTATTTTGCGTGACATTTGTTTCATTTTGATCGAATATCATTTGCAATAATTGTGAATGATCAATGAAAATAAGCATGAAAATATTAAAGTTTTTAAATTTTTTTTAAATATATAATAACGATAAATTTAGATCAATTGTAGGAATGAAATTTAATAAAACAAAAATAATATAAATGAGAAATGAGTGCAATGTTAGAGTTTCATAGTAATGAGACTTAGTGAAAGATAAATATTTCAAGAATGAATTAAATTATGTAGACAAGTTGCATTACAAAAAACTAAAGAGATTATGATTAACTCCTTAATCATCAAATAAGGTAGAAATTAAAACAACTCATAAAGTATGATAAAAAAAGATAAAGAGTATAATCTTTGAAAATATGAAAACGTATTTTTATTTTGATAGAGCCTTTCGAGACAATTCAAATGGCATATATTACAACTCAAATGTAATTATTTTAGAGTAACTATGAATTACAAAATTAAATAACAAATAATAACAACAAAATATTATTTTAATAATAAGTATATATATATATATCAAAGTTCAAAAAAAATAAATTGAAGAACCTTAACATAACAAAATTTATGTTAGTTGAAGGTGACGTGAGAGAATGATTAGAATTTCATAGTAATATAACATAATCAAAGAGAAACAATCAACTGTAACATCCTTAACCAATAAATCATTTGCAAATAAAAATATATCACAATTATGCCAATATTTTACAAAATAAAATATTTGAAAATGTAAAAATAAATATTTAATTGGATTTATTTTATTGAAATGAGTTAAAAAACAATTTTCCATCTCAATCATGCCATATGTGAAGTTACAGAGAATTACCAAAAGAAATAAGAATAAGCAATTATAAATTATTAGTTTAATATTATAGAAATATATATTAATGATGAAATGAGATGGATTGATGCAAGGTAATATAACCAATTAACACTTCACTAAATATCACATAATAGGATACATAGAGTTACATATTAGTATAGCTAAATCAAAGTAAAAAAGATTAAGAAATTGGATATGTTAAATGTGAAATTTGTATTCCAATATACTATAGAGATAGAGTGTAATATCTTCAATAGTGAAATCTCATATGAGTTTAAATGTCTCGTAAATTATGCCAAAGTGTTTGAAGATAAAATATTTAAAATACAAAATTAATATTTAATTTTCTAATTCTATTGAAGATGATTGTCATGATAGTTTTGCCATCTCCAAAGGACCTCATTTAAAATTATAATGAATTATCAATCTAAAAGATTATAAATAATAGTAAAGCTTTTTTATTTTTAGTTGAGTATATATAGAAGCTAAAGTGAGATAAACATAAGAAATATGATATAACCATGCCATAAACAATTTTGAAATTAAATAAATTTTATAGGAAAAGTTACATTTCAAGACATTATACAGGTATAGTCATACTTTATCAATTATTAAATCAAGCAAGGAATAAAATACATCTAAGGCTTGACAAAACCTTAAAAATTAAAGCCTTTCAAATAAAAAAACATATTTCTTTTAATAGAGCTCATCGTGACAAGTCTAATGACCTTTGTTCCATCTATATCATACCAAGTTTGGGATACTATGACTTACCAAATTAAATAAGTAATTATTACAATGAATTCTTATTTTAATTGCGAGTAAATAAGAAATAAGTCTAGAATTACATGAAAGTAAGAAATGTAACATAAACAAATCAAAAAGATGTTAAGGTCACATGATATGTGAATTAGAGTTTCATAATAATAAAAGAAATGAAAACAAACAATTTGACAAAATAAGATAAATTGCTTGGGAAATTCAAATTTCAAGACACTAAGTAAATCAAGTGTAGCATTCTCAATAATTTAATCATGCATGAATCTAGTGACTTGTAAAACATGCAAAAACTACAGACAAATTAAAAAAATAAAATAGATTTTTTAATTAGATAAAGCTTGTAGAGTCAATTCTAATGATATTGCTTGTATCATGACGAGACCTTCCATGAAATTTCTACAAACTGCAAGTCAAATAAGAGTTAAATAATACAAAATTATTATTTTAATCTTATTGAAAGTTATATTAAAACTAAAATAAAATAATTTGATATAATAAAATATAACAAAATCAAACAAGCATAAATGTAAAACAATACAAGATTTAGAGTTCCATATTATTCAATCAAATTACATTCCAAGATAATCATGATTCCAAGTGAACATTTTCAATCAACAAATAAGGTATGAATGGAAATGCTTCATATAGTAAACAAAACCTCTGAGAATAAAATATTTAAAAATTTAGAAATGATTATTTACTTCAAAAAACTTAATAAGAAGATTATGATGATGTTTATTTCAACTATATCATACATTATTTGAAATTACATTTAGTTACCAAAAAAATGAACAAGCAAGGTAATAAAATAAGTTTTTAGTATTCAGAAAATATATATTAAAGTAAAATAAGATAAACCAAATGAATGACACATCGCCAAACTAAACAAACATGAATGTCACACAATAGGAGCTTAGAATTGTATAGTATTTTAATGATATCAAAGCAATCCATTTTAAAAATGTGCAAAATTAGAAGAAAAAGTTAGTCTCCAACATTTTAAATATAAAGAGTTTAATATTTTTAAATGACAAATCATATATGAATTAATATGTTTTGTAAAAAATGACAAAACCAAATCATATATTTAATTAGATAAAGATCCTCTAGTTGAGTTCAATGACATTTGACTCATTTCGATCAAAAATGGTCCAAAATGTTTTGGACTTGACAAATTAAATATGCATATTAAGGTTTTGAAAAGACTTGTTAAAGCTAAAATGGGATAAGTTGATGTCTTGAAATATAACAAAATCAAATCAATACAAATGTCATGAGTGGAAAATTGGAGTCATGTACTAATATAACCAATTCAAACAAAAACATTTAAAAAATGAGATAAATTGTATGGAAAACTTCCATTCCATGACATCAAGAAGTTCAAGTGTAACATTTGTTATCATCAAATCAATTATGAATTTAAATATTTGAAAAGTGGGCCCAAACATAGTAAAAATTTAAAAACTATAATAAATAATTACTTAATTGGATGAAGAGTTGAGCCTAATCGCATTTATCACATCTCAATTGACTTCATTTCAAATGATAGTGAATTACCAATTTAAATATGCATAAAATATAACAATTTCATATTTAAATATTAAGTAAATTAATGCTAAATGTGAAATTAGATAAATTTAAGAAATTTAATAAAGCAAAATAAAGCCTTGTATAAGCCAAACAAATGATTATTAAGTTTTATATAGTAATATGACCAAATGCAGAAAAAATTGAAGAAATGTGATAAATGGTATATAAATGTTATTTTTTAGCATGCTAAGGAGAGAGCATTTAACATTCTAGATTGTAAAAAATGTATGAATGAAAATATCTCATAAACATGCAAAAAGCATGCAAAATAAAATATATTAAAAAAATAATATTTAATTTGATACTAGTCATCATTGTAGGTCAATGATGTTTGCCTCCCCTATATTTGACTTTGTTTAGAATTATTATAATATAAAAAATAAATAAGAATAAAATATTTGATAAATTGTATGTGATTATAATATAAGATTCTAAGTATTTCAAGCATAGTATCTTTGATCCTCTCATTATTGATGAATCAAATGCCTTATGAAGCATGCCAAAACTATTAAATATTTATAAATAGACAATGGTTTATATAATTTGATATAACTCATTGAAATAAACTCGTTAAAGTTTTTCTAATCTCCATCAAACATCATTTGGTATTTCTATGAATCAAAAATATACTAAGGGGTAGAAAAAAATAATAAATTATCATGTTAATATAAAATAAATATATATTATTGATTAAATGAGATAAACTAAAGAAATATAATATAAACTAATGAAAAAATTTCGATATTAAGATAAATTGTATGTGAAAATTGTGTTCCAAGATTCCAAGAATATACGTATAACATTCCATATCATTAATATAAGTACAAATAAAAATGTCATGTAAGGTATGTAAAAATGATACAAATAAACTATTTAAAAACTATAATAATCTATGTGTAATTTAGTAGAGGTCATTGATGGGAATCTAATGATGTTTGTTTCATCTTGATCAAACGTCATTAAGAATTATAGTTAACTACAAAAATAAACAAGGAAAAATAAAAATAAATTATTTTTTAATATTAGTATTAATATGACCAACTTTAAATGAGAATACTTGAAATAATGTAGTTTAACTCAATTAAAGCAAAATTTTTGAAGTAATGAGATTAATTTAATTGAGAAGTTACATTCTAAGATATTTATTAAATGACGATTTTGTTGTATTATATTATCTTAATCTATCTTATTTAAACTTTAATATACATTTACTTTATGTTAAAAAACAATCGACTATTATTAAATCTTGCTTAACTTGGTAATTTACAATAATTCAATGAGTCATTATTAATAAAAAATAAACACCATCGAACTCATCTCAATGAGGCGAATCAATAAAAGTTTAATTTTTACATTTAAAATGTTATATTTTTTTCTTTCGAAATGATTTATGAGACATTTCAATGCTTGCCTAATTTGTTGATCAAGAATGTTACACTCAACCTTCTTAGAATCTTTGAATGCAACTTTTGTAAAAGGGTTATCTTATTTTAAATCTTTTTCATATTAGTTAGGTTATATTATTATGTAACTTTAAATCCTCTTGCATGTTATGTTTGCATGAGTTTACTTGGTTATATTACACTGCTACAATTAACCTCATTTCAACATAGTATATATTTACTAAATTTTTAAAAAATATGTTTTTAATAATTAAGAATTATTTAGTTTATTAATTCACAATAAACCTAAAGGTGGTCAATTAGAATAAACAATATCATTAAGGTCAACTAAATGAGCTTTATCTAATTAATAATTCAATTTTTATTTTCGCTATTTTATTTCCTTTGTTTTACCTTTCTTTGCAAGATATTTCTATTTGTAATTAATTTTTTTTAAATGATAACTTTTTTATTTATATTTATTTATTTGTACAATTTTTAGTAATTCAATGCAATGAATATTTTTTTTACTTTTAAAACCTTAGAGTGCAATGTTCTCACGAAATTTATCTCTTTTCCTAAAAAGTTTCATTTTGGTTTATTTATATTACAAAGAAATACTAGTTGTCCTAACAAATGACTTTAACATCCTTTCCTTTTTATAATATTACACTGTTTCCATTCATCTTATTTGAGTTTTACTATATACTTATCAAATATTAGTAAATTAAATTACTATTATTTATGTTTTTTAAATTGAAAATTTGCATTAAGTCTAAATGAGGTCTCATCTAGAAGAAGTAAATATCATTAGACTCATCTTATTGATCTTTGCCCTATTAAATGTTAATTTTTATGGTTTAAAATTTTTAAATATATTATTTTGTAGAGTTTTAACAAGTATTGTGAGATATTTTTATATTTACTTTATTTAACAATGGAGAATATATCACTTCATCTGCTAATATTTTGTAATGCAACTTTCTCACAAAATTTAACATATTTTTCCAAAATTTTAACTTTTATTTGGTTATAATCCTATGCTACCCAAAATCTTCTCTATGTGATGTTTACGTTTCTCTAATTTTCCGATATTATATTGCTCCAAAGTTTTTCTTTACAAGTTTAATACATTTAATTCGATGTTAAAAAAATATTATTATTCAATTATATTTGATAATATGTAGTAATTCCAATTGAGGTTCTATCAAGACAAAATAAAGAACATTGTACTCATCTTCATGAGATTATTCTAATTAAATATTAATTTTCATTTTTTAAAATATTTTATTTTCAATGATTTTGGCAAGCTTTATAACTCATTCCAATTTGTACCAAATTTAAAGTTCAATGATATAGTTCTTGACCTTCTTAGTATTTTGGCATTCATTTCTCCCATAAAAGTTATCACATGTCTTCAAATTTTTAAAATTAATAGATTTTATAGCTATGTGACTCTTAATTTTCACATGGGTGACCTTTACAAAACTTAGACTTTCTTATATTAAATCACTTTAATTAATCTCATTTCAGCTTTCATATATATTTGCTTGACATTATAAGAAATCGTTTTATTATTTAGGCCCATTTATTTTTGTAATTCATAGTTATTCTAAACAGTATGATTGAGAAAAATAAATGTCATCAAACTTGTCCTAATAAAATCATCGCAATTAATTTTTTTTCATATTTTTCAATTATTTTTTACTTTTTAAATTGGCACTCCTTTGAAACATTTCAATTCGTATGTTTTATAAATTGGGGATGATGATGTAGACCTCAACGTTTCTTTGAATCCAACTTTCCTATAAGATTATCTTATTTCTTCCATTTTTTATAATTTGTTTTGTCATGTTGCTATTCAAATCTAATTCTACCATGTGACCATTACATGGCATTGATTTTGTTATGTTACATTACTTTGATTTGTCTCAAACTCTAACACTTCATTTTAAAAAATAACTAAATTTTCTTTATGGTTATTTATTTCTAGAAGTATTAGTAATTCAATGAATTTTATTAGAGGCAAAATGAAATTGTATATTTTATTAGATAATGTTCTTCTAGTTGTGTTCAATGACATTTGATTCATCTCAATTAGACCTGGTTCAAAATTACTTTGAGCTGTCAAACTAAATATGCACAATAATATTATGAAAAGATATGTTAAAGCTAAAAGGGGATAAGTCGATGTCTTGAAATATAACAAAATCAAATCAACAAAAATGTTATATGAGTGGAGAATTAGAGTCATGCAATAATATAACCAAATCAAAGAAAAACATCTTAAAAAATGAGATAAATTGTACGGAAATGTTCCATTCCAAGACACCAAGAACATTAAGTATAACATTTGTTATCATCAAGTCACTTATGAATTTATACATTAGAATAGTATGCCAAAACCCTAGAAAAAAATTTTAAAATAATATTTTAAATAATTTGTTAATTTGGTAAAGAGTAGAGTCTAATGGCATATATAACATCTTAATCAGACTTAACTTCAAATTATTGTGAATTACCAATTTAAATATACATAAAATATAATAGTTTATTATTTAGAAATTAAGTGAATTTATGTAAATGTAAAATGAGATAAATTTAACCAATTTAGTAAAACAAAATAAAGCCTTGTATAGGCCAAACAAATCTAGATTTTGTTTTATATAGTAATATAATCAAACTAGATGAGAAATTAAAATGTGATAAACGGAATATGAATGTTATATTAAAGGACACTAACGAGATAGAGTTTAATATTCTAAATTATCAAAAAATTTTGAATGAAAAACTCTTATAAACCTTCAAAAATCATGTAAAGTAAAATATTTAAAAATAAAAATATTATTATTTAATTTGGCACTGGTCGTTGCCGTTGGTCCAAAGATTTTTGTCTAACCTATATTTGACTTCATTTAGAATTACTATGAATTACAAAATAAATAAAAATAAAATATTTGATAAGTGTTTTGTGATTATAATCTAAGATACTAAGTATTTCAATCATAGCATCCTTGATCATGGAATTAATCAAGAATCAAATGTCTTATGAAGCATGTTAAAACTATTAAATATTTAAATATAGAAATATGTTCATATAATTTGATACAACTCATTGAAATGTGTTCGTCGTAATTTTTTATTCTCCACCAAACCTCATTTGGAATTTCTACGATTCAAAAATATAATAAGGCATAAAATTAATAAATTGTCATGTTAATATAAATTAAAAATATTTAATAGATTATATGTGACAAACTCAATAAACATAATATAAACAAATAATAAAAATTTATATTAAGAAAAAGTTTCTTTGAAAGTTGCATTGTAGGATATTAAGAATATTGGTGCAACATTCCACTTCGTTAATACAGGTACAAATAAAAATGCAATGTAAGGCATGTAAAAATAATACAAATAAAATATTTAAAAACTATAATAATCTTTATTTAATTTAGAAGATGTCATTGATGCGAATGTAACGATGTTTTTTTTCTCCTTGATTAAACGTATTTAAGAATATATTTTACCAAGAAAATAAATAATAAAAAATGAAAATAAATAACTTTTTTAATATTAAGTACATATATAGCAAAGTTTGAAAGAGAAAACCTAAAGGAATGTAGTTAAACTCAATCAATTTGAATGTTTTGAAAAAATAAGGTTAATTTAATTGAAAAGTTACATTTTAAGATATTTAGGAAATGAAGATTTCATTGTATTATATTATCTTAATATATCTTATTTCTACTTTAATATTCATTTACTTTTTATTAAAAAAGTAATTGGTTATTATTTAATATTATTTAACTTGGAAATTTACAATAATTCCATCAATTATTATTAAGAAAAAATAAACATCGTAAGACTCATCTCAACGAGGCCAATCAATAGAAGTTTAATGTTTACATTCAAAATGTTTTATTTTTTTCTTTTCAAAAGGTTTATGAGACATTTCGATTCCTATTTAATTTGATGATCAGGAATCCTATGCCCGATCTCCTTAGTATCATTGAATGCAACTTTTGTAGAACAATTATCTTTTTTCTAAATCTTTTTCACATTAATTATTATATATTATTTAGTAAATTTAAATCCTTTAACATGTTATGTTTACATTAATTTACTTGGTTATATTACATAGATTCAATTAACCTCATTTCAACTTAATATATATTTATTTAATTTTTAAATAATATTTTTTCATAATTAAGACCTATGTAGTTTAGTAATTCATAATAAATCAAAAGGTGGTTCATGTTAGACCAAACATATATTATTAAGCTCATCTCAATCTAATTAATTATTCAATTTCTAATTTTCTGTGTTTTATTTTACTTAGACATTTCTATTAGTAAATAATTTTTTTAAAAATTAATAACTTTTTGTTATTTATATTTTTTAATTCTACTTGTAGTAATTCAAAGCAATGAATATATTTTACATTTAGCACCCTAGAATGCAATGTTCTCGTAAAATTTATCTCTTTTCTTAAAAATGTTTTTTTTGATTTTGTTATATTATAAAGAAATACTAATTTTCTTAACACATGACTTTAACATCTTTTCCTTTTTATAATATTACATTGTTTCAATTCATCTTATTTTAGTTTTTCTATATACTTGCCAAATATTACTAAATTAATTTACAATTATTTATATCTTTAATTTGAAATTTTGCATTAAGTTTAAGGAAGCCTGATCGAGATGAAACAAATGTCGTTGGACTCATCTTGATTATTTTATCTAATTAAATGTTAATTTCTAAATATTTTATTTTGTAGAGTTTTGGTATGTATTTTGAGATATTTTGAAATGTACTTTATTTGACAATGGAGAATATTGCATTCGATCAACTTGATATTTTGTAATGCAACTTTCTCGTATAACTTAAATTATTCCTCCAAAATTTAATCTTTTATTTGGTTATACTCCTATGCTACCTAAAATCTTCTCTTATGTGATGTTCAAATTTCTTTGATTCGGTTATATTATATTCCTTCAAAGTTTTTCTTTACAAGTTTAACACATATTATTTTGATAATTAAAAAAAACATGATTATTCAATTATACTTGATAATATGTGATAAATCCAACCAAGGTTTTATCATGACAAAATAAACATCATTACACTTACCTTAATGAGATAGCTTTAATTAAATATTAATTTTTTTATTTTTTAAAATATTTTATTTTCAAATATTTTACAAGCTTTATAAGTCATTTCGATTTGTACCAAATTCAAATTCAAGAATATAGTACTTGATCTGCTTAGTATTTTGGCATTCAATTCTCCTAAAAAATTTATCACATTTCTTCAAATATTTTAAATTAGTTGAGTTTTATAGCTTTGTAACTATTAATTTTCATATGTGTGACCTTTACATAACTTAGAGTTTGATAGATTACATCAGTTTAAATCATCTCATTTCAAGTATAACATATATTTGCTTGACATTAAAAGAAATTTTTTTTAGGCTCATTTATTTCTATAATTCATAGTTATTCTAAATAGTATCATTGAAAGAAAATAAAGGTCACAAAACCAGTCCTAATAACATCATCACAATTAATTTTTTTAATATTTTTCAATTATTTTAATTTTTTATTTTTGCACTCCTTATGACACATTCAATTCGTATGTAATTTATAAATTGAGGATGATGCTTTAGACCTCAAAGTTTCTTTGAATACAACTTCTTTATAAAATTTATGTTAATTGTTCCCTTTTTATCATTGATTTTGATATGTTGCTATTAAACTCTAATTCTTCTATCGTGTGACCATTAATTTGCATTAATTTTCTTATATTTCATTCCTTTGAATTGTCTCATTTAAGCTCTAACACATACCTAATTTTAAAAAATAACTAAGTATTACTTCTGCTTATTTATTTTTCTAAGTCATAGTAATTCAAACATTTTGATTGGAGACAAAACAATGGTTGTTAAACCCATCTTGATGAGTTTAATCCAATTGAATTTTGATTTAAAAATTTTTAAATATTTATTCTATGATATATAACAATTTTAGGAAACATTTTATTTCAAACATTATTTTATGATAAATGATGTTGCATTAATTTTTCTTAATATCTTGTAATTTAAGTATCTTATATAATTTATTTCACAACATTATTTTACTAACCTTTATTTCATTATTACTTAAAAACTATAATTCTCCTCTCATGTGGCCCCATCATCACTTTGAATGGGTTATCATATATGGCTTCAAGTTGTACCCATTTAGCATTATTTTATATTTCTTTATTGTTAAGATAATAACTTATTATCATTTATGCTTGTTTTCTTTGGAAATATGAAGCAATTCCAAACAAGGTCTTATTAGACAAAACAAAGATCATCGGACTTGATTAAATAGGATTTATCAAATTTAATATTTCTTAATATTTTGTTGTTTAATTTTGGCTTATTTTATAAGAAAATTAGATTTGAACCTATTTTTTAACTCTAATTTGGTTATATTATTTTGTATCTTTAAATCTCTTTTCATATGACATTTACCTACCTTATTAAGGTTATTTTAAATTGTTTTAATTGATCCTACTTTACTAATAAAATAAATATACTTATTATTAAAATAATATTTTTCATTTACTATGTTTATTTAGCTTGATAATTCTTAGTTATTGCAAACTTTGCCCAATCGAGACGAAACAAGTATTATTAGAGTCATCAAAATGAGCTTTATCCATCAAAATGTTCATTTTATTATTTTTAAATACTTTACTTTCTAAACTTCGTTAGTTCATTTTTGATATAATTGAGGTCATTAGAACGAAACATTTTAACATCTTTTGAATGTAATTTTAGCACACAATTTTTCATATCTCTAAAAGTTTTTCATTGATTTGGCCATATTACTTTGAAACTCTAATTCTCCACTCATGTGAGCATTATAACATTTTGATTTTGATATATTATATTGCTTCAATTTATCATGTATTTTATTAACATTAAAATTATAATTTATTAAAATTATGTTTATTTAAATTTTTTTTTCGTAGTGATTATAAATGAGGTCTATTGGAGGTGAAATAGACATCATCAAAATCTTTTTGATGAGTTCTTTACAACAAAATATCCACTTTGATATTTCAATATATAATATTTTTTAAGATTTTTTATATATGATATGAGGAAGTTTTATTCATTCTTGATTTGAAGATGAAAAATGTTAAGCTCAATTTCACTAGTATCTTGGAATATAAATTTCCTAGACAATTTATTTCTTTTCTTAAAATTAGCCACTTCAATTTTTTTTATTACTATATAACTCTAAATGTCATCTCATTTGACCATTATATGTCTTTTATTTTGTTACATTACATTTTTCTTGTTTACCTTATCACAGCATTGAAATTATTTACTTAATTTGAAAATAACACTTATTCTTATATTTGCTTACCTACTTTTGTAATTCATAGTAATAGTAATGAGATCTAGTCAATATCAAAAATAGTCATTGGACTCATCTCATTTCACCTTATCTAATAATTTTTTTTTCAAATATTTTATTTTGTAAAGTTTGAGCTTTCATTACAGAACATTTTGATTTGTAACTTGTTATAATATCAAGGATGTCATACACGATCTCCATAGGATCTTAGAATGCAACTTTATTTGTACATTTCTCTACAATTCTTTAATTTTTTTTCTTTTACTATGTTATACTACAATGTATCTCTATATCTCTTATCAAGTAACTTTTATATGTCTTTTTATTTTTTATATTACATTCCTTTAATTTATCTTATCTCAATTGTAGTATTTATTTTATTAATATCAATAAAAAATTATTATTATTTATGCCATATTCATTGGTAATTTGTAATAAATATAATGACATTCCATTAAGATGTAACAGACCTTGTTGGATGCATGTAAGTGAGCTCTATCTAACTGGATATTTGTTATACATAAATAAATGTTCTATTTTTTTAATGTGGAATACTTTAAAAGACATTGATTTGCACATGGTTTTATGATAGGTATTGTTACACTCAACATCATTAATATCTTATAACACAAGTTCCCTATATATATATCTTATTTTTTAAACATTTTCACTTTATTTAGTTATAATATAGCAAAAATTTAGTTCTCCACACACATAAAATTTACATCACTTTTATTTCGTAAATTTTATTAGTTTATTTTTTTCTTATTTTAGCTTTAATATATATCTACTTGATATTGAAATAATAGTTTTTTTAGTTAATTTATTATTTTAAAATAGTTCAGAATGAATTGTTATTTTAGTATTCACTAAGTATATAATGATGCTCAAATGAGATAAATTAAAGAAGGGTAATATAGCATCCTTAATTATCAGATTGATTATAACCAAATTAAAGGGGAAAATTTGAGTTTTACAGTAAAATAACCCAATTAAAGTAAAACATTTAAACAAATGAGATACAATGTAGACCCAGCTTGCATTCTATGAAATTGATAAGATTGATTATTACATCCTTAATTTTTTGATTTGAAATAAATAAAAATGTCTCATAAAACATGTTGAAACCCATGAAAGTAAAATATTTCAACATATGTAAGTAAATGATTTGTTGGATAATGCTCATTGTAATAGTTCTAGCAATATTTGATTCATCATCATAACACTTCATTTTGAATTACTAGAAATTATTAACTAAAATAGACATAAATTTTTAATAATTTATTATTTTAATTTAAAGGAAATATATAGATTAAAGCAAAGATGAGATTGATTGAAGAAGTATAATATAACCAAATCAAAATGATGCAACAATGACATAAGAGAATATTTTGTTTTACACAGTAACATAAGAAAATCAAAGTGAAAAATTTTAAAAAATGAGATAAATTTTATGAAAATGTTGCACTCCAATTTACTAACAACAAATAAAAAATTATTATTTGTGAGTTAAAATAAAATATGTAGATTTTGTGAGGCATGTTAACATCTAAGAAAATAAAAAATTTTGAAATATATGAAGGAATATTTCACTACATAAAGCTTATCATGATGAGTCCAATCATTATCTTGTCTTAATCAGACCTTGTTTGTAAGTTCCATGAATTATGAAAAATATATGTTTAAATAATAATGAATTATGGTATTATTATTAACTAAATTTATCACAAAGTAAGATTAGATAAATTGAAGCATTGTATTGTAACCAAATAAAAGTGATATAAAGGTCACACAAGATGAGATATGCATTTAGTTTGCAATATGACAAAAATCAAATTGAAACTTTCGATGAAAATAAGATAAATTTTAAAGGAAAATTGCAGCGAAAAGCATTAAAGAAATAAATTGTAACATACTCAACTATGAAACAATGTAGAAAATGAACTTTCTCATTAAGTAAGCTAAATATCTAAGAAATAAAATATTTAAAAATATTAAAATTTAATTTTTAAAAGGAAAAAATCTAATCAAGTTTAGTTCAACAATATCTATTTTGTCTTGATTAGACCTCGCGTATAATTATTAGTATATCCTGTTTAAATAAGCATTAATATTTATAAAATATCATTTTAATATTCAAATAACCTACAATAAAGTTGAAATTTTGTGATTTGAAAAGATGTAACATATGCAATTCAAAACAATGTAAACGTGACACAATAGTAGAATTTGAGTTTAATAGTATAAGACTAATTCGAAGAAAAAACTTATAAAAACGAGTTAAATTTTATGTGAATGTGTTATTCCAATAAAATATGGTCATCAAATGTAATAAATTCAATTATGAAATAAGATATTAATTGAAATGCCTTATAAAGTGCACCACAATCTTTACAAATATAAAACATAGTATTTAGTTTGATACATTTTCACAAGACCAGACCAATTAAGTCTATTTCCACTTAATTGGTCCTCATTTCGAATTTTTATAACTTACAAAAAAAAAGAATAGTTAATAATAAAATTCTAATTTAATAACAATAAATTAATATTAAATTTGAAATGAGATAAATTAAAGAAACTTTATATAACAAATTTAGAGTGATGTACTAGTCATAGGAGAGGATATTTAGTGTTACACAATGAGACATTTTACAAAATGAGACAAATTACTCAAAAATATTGTATTCCAAGACATAAAGAAATCAAGTATAATATCTACAATTGCTAAAAATAGCTAGAAAGTAAAATGCCAAATAAAACAAGTAAAGTTAAAAAAGTTAAATATATAGAAATAAAAAATGAATAATTAATTTGGTAGAAGTCATGAAGTTGAGTCCAACCATATTTGTTACATCTCAATTGTACTTGGTTTAGAAATTACTATGAATTACAAACTTAAACATATATAAATTTTAATGAATTATCATTTTAATGTTAAGTAAATTTATATTAAAACTAAAATGAGGTAAATTAAAAAATAAATTATTTAATAGAAAAAACATCCATGATCTTTATATCATCTATAAATGCAAATATCTCATAAGGCTTGCCAAATTCATAAAAATAAAAATTTTAAAAGATATAATAAGTAAATATTTAATTTGATATAGCTTATCTAGATGTGTCCAAAATATTACTTTCAGCTTGATTAGACCTCATTTAGAATTATCATAAGTTACAAAAACAAATAAGAATAAATAATAGTAATTACTAAATTAGTATTAAATTAATAATTAATAAAATAAAATTGGTATATATTGATCCAATTTAATTTAAACAAATCAAGGTGATGTTAAGGTCACATAAGAGGAGATTTAGAGTTACACTGTAATGCAAAAAAATCAAAGAAAATACTTGAAAAAATGACAAATTGTATAAGCAAGTCACATTATAGGATGCAAAGAAGATCAGATGAAGCATCCAAGATCATTAAAATATGAAAGAATCAACATATCTTATAAAATATGCCAAAACTCTTGAAAGTAAAACATTTAGAAAGATAGAAATAAAAATTAAATAGATATAGCTCCTTAAGAAGAGTCCAAAAAATTTTGTTTCATCTCAATCAAACCTTTTTAGGAATTACTGTAAATTACTAGATAAAAAAAGCATAAATAGTTAAAACATATTGTTTTCATATTAAGTAATTATATAATAATTGTTAAAGAAATAAATTAAAGCAATATAATCTAATTAAATAAAAACAACAATGCTATAATAAAAAAATTTGACTTTTCCAGTAAAAGAATAAAATCAATGCAAAAACTTAGAAAGCATTAGATAAATTGTATTGAAGCATTGCATTTCAAGACACTAAGTAGATGGTATGTGACATCTTCTTTCATCAAATTTGGTGTGAATAAAACAATTCTCAAAAAGTGTGGTAAAACATTAGAAAATAAAATATTCAAAGATATCAAAATGAAAATTTAATTGGCTGGTTAAGATGGGTTAAATGACAATTATTTTATCTCAATCATCCATCAGTTGGAATTTTTAAAGATTTCCCTATTAAATAAGGAAAAATAATAAAATATTATTCTTTTATATCTAATAAAAATATAACAAAGTTGAAATGTGGTAAATCAAGGTAATGTTATACAAACAAATCAAAACGATGTAAAGGGTACATAATGTTAGAAATATATTTTATAAGTACTATAATTAAATCAAAGTGAAACTTTTATATTCATGATATAAATTAAAAAAAATTTGGACTCAAAGGTCTTACGAAGATAACGTATGACATCCTTAATAATCAAATTAGATACAAATTGACTTGTAAAATGAGCCAAAAGTTTGTAAAATAAAATATCTTAGAAAGCATGAATATTTAGTTGTATATAATTTAATGAGACAAGTCCAATAACTATTTTTTGTTCTTAATGAAACCTTGACTGTAATTACAAAAAATTGTTAAATTGAACAATAATAAATGATAATATGTTATTATTTTAATATAAAAAAGAATACAAGAAGGTACTATGATACTAAAGATATCAAGTGTAACATTGTCGATCATCAAAATATGTAAAAATCAAAAGCCTCATTAAACATGACAAATACCTAAAAAATAAAATACTACAGACTATAAAAAATTTACATTTATTTAGAAAGAGTTTGCTAAGAATACTTAAATGACATTTGTTTTTCCTTGATTGGTCTTCCTTCAGGATTACTACAAATTACAAAAAAACAAAAAATTGATAATAATGAACATATCAAAAAAAAGTGATGTAAATATCATAGAAAAGGAGATTTTGAGATATAAAATAATGAACACAAAAAAATATTTAAGAAACGAGATAAACAAGTGGGAAAGTTTCTTTCCATGTTGCTAAAGCGATCAAGTGTACCATCCTCAATCATCTAATGTGGTGTAATTTTAAATGTTTGTAAGTCATTGAAAAACTTTTAAAAATAAAACATTTAAAAGTGGAAAAATAAATATTTAATTAGATAGTGGAAGTTAGAGTTGCCCAAAAATATTGCATTAATTTTAATTAATCTTAGTTTTTAATTAGTTTTAATTACAAAAAAAAGTAAATAAAAATAACAATAAGTTATTATTTTAATATTATGTCAATATATGTTAATGATTAAACAAGATAAATTGAAACAATAAAAAATTAAAAATTAAAACAAACTAAAGGATACTTGAGAAAGCATTTCGAATTTTATAGTATTATATTTAAATAAAAGTGAAATTTTAAAACAATTGGATAAATTTTACTAGAAAGTTGAATTTCATGATAGTATTAAGATTTAGTTCAATATCTAAAATCATCATATTATTATTGAATTGAAATGCCCTATAAAGAATGGCAAAAATCAAGAAAATAAAATATTTAATAATATAAAATAAAATATTTTATTTGATGGAGCCACTTTGACACATATTCAATAACATTTCTTTCCTGTTGACCTAACCAAACCAAAAGGAAGAAATATGACACAACTAAATAAAAATAGTGTAAATATCACTTAAGAGAAGAATTATAGTTTCATAATGACATAACCAAATCAGAGTAAAACATTTGAAGAAGATAAATATGACTACAAAGTTTAATTCTATAATAATAAAAAGTTATAGTGTAATATCCTTATCATAAAAAATGAAATAATAAAAATAGCTAAAATATTGTACAAAAATCATTGAAAATTAAATATTTAAAAAATAAATTGAATTTTTAATTTGATGTGCTCATCTAAAATGCAACTAAAGACATTGTTTTTTTGTTAGACCTATTTTCAATTCTACACATTACCCAAGTATAAATAAGAAAAAATAAAATTAAATAAACTTTTCGAAATTTTTTATAAATGATGCTAAACCCATAGAAAAAATATATTGCTTTGATTTAATAAATTATATTTCTTAAATTTATCTCTTATCAGCTTGAATATATATTTGTTAATTTTTACAATAATAATTTAATATTATTTATGCTTATTTATGTTTGTAATTCATATTAATTCTTAGTGGGCCAATCAAGGTCAAACAAATTTCATCAACCACATCTCGAAAAGTTTTATCAGATGAAATATATGTATTTATATTTTAAAATATTTTATTTTTTATGGTTTTGGCACAATTTATATATTATTTTGATTTGCACCAAATATGACAAACAAGGATGTTATACTCGATATCATTGGTATCTTAAAACACAATTTTCTCATAAAGTGTTTCGCATTTCTTAAACTTTATAGCTTTGATTTTGTTATATTATATTGTAACACAAAATCCCATCTCATGTGGCCATTTCATTTTTTTTTGCTTCAGAATAGTATGTTCATTCTATTTATCTCATTTCCACTTTAACAGGCATTCAGTTAATATTAAAAAAATAATTTATTATTTTTTATGCTTATAGCTTTAGCAATTCATAGTAATTTGATACAATGCATGATAGAGACATCACAAATGTCGATGGACTGGTCTCGATCAGCACTAAACATCTACATAGCTATTTTTAATATTTTTAAATATTTTATTTTATGGAGTTTTAGGAAACCTTAAGAGCAATTTTTATTTGAAACTAATTTCACAATCGAGAATGCTATACTCGATCACCTTAGTATCTTGGAATGCATTTATCTCGCACAATTTAGAACAATTCTTCAAGATTTTCACTTTGATTCTGTTATATCAAAATGAAACTCTAAATCTCCTCTTGTGCAAGCATTACATTATTTTGATTAAAGTATTTTACATTACTTCTTTTAATTTAATTTTAACATTATCATATATTTACTAAGTATTAAAAAAATATTTATTATTATTTATGCCTATTTAGTTTGATAATTTGTAATAATTCTAAAAGATGTTTGATCGAGACAACAATAGACCTAGAGTCATCTCGATAAGCCTTATGTAACAAGATATTTATTTTTTAATTTTTAAATATTCTCTGTTCAATGGTTTTTTTATGTTTTATGAAAAATTTTGACTAAAACCTTATTTAATGTTGAAGGATATTACACTTGATCTCTTTAGTATCATGGAATGTAACTTTATAATACTCATTTTTCTAAATTTTTGGCATTGATTTGGATACATTACTTTGTAACATAAAATCAATACTAAAGTAACATATGCATTGCTTTTATTTTGTTATACTCTTTCGTTTAAATTTATCTCATTTCACCTTCATGATATATTTGTTTAACATTAAAAAAAATACTTTGTTATTATTTATGCTTGTTTAGTTTTTTGTAATTTGTAACAATTTTGTAATTTAGATGAAATAAACGTAATTAGATTTTTATTATTTCATTATAATGAGGCTTAAATATTAAAGTATTAATTTATTGTCATTTATGCATATATATTTTGATATTTCACAGAAACGTCAATTGAGGTTCTCTTTGGATGAAAAACCATTGCTACATTCAAATTAATGAGCTTTATACCATAAATATTTATGTTTTGCAACTTTAAATATCTTCTATTTTAGAATCCTTACATGCTTATTAGTCATTTGATTTCATGTATAATATAATGATCAAGGAAGATGCACTTGATCTTCTTTAGACTTTTTGAATTTAGATTTCTCTTATGATTTGTTTCATTTCCATAAATTTCTTCTTTTGATTTATATATTTTACTATGTAACTGTAAATGTCCTCTACCTCGACAAGTAAAATGATTTGATTTGGCAATATTATCATTTGCTTTAATTTATTAAACTTTAGTTTAGATATATATTAATTTAATATTAACATAAGCATGAATTATAATTTATTCTATGTATTCTATAATAATTACAAATTTTATCTGATTGAGGGGAAACAAATATTGTTAGACTCATTTTGATGAGCTCTATCTAATTAAATAGTAATATAACACTTTTAAATGATTTAATTTTTATTTTTTATCTTGTTTTTTAACAAGATTTTGATTTCTAGTTAAATTTTATGATAGAAAATGGGATATTACATCTCCTTAATATCCTGGATTGTAACTTAATCTTTTTTATTTCTTCAAATTATTTTTTGATATAGTCGGATTACTATATTGCTTTAAATCTTTCCCATTAACTTTATCTTAATTAACATTAAAATAATATTTTCTTTTTATTCTTATAAGTGATTTAAGTCGACACTTGCTCCAAATATGATCTAACCAAAATCAATTAGTGATTTTTGATATTTTAAAACTTTTTATTTTTTATCGATTTGACCTTAGTGAATAAAAATTTGAATTAATGTAACATTTAAAGATTTAGGATGTTACACTCTATCCCCTTATTTTCTTTTAATGCAACTTTCTCGAAAAACTTTTCTTTTATATTAGACTTTTTTTGTATGATTTAGCAATATTACTATGTAACTCAAATTACCCTTATGTGCAATCATTACATGTTTATAATTTGGTTAATTTTATTACTTTAATTTAACTTATTTCAATTTCAATATAAATTTATTTAATATTAAAATAATAATTTACTATTGGTTATGCTTATTTATTACTAAAGTCTACTTTCACTTTCATGTTTTGTTTACTTTATTTTGATTAGGATAAATTGCATTGATTGAATTTATGTCATTTCAAAATTAATATGTATTTATTTTTTTTTAAAAAAATAATTTATTATTATTTTTTCTTATGAACTTTAGTAATTCAAAATAACTCCTAACAAGTTTCAATCAAGAGAAACAAATATCATGGAACTCATCTCGACATGCTCTATCCAATGTAGTATATTTATTTTTAAGTTTTTAAATATTTTTTCTATTTTTTTGGCATGATCTTGAGAAATTTTAAATCATATCTAATTTGATGATCAAGGATGTGACACTCGATCTTGTCAATATTTTGGAATGCAAATTTTCCATTTAAATTACCATATTTTTTCAAATTTCTCACTTTAATTTGGCTACAGTAATATGAAACTCTAACTGTCTTAACCACTTTCCTTAAATTTGATTTGATTTGGTCCTATAATGTGCTTCAATTTACCCCGCTTTAGCTTTAATTTACATCTTCATAATATTTAAAAAATAATTTATTATTTTCTTATATCTTTAATTTTTAATTAACACTTAAAAAAATAAGATGCAACAATGATTTTAATCACTGGACTCATCTTGACAAGCTCAATATACATAAATACTTTTTTAAATATCATTTTAAAATGTTTTATTTTTTATGTGTTTGGCACATTTTAAGAGTATTTTTCGTTCATAATTGATTTGATAATCAATGATGCCACACTCATTCCCTTTTCCATCCTAGAATATAACTATCCTGAATAACGTATTTCAATTTATTAAAATTTTAGTCTTGATCTTCTTGTATAATAATGTAGCTCTATATCACAACACATCTAAGACTTACATGTGTTTGAACTAGTCAAATTATTGTCTCATTTTTACTTTAATATATATTTACTAAATATCAAAATAATAATTGATAATTATTATTCTTATAACCTTGTAGTTTGAGGTAATTGGAACTGTGGCTCAATCAAGATGAAACAAACATCCTCAAACATATCTTTACAATCTTGGAACATAGCTTTCCTAATCAATTTATCTCATTTCTTTAAACATTTCTCTTTGATAAAGCAATATTACGATGTAACTCTAAATCACTTATTATATGAATTTTACATATCTTTGATTTTGGTACATACATTTATTCAATTTGTTTATTTATCTGTCATATATATGTATATATATATATATCTAATATTAAAATAATTATTAACTTTAATAAAGCTATATTTTTTATTTATAATTATTATTTTTATTAATTAAAAGTAATTCATAATAAGGACTGATACAGATAAAACAAATATTTTTTGGGACATGTTGATGAGCTCTATCAAATAAAAAATTTATTTTTATATTTCTAAATATTTAATTTTTAAGGATTTTAGCATGCTTGATGAGATATTTTTATTTATAAAATTTTTAAGGGTCATGGATGTCACATTCAATCTCATTAGTGTCGTAGAATGAAACTTTATTATACAATTTATATAATTTCTTTAAATATTTTCCTTTGGTTTGGTTATATTACTATGAAACTTTAATTGTTCTCTCATGTGATCCTTATATCTCTTTTACTTAGTTAAATTATATTTCTTTAATTTATCTCATTTCATCCATTGTCTATTTAAATAACAAAATAATTTATTTTTATTTATGTAAATTTATTTTAGTATTCATTATAATTACAAAGTAGGTTTAATCAAGATGAAACAAAGATTATTGGACACATCTTAAGGAGCTTTATGCATTTAAAAATTTATTTTTATCTTTTAAGTAATTTTTAATTATTTTTGCAATTTTTAATAATTGATATTAATTTTTATTAATTTAAAAATAGAGGATGTTAAGGATGATCTCTTTCAAATCTTGAAATGCAAATTATCTAATTAATTTATCTCACTTCTTTAAATGTTTTGCTTTGATTATGTTATATTAAAATGTAACTCTAAATTTGCAAACCTATGACCTTTACTTCACTTTGATTTTGTCATGTTACATTACTTTAAGTATTTCATTTCAATTTTAATTTATGTTTATTTTTTTAAAATAATAATTAATTACAATTTATGCCCATTTTATTTTTTAATTTGCAGTAAATCAAAATGATGCCTTATCAATACGAAACAAACTTTGTTAGATTGATCACCGAAAACTCTATCCATTGAAATATTCATTTTTTTTAATTTTCAAATATTTTATTTTCTAAGGTCTTTGCATGGCTATAAAGGCATTTTTTTATATTTTCAAATATTTTATTTTTTCAAATCTTTTGCAAGGATTTGATTATAATACTATGTAAATTTAAATCACATGTGAAGGGACCTTTACATCACATTGATTTAATTGTTACGTATTTTCATTTTAATTTAATTCAACTTTAATATATATTAATTTAATATTAAAGTAATAACTTAATTTTATTTATTCTTTTGAAACAAAAGTCACTAAACAAATCTCAATGAGTACTATCTTATTAAATATTAATTTTTGTAATTTTTTTTAATTTCTAAGTTTTTGACGTGTTTTATGAGAAATTTTAATTTGTACTTTATTTGATGATCGATGATGCTACCCTTGATCTGTTTAGTATCTTGGAATGCAACTTGGATTCACATTATATCTCATTTTCATTTAGTTTTACAAATAGATTTAGGTAGATTACTATTTGATAACAAATCTCCTCTTTTGACACCTTCGCATCACTTTGAATTAGATATATTATATTTCAACAATTTATGTGATGTTATTTTTAATAAATATTACTTAATATTACATTGATATTATTTATTCCTTTCTACATTCATGATCCAAGTAATTCTAATTGGGTTTTGATTGAGACTAGGCAAATATTTTTAAATTCACCTTAATGAGAATGTAATTAAAGTTTTATTTTTATATTTTTATATATTTTCCTTGGAAGGATTTTTTAATTTTTTTAAAATCACTTTTTGATAAGAATAAAAAATCAAGGAAGTTACACTTGATACTTGCATTGTATTAGAATGGAACTTTCTTATATAATTTAGATTACTATTACTTCAAATTTCCACTCATGTGACCTTTGCATATCATTTTTTTGGTATATTTTATTCTTTTAATTCATCTCACTTTTACTTTAATTTATATTTTTTTAACATTAACATAATAATTTGTTGTTATTTATACATATTTACTTTAGTAAGTTACAATGATTTAAATCAAAGTCTAACCAAAACTAAACTAACATTATTTAATAAGTCTTGACAATCCCTTTGTCATTAAATAATTATTTTAATATTTCAATATCTAATTATGCAGGATTTTAGTACCGTTTGTGAGACCTTTGATTCGTACCTTATTTTGTGATGTATAATATTACAATCAAATTATTTAGTACCTTGGCATGTAGTATTTTTATATAATTTATCCCATTCCATCAATTCTTTTGCTCTTATTTCATTATGTTACTATAACTCTAAATTTCCTCTAATGTGATTAATATATTGACTTGACTTTCTTATATTACAATACTTCAATTTCTCTTATTTAAACTTTAATATACGTTTACTAAATATTTAAAAAATAATTATTTATTATTTCTTATTATTTTCTTTTTTAATTAGTAATAACAACAAATAAGTTTATGTTGGTATGAAACATACATCATTGAACTAAACTTGACTAGCTCTATCCAATTACAACTTTTTTATGTTCTTGAATATTTTTCTTCTTAGAGTTTTGACTTACATTAAAAATGATTTCCATTCATACCTTATTTGACAATGAAGGATGTTACACTCAACCTCCTTAATCTCTATGTATGCAAGTTTCTTATGCAATTTTTCTTACTTTCTCAAATATTTCATTTCAACTTTGTTATATTAGTATATAGCTCTAAATCACCTTCCATGTAACCTTAACATCACTTTGATTTGGTAAAGATACATTATTTGGATTTACATCTTTTCAACTTTAAAACAGGTTCACTACAAATTTTAAAAAAGAGCTTATTAATATTTCTTTTATTTACTTTCTTAATTCATTATAATTCTAAAAGTGGTCAAATCAAGATGAAATGAATCTCATTTGACTCAACTCCAAAATTTCTATACAATTAAATATGTAATGTTCTAGTTATTTTGAATACTTTAGGATATATTTTGATTCTTCATTGATTTAACAATTGAGCATGTTACATTTGATCTTTTTAGTATCTTAGAACTCACCTTTCATCTAAACTTTTTCTAATTTCCTCTATATTTTTACTTTGAATTTGTCATATTTGTATGAGTCTATAGATCTCATCTAAGTTGACCTTTGCATCATTGTCCAATGAAATATTCATTTTTATATTTTTGAATATTTATTTTTTATGGATTTGGCCTTATTTAGGATGATTTTTAATTTTACTTGAATCAATGATTAGAATAACATGAAACTAATATCATTGGACTCATTTTGATAAGTTTTGTAATATTAACTATTCTTTTTGTTTTTTAAAATTTTTTTTAATTTCTAGATATTGGCACACTTTACGAGATATTTTAATTTGCAAATGATTTTGTGATCAATAATATTATGGTTAATTTTCTTGGTATCTTGAAATGTAATATTCTATATAATTTATCTAATTTCTATATTTTCTTTGTTAATTTATTTTACGTGATTTATGAGACATTTTTATTCAATCCATATTTAACTATCGAGGATATTACAAATGATCACCTTTGTATCATGTTATATAGCTTTCTTATTTAAATTATCTTATTTATTTAAATCTTTTACATTGGTTTGATTTGGTAACAATACATTGCTTTCATTAATTTAATTTTAAACTTTCATATATGATTTTTTAATATTAAAAAGTAATTTTTTTGTTACATTTACTTATTTATTTCATAGTAGTAGTTATTTAAAACATGCACTGATCTAGATGAAACAAACATAATTAGATTTATCTCAAAAAACTCTATCAAATTAAATATTAATTTTATATTTTAAGTATTTTATTCTCTCAGACTTTCTTTTTTAGTGAGTCACTTCAAATTGTAACATGTTTGATCATGAAAGATGTTACACTCGATTTCTTTAATATCATGCACCAAAAATTTCTCATAAAATATCTACTTTATTAAAACTTTTGCCTCTAATTTGGTTATATTTCAAATGAAGTCTTTTACTCAAAATATTTGTTCCAATTTAGTTATATTATTATATAACTCTAAATCACCTCTCGTGTGTCCTTAACGTCACTTTAATTCTGCTATATTTTACTGCTTCAATTTGTCTCCTTTTGTCTTTAATATATGTTTACTTATTATTGAAGTAATAATTTATTACTACGTACACTTGTTAACTCAAATAAATCTCAATAATTCATAACTAGGTCAAATCAATAAGAAGAAAATCACATTAGAGTTTGATGATCCCTATCTAATAAAGTAATCATTTCTACAAATTGAAGTATTTTATTTTATAGCATTTTGGCATTTTATGCAAGATATTTTGATTCATACTATATTTGATGATAGAGGTGTTATGCTTGATCTCCTTAGATTCTTTGAGTGCACATTTATCATACAATTGAACACATTTTTTTAATTTTTTCTTTTATTTGGTTATATTAATTTCTAACTCTAACTTTACTCTTATGTGACCTTTACATTGTTCTAATTTGGTTATACTATATTGCATCAATTTATCACTTATTAAGTTCAATATATAGTTATTTAAAATTAATATAAAAAATTATTATTATTTATTATTATTTATTATTATTTACTTTATTAATTCATAGTGTTTCAAAGGAGTTTTGAATAAGACAGAACAAATATTGTATGACTTCCCTCCATGAGTTATATTTAACTAAAATATATTTTTTTTAGATCTTAAATATCCTATTTTCTAGTTTTTTATTAGAATTTATAAGACATGTTAATTTTATCTTATTTTATGATCGAGGATGTCGCACTCTATGCCCTTAATACTTTGCTATACAAATTTCTTATATAATTTAACTCACTTTTTCAAATGTTTCTCTTCCATTTTATTATATCATTATGAAGCTCTAATTCCTTTATCTCGTGACATTTGCATCATTTTTAATTTGTTATATTATAATGTATCAATTTAACTCGTTTCAACTTTAACATATATTTACTTAATATTAAAATAATAATCTATTATCATTTAAGCTTATTATCTTTGGCAATTTATAAAATTTTCAAATGTGGTTTGATAAAAAAAACATTGTTAAGCACATCTTGATGATCTCTATGCAATGAAATATTCATCATTATATTTTTTTAAAATATTTTATTTTTATGATTTTGGAAGATAATATGAGAAATTTTGTTAGGTAATTGATTTGTCAATTAAGTATGTCTCACTCAAGCACCATTGTTTCATGCAAATGCACCATTTCCTCATAGTTTATCTTATTTTTTCAAATTATTGTTTGATTATATTATTTTGGTACTATAAATCTAATATTTTGTCATTTGGAAAACATTATATTTCTTGTATTATATTTCTTCTATTTGACTCCTTTGTTTAACATATATTTGCTTATTATAGAAATAATAATTGTGTTATTATTTTTTCTTATTGACTTTAATAATTCATGACAATTTTAAGTGAGGTTCTAATGAGATGAAAAAAATGTCTTTGGTCTCATTTACACAATCTATATCAAATACATTAAAAAATTTTTAAATATGTTATTTACATGGGTTTTGGCATGCTTTACAACATAGTTTGATTTGTACCATATTTGATGGTCAAGGATGTTAGACATGATCTGCTCAGCATTTTGCAACGTGATTTTCCCATATAATTTGTCATAGATTTTTAAATTTTTTTATTTTTTTAGCATATTACTATGCATATCTAAATCTCTTATCGTGTAACATTTATATCGCTTCATTTTGGTTATAATTCATTACTTCAACTTATAACCTTTATCTTTAATATATATTTATTTAGTATTAAAATAACACTTTTTTATTACTTTTCTTATTTACATTAGTAATTTGTAATGATTTCAATCAAGGGTCCACTAAGATAAAATGAATGATGTTCCAGTCATCCAGATGGGATGTATAGCAAAAATTATTAGATAATGTAATTCATACATGATTTGACAACTTTGGATGTCACACTCATACTCTTATTTACATTGGAATGCAACTTTCTTATTTCAATTATCCCATTTTTTCTATTATTTTTTTTACTAACACTCAGTTATATTATATAATATGTATTTATCTCATATTAGGTTTATTATATATCTATTTAATATTAACAAAATAATTAATTACTTTTTTCTAGTCTTTTAATCTTGTAATTTGTAGTAATTTCAAATGTGATATGGCTGAGATGAAGTAGATGTCGTCGCACTTAGCTCAATGAATTTTATCCAATTATATACTCATTTCTATATTTAAAATATTTTATTTATATGATTTTGGTAGTCCTTAGAGACATTTTTATTTATATTTTATTTAATGATAAATAATGTTACACTCGATCTTTGTGATACCTTGGAAAACCACAATTTTGTATAATTTGTTCTATTTTTTTAATATTTTTCTTTAATTTTTTCATATTTCTATGTTAGTCTACATCTCCTCTTGTGTGATCCTTATGTTGTCTTAATTTAGTTGCATTATGTTACTTCATTTTTTTCTATTCTATCTTTAATATATATTTAATTAATATTTAAGTAAAACTTCATTATTATTTATGATTTTTTTACTTTGATAATTCATAGTAATTCTTTACATGCTATGGGGGAGATAAAATAGACATCGTTGGACTTATCTCAAAAAGCTCAATCCATGTGAATATTCATTTTTATAATCTGTACAAGAAATTTCAAATCATACAGATTTTGTTAGTCTAGTCTATTATGCTTAGTCTCTTTATTATCTTGGAACATAATCATCCTAAATAATGTGTCTCGTTTATTTTAAATTTTCATTTTGCAATACTATTCTATTATTTACCATGACTTCTCTTGTTTGATGTTTACATTGGTTTGATTTTGCTATAATATGTTGCTTCACTTTTTCACATTTCTGCTTTAATATATATGTTAATGTTAAAACATTATTTTCTTATTATCTTTCCTTATTTAATTTTATTTCACAAAAATTTTAGATGAGGTTCAATCGAGATAAAATAAATGTTGGGATAAAGTTGACAAGCTCTATTAAATGATTTTGCAACTTATGAAATATTTTGATATATGCATTATTTGGTGATCGAGGATGTTACACTAAATTTTTTTAGTATCTTAGTGTGCAATATTTTGTACAATTTATCTGCTTTTCTTCAATGCTTTTCCAATAATATGGGTATATTACTAAGAAACTCTATTTCTTATCTTATTTGACCTTTACATAACTTTGACTTGATTATATTACATGTTGGATCAATTTATCACTATTCAGCTTTTCTATTTATTTACCTAACATTAAAAAATGTCGTTAGACTCATTTAGTTGATCTCTGTGTGATTAAATACTTATTTTTTAAATTTTTTAAAACATTTATTTTTTTAATTACATTTATCAGAAATTTCAATGTTTATCTTCTTTGATGATTGCATATACCATACTATATTTCTTTAGTATCAACAAATCAATATTTCTTATTTAATTTACCTCATTTCTTAAAATTTTTTCTTTTCATTTAGTTATATCACTATATCTATGACTTTAGTTTCATTTTGAATTATTTATATAAAATTTCTTCATTTTATCTCATTTTAACTTTAATATATATATATATATATATATATATATACACTTCATATTTAAGTAGTAATTTATAATTATTTATGTTTATTTATCTTCATAATATCTTGAAAATTTGTAGTAATTCTAAGTGAGATCTGATTAAGATAAAACAAACATCATTCTACTCTTATCAAAGAGTTATATCCATTTAATATTCATTTTTACACATTTAGATATGTAGTTTTTATGGTTTTAGTAGGTTTTGTGTCATTTTGATTTCTTCTACGTTTGACGATCAAAGATGTCCTAATCTAACAATTTAATATCTTAGAAAGCAACTTTCTTATATTATTTATATTCATTTTAAATTTTGTTCTTTGATTTGGTTATATTTTTATATAACTATAAATCTTCTATTATGTGACCTTAACATCTCTTTTATTTTTATTTGAAGTATAACATAAAAACAAATAATTTGTTAAGGTTTCTATTTATTTATTATGATAATTCAAATAATTTAAAATGAGTTCTTATCAAGATAAAACAAACATCTCTAGAATCATCTTAACAAAAACTATCTAATTAAATATTTCTTTGCATATTTTTTAATATTCAATTTTCTCAAAATTTGGCAAGCTTTTCATTATATTTTGATTCAATCAAGATTTAATGATTGAGGATGCCATGCTTGATCTTGTTAATATCTTGGAGTGTAACTTTCACATACAGTTTATCCCACTTCTTCAAAATATTTGCTTTTATTTAGGTATAGTATTTTGAAACTTCAATTCTCATATTTTGTGACCATTACATTATTTTTAATTTGTTATGTTATTTTTCTTAAATTTATCTCATTTTAGTTTTAAAATATATTAACATATTATTAAAATAAAATATTATCACTTTCTACAATTATTTACTTTGTTAATTCATTAAAATACCAAACTAGGTTTGATCAACAAAAAAACTTTGTTAAGGGAGTCTCATTAAGCTCTTTCTAATTAGTTATTCATTTTCATATTTATAAAACTTTTTATAGTATCAGAAAACTTTTTGTGATACATTGATTCACACCTTACTTCATAAATGAAAATGTCGCACTCAATATCCTTAGTATCTTTGAAGGAACGTTTATTGTATAATTTATGTTATTTCTCTAATTTTTTTATTTGTTTATAATATTATGTTAGTTTGAATCTCCTCTAGTGAGACATTTACATCATTTTGACTAGCATTTTTTACATTGCTTCAATTTATCTCAGTTCACCTTTATCATATATTTACTTCTAGAACAAATAATAACTAATTATTATTATGGTTATTTTCGTTAATAATTCATAATAATTCCAAACGAGGTTTGATCGACATGTAACAAACTTAGTTCGACTCCACTGAAGAAGCTTCATTTAATTAAACTAATTTTTTTTTAAATTCTATTTTTAAAGGCTTTGACATTTATTGTGAGATATTTTGATTTATATATCATTTGATAATCAATGATGCTAGAATCAAGCTCTTCAACATCTTCGAATACAAATTTTCAACACAATTTACCCCATTTCAGATTATTTGCTCTTACATGGATATACTGTAGCATAATTCTAAATCTCTTATTGTGTTAGCTTTAGATTTCTTTGATTTCATTATATAACATTACCTTAATTTAGCTCATGATTAAAATTTTTAGTTTGTTGTAATTCAAAACATTATTTAATCAAAATGAAAGAAGTGTTATTGAACTTTCTTGATGAGCTCTAAGGAATTTGATATTCATTTCTAAATTTTTTTAAATTTTTTATTGTTTAAGATTTTGACATTCTTAATGAAATGGTTTTTTTCTGTATCTAATTTTTCTTTCAAGAATGTTAGACTTGACCTTATAATAACTAGAAATTCAATTTTTCTATATAATTTATCTCATTTATTCAAATGTTTTATTTTTTATTTTGTTATATAACTATATAACTCTAATTCTTGTCTCTTGTGATAATTTAATTGCTTTGATTTAGTTATATTATAGTGCTTTTTTTAACATGCTTGATCTTCTACATAATTTCATAAATACTAAATTTATAATATGTATTATTTTTGTTTATTTTATTTGGTAATAGATATCAGCAACTGTAAAAGAAGCCAGATCGAGTTGAAACAAATATTGTTGGACTCCTCATGATAAGCTCTATCTAATTATAGATTCATTTTTATATTTTTGTGATATTTTATTTTTAAGGATTTTGAGATGTTTTACTAGGTGTTTCAATTCAATCTCGATTTGACAATCAATGATGTTACCTTTAATCTTCTTAACATCTTGGAATATAACTTTCTCTTATAATTTATCTTATTTCTTCAAATTTTTTTTCATTTTATTATGTTCCCTTGAGATAATAAATCTTCTCTTCTGTGTTAATTTATCATCTTGACTCATTTTAGACTTGACGAACGAGCATATTACACTTGACCTCTTTAGTATCTTAGATGACACCTTATCATACCATTTATGTTATTTTTTCAAATTTGTTTTCTTCCATTTGGATACATTACAATATAACTCTAAAAGACCTCTTATGTGACCCTTAAATTACTTTGATTTAGTTATGTTATATTGTTGTAGTTTATCGCATTTTAGCATTAATATAGATTTTTTAAAGCTCAAATTAATAATTTATTATTATGCGTGCTTATTTATTCCATTGATTCATTATAATTATTTATGTGTTTTTCATGCTTTGTGAGATATTTTAATTTAGACCTTATTTGATGATTAAGGATTCTATACTCATTTTCTTTAGTATATTAGAACAAACATTTATCTCAAATTTTATCTCATTTCTTAAAAAATTTTGCTTTTATTTAGTTATTTTATTATGAAACTATAAATCACATCCCTTGTTATTTATACATCATTTTGATTTAGTTATATTACCATACTTTTAAAAACTTTATTATTATTTATGCTCATTTTTACATTTCTTTGATATAGGTATGATGCATGATTTCAATTTATGCCTTTTTGTCAATAATATATATTAATTTAAAATTAAAAAATAATTTACATATTTTTTTTTGTTTTTAAACTTTCAATAATTCCAATTGAGGTGAAACTAAGATTAAAAAAATTTTGATGGGCACATCTTGAAGAGTTTTGTTGAAACAATATTCATTTTTATTATTTTGAATATTTGTTTTTTATAACTTTTGTCTTTATTATGAGACATATTGATTCTTACCTAATTTGATAATTAAAAAATGTTACACTCAATCTCCTCAGCATCATGGAATGCAACTTTGACTTACAATTTACCTCAATTCATCAAACATTTTACTACTTTTTGTATATATTACTACATAACTTTTAATCACCTTTTGTCTCACTTTTACAACAATTTAATTTTGTTATATTACATTTCTTTAGTTTACCTTATTTTAGCTTTAATATAAATTTACTTAATAATGGAATAATAATTTATTATTATTTAAGAATATTTACACTTGTAATTTGCAGCAATTCAAAACGTGGTCTACTCATGATAAATCAAACATCTTTGAACTTGTTTGAGTGGGCTTTTGGGGATTACGTTCACATTTCTATTTTTTTAAAATTTTATTTTCAAGTGTTTTAAAATAATTAATAAGCTATTTTGATTTGTGTCTAATTTTTCATTAAAGTATGTCACACTTGATCTCCATTGGAACTTGAAATTCAACTTTACTATACAACTAATCATATATTATCAAATTTTTTATTTTTCTTTGGCTATAATACAATATAATTCTAAAACTTTTATATTGTGACAATTTCATCAAGTTTGATTAGGTTAAATACAATGCTAACATTTATCACATTTCAACTTCATTATATATTTGCAAAAAATTAAATTTATAATTTATCATTATTTGTGCATTATTTTTTGTTTGGTTATATAAATATGTAACTCCAATTTTCTTGTCATTTACATTACATGGATTTGTTTTTAAATATTCTTTCAATTTATTTCATTTCAACTTCAACATATATTTATTAAATATTGAATTAATAATTAATTCCTATTTATACTTATTTATTTTAGAAATTTGATGTTATTTCAAATGATATCTTCTAGAGATAAAATAATTATCATTTGACTCATGTATATTTAGCTTCTGAGGGGGTTCAATAGGCGTCACTTCAATTTGAAATTCATTTCTATGTTTTTAATATTTTATTTTTTATTTATTTGGTATGGACTACGAGACATTTTCTTCGTACGTTATTTGATGAGTGATATTAATATATTAGATATACTTTGTATCTTCAAATATAGCTTTCTCATATAACTTATCTCTTTTTTATAAATGTTATGCTTTGACTTGGTGATATTACAATGAAGCTCTAATGCTTCTCTCATGTAACTTTTACATCACATTAATTTCGTTATATTATAATGCTTATGTTTATCTCATTTTAGCTTTATCAAATTTTATATTAATTTCTATGTTTTTAAATATTTTATTTTCTAGGTTTTTTAGACTATTTAAGAGATATTTTGAATCATAACTAATTTAATGACTAATGATTTTATAATCGATCTCCTTACTATCATGGAACACCACTTTAACATAGAACTTGCCTTATTTTTCAATTTTGTTTTACATTATTATATTAGTGTTAAACACTAATTCTTCTCTCATATGACCTTTACATTACCTTGATTGTTTTCTATTGGATTGGTTTAATTTGTCTCATTTTATATCTAACATATATTTACTTAATATTAAAATTAAACTTCTTTATAATTTATTCATATTTGGTTTGGTAATTCATAGTAGTTCTAAGTAAAGTTTAATTGAGATTAAATAAATGCCATTAAATGCATTTAAATGAACTTTATATAGTTAAGTAGTTTTTTGAATGTTACACTCACCTTTACATTACTTTTATTGATTTATATTATATTACTTCGATTTATCACACTTTAGATTTAATGCAAATATTGTAATTTATAATTTTTGTTATTCTTATTTATTTAGGTAATTCATATTTATTTAGATGAAATTAATTTCATTAAACTCATCTTGATGAGCTCTATACAATTAAATATTTATTTTTTTCATAAAACATTTTTTTCTATTTTTTTACATACATTATGATACATTTTTATTTATATCTTATTTGATAATCGATGATATTTTTTTTGATCCCTTTAATATCATAGAATACAGCTTTTCTTGTACAATTTATCGCATTTTATCAAATATTTTACCTTGAGTCAAATAATATGAATCTTTAATTCTTCTTTCATCAGACCTTTATATCTTTTTTATTTGGTTATATACCATTAATTTTATTTATATTATTTTAGTTATATTAGTTGTTTACTTAATATCAAAGCAGAAATTTGGTACTATATTATATATTTTAATTATATCATTACTTTTATTTCTTTTTCTTCATTTTTATATTTTTAATTATTTTTTTATCCTATCCTTGCTTTATGTTAGAATTAAATTCATACCTAATTTGATAATTTAGAATATTATAATCAATCTCCTTATTTTTTTAAATAACAACTTTTTACTATAACTTATCTTATTTTTTCTAATTTTGATTAGTTTTTTAAATTATTCGACAACGCTAAATCTCCTCCCATATGAACTTTACATTACTTTGATTTGGTTATATAACATTGATATGACTTTTCTTATTTTAAATTAAAATAAAAATAATTGAAATTAATTTTCATGCTTATTTGTTATTGTAAATCATAATTATTGTAAGCAAAATGTGATGGAGATGCAACAAGCATTCTTATACTTAATTTGAATAGCTATAACAAGTTAATTTTTTATTTGATAATGTTTTAAATATTTAATTTTCTAGAGTTTTTGCATTCTTTACGAAACATTTATTATAAATCTGAATTTATGATCAAGGAATTTTACACTCTATCTTTTAAGTATTCTGGTATACAACTTTTATGTATAATTTATTTTATTTCTTCAAATGTTTTACATTGATTCGATAATATTACTATGAACTCTAATTCTATTCTCTTCTGACTATTAGACCTCTTTGAATTTATATGTTAAATTTTTAAAATAATCTTCTTTTATATTTAATGCATATTTACTTAATATTAAAATAAAAAATGATAAATATTTTTCTTATTTTTCTTTGTAATTATCACTAATTTCAAATAAGGTTAGATATAGAAGAAAAAAAATGATTTTAAACTTGCATCAATGAGCTATCCAAGTAAGTATTCATTTCAAAATTTTCAAATATTAAATTTTTTAAGATTTTGGCATACTTAACAACATCTCTTGATTCCTAACAAATTTTATGATCGAGGATGTTACTATCGATCTCTTCAATAGCTTGGAGTGCAACTTTCTCGAACAGATTTACTCATTTCTTTAAATTAACTCAAAATCTCATTGTATGACTTTACATTACCTTGATTTGGTTAAATGATGTTTCTTTAATTTATCTTATTTCAGTTTTAATATTTGTTTACTTAATAATAAAAAAAAGTAATGGTTATTATTTATGCTTATTTTCTTTGGTAATTCATAACAATTCCCAATGAGATCCATCAAAAATCGAACAAACATCATTAGGCTTGTCTTGATAAGCTTTATTGAATTAAATATTCATATCAATATTTTTGAATATTGAATATTTTACTTTCAATAGTATTGAGACTCTTAATGATGCAATTATAGATCCAACCTAATATGCCTATTCAACAAGTTACACTTGATTTTCAAATGTCATGCAATACAACTTTCATGTTCAATTTATATTTTTTTTTCAAATCTTTTCTTTTTTATTTTATTTATTTTGCTATATAACTCTAGATAAACCATTTTGTGATCTTTACATTACTTTATGTATTTTATTTCTTAAATTTTTTCTATTTTAGCTTCAATAATTAATTTCATATAAATATCATAATTTATTGTTCTTTGTGCTTATTTGTTTTATTAAATCATAATAACTCTAAACGAGGTCTACTCAAGATGAAATAAGCATTATTACAATAAACTTTATGAGTTTCATAAAATTAATTTTGTTCTTTTCTAATTTTCAAATATTTTATTTCTTAGGACTTTAGCATGTCTTATAAGGCATTTCAATTCGCACCTTATTTTGTGTTCTAGAATGTTACAATCGATCTCCATAGTGGCTTGGATTATAAGTCACCTATATAATTTATCTTATTTCTTTGAATTATTTTTTATTAGATTGCATACTAATTGACCCCTTGTTTAACTTTTAAATCACTTTGATTTAGTTTTAATTGAGGTTTGATGGTGACAAAACAAACATAATTTGACTCATATGAACGAACTTTATCTAATTAGCTTTTTATTTTTACATTTTTTAAATATTCTTTGTAATAGTATTGCTCTTTTTATATGTCATTTGATTAATGCCTTGTTTGATAATTAAGGATGTTACTCAATCTCTTTATTATATTGTAATGCAAAATTCTTACATAATTTATGCCTTTTCTTGTAATGTTTGTCTTTGATTTGGTTACATTACTATGATGCTATTATTCGCATCTTGCTTGAACTTTATATAATTGTTACTTAGTTTATATTACATTGTCTCAGTTAAAGTTATTTTAGATTTATTATATATTTTTGTGATAAGGTTTAATCATGATGAACTAAATGCCATTAGATTCATCTAAAAATCTCTAACAAATAAATATTATATTTAATATTCTTAAATGTTTCATTTTCTATGGCTTTGACATCCTTATGAGACATTTTGACTTTTATGTAATTTCTAAAATCGAAGAGGTTACACTTAATGATCTTAGTATCTTAGAATGTTACTTTCCAACACAATATATCTCGTGTCTTCAATGTTTTTGCTTTTATTTGTGTATCTTACATTGTTGTATTATATTGCTTCAATTTATCTCATTTGAGATGTCATACATTTTTAAACATTAGCATTAAAAGTTTATATTATTTATGCTCATGTAACTTGATAATTTTTTGTAATTTCTAAATGAGATATGATAGATTTTAAACAATTTTCATTAGATTTATCTTAACTACATCAATCAAATTAAATCATTATTTTTATATCTTCAAATATTTTGCCTTTTACGATTTTAGCCTACTTTGCAAGACATTTTGTTTTACACCTAATTTGACCATTGTTGATATTTCACTTGATCTCCTTAGTATTTTTGGATGTAACTTTCTTGCCTCATTTATCTCTTTTATTAAAAATTCTTCGATTTGTTATTCGTACATTATTTCAAATTACATATTTTCAATTTTATTATATGTTTGCTTAGTTTGAAAATAATAATTTTTCACTATTTAAGTTTATTTAGTTTGGTAATTTGAAGAAATTTCAAACAAAATCTAATGCAAATGAAATAAATGTTGTTTGACTCATCTATATGATCTTTATCTAATTAATATTTGTTTTGGTTATTTTAACATGCTTTGTGAGAACTTTGTATCATTATTTTAATGATTGTGAATATTACACTTATTGTTCAAAGTATCTTGGAATATAATTTTCTAATATAGTTTATCTCATTTCTTTAAATGTTTTGTTTTAATTTTGTTATATCATCAAAAACACTAATTCTCCTCTCATGTGACCTTCACATTTCTTGGTTTTATTATAATGCATTGCTTTAATGATTTCATTTTAGTTTTAGTATATCATTGATTTATATTAAATAATAAATTGTTCATTATTCAGTATTAATTAACATGATAAATGGCAATAATTCAAAAAAGAGTTTGATCAAGTCAAAATGAAGATAATTTAACTCATCCCAATGTGGTCTATCTAAGTAAATATTTATTCTTATATTTTCTTATTTTTTTACAAGAAATTTTAATTCATTCACTATTTGAAAATCAATGATATTATAAAACTCTTTGGTACCAATTAATGCAACATTCATTTATAATTTAGCTCATTTGTTTTAATATTTTTCTTTGATTTGGTTAAATAAGATGAAACTATAATTTTCCTCTCCTATGATAGCCAAATCATTTTTTAAAATATATTGGTTCACTTTCTCTTATTTCAACTTCATTGCTTATTTACTCAATATAAAAATAAGAATTTAATATTATTTATGCATATTTACTTTGATTATTCTAGTAACTCTAATTGTTATCTAATTAAGATGGAATAAATGTTATTGGCCTCATATTGATGAGCTCTATCTAATTATAATTTTATTTTTATATCGTTTTAACTTTTATTTTTTATGAGTTTGGCATGGTTTACAAGACATTTTGATTTTTACCTTATTTGATGATCGAGGATGTTACATCGATGTTTTAGATATATTGGAGTGTAACTTTCACGTACAATTTCTCATTTTTTTAGAGTTTTTGCTTTGATTTGATTATATTGCCATGAAATTATTACTCTCATGTTACACCTTTACAATATTTTTATTTTGTTGTTTTACTTGACTAAAATTAAAGCTTTTTAGCTTTATCATAGATTTTTCTTAATTTTAATATATTTATTTATAAAAATTTCTGGTTATTTAGTTTTTTAATTTGAAGAAATTATAGATGATGCCTAACCGATATGAAGGGAATGTCATTGGACATGTTTAGTAAGGTTCTTCCCAATTAAATGTTTATTTACATAGTTTTAAAACCTTTATTTTCTAAGATTTAGACAGTCTTGCGAGACATTTTTTATTCACACAAAATTTCATAATAGAGGATGCCATGCATGATCCCATTTGGATCTTGGAATTCAGCATTTCAAAATAATTTCTCAATTTCTACAAATTTTTTACATTAAGTTGGAAATATTACATTTTAACTCCAAATCTTCTGTTGTATGATCTTTGTAATTTCCTATATTTGTTTATATTTCATTGCATCAATTTAACTAATTTTTAGCTTTAATAAATATTTTCTTAATATTAAAATAATAATTAATTATTTTTAATTCTATGGATGTTCAGTAGCTGATGTGGGATGAATCGACCATGTACATTAAAGTGGGTGATTGTAATTGTTATTAACAATGCCAAAAATGGTGGTTGATGCAATGGAAGTGGAAAAAACCTTAAAACTCAATTTTTAACATATCATAAGTCATTTTTTGAAATGATTACACTAAGGGAATTGTGATTTCTATTGTTATTACGTCTACTAATTTTGAAGTTGAAAATAATCACAAAATTATCAATTAACTTGCAAATGACTTAAAATAAAGTGTAAATGCAATAGCTTGTGTAATAGATGAACAAAATCCAAAATATGTAATAAGCAAGAGTTAGCTAGAATTGATAGATATAATGATAATGATAGTGGAGACTAATGAGCAGAAAAGTTAAACATAGATGGCTACAACTCATAGTAGAATTAGTACACGCTTAACTGGAACCTCTTTGTGATGTTTGACACATAAGTACGTCACCCTTCCTGAAGGACTCTGCTTAGCCACTTGAACCACCTATGCCATCATAAATGTGTTAATACATGGTCTAAGAGCCTAATTCATGTCAATCCATAATCTCACATGTTAAAAAAAATAAATCTAAGATTAACAAAAAATTAAGTGATCATTAGTCCCTTGTTTAATTATAGAACCATTCCAAAGAACAAAATAGAGCACTCTATTTATAGTAAACCCTTATCTGGGGATTTACTAAGAGTTGCATTAAAATTATTGTATTGTGAGTATCCTTAAAATCTCATAATATTCTTAATTCAACCTTAATTACTATGTTAGGGTTTTCTTTGTATAAAACATTAATCCTTAGGAATTTCTTCTTACAAATTATTAAGACATTCTTGCCCTTATAAGATGTCTTTTCATGACCTAGATTTCACTCAAACATATTTAGGGTCTTGGATTGTGAAGTTTAACCTAGGTTCAAATTTTAAACAAAAGGTATTTAAGTTTTAAATCCTAGGCATTGAAATTTCAAATTTAGGATATCCAAATTTAAAATTTATGGCAATAGAATTTCAAATTCTTCATAATCAAACTAATAAATTCTAGGTTCCCTTCATCGATCTAATAATTTTCATAAGTGTAATCTATGTGATGTAAGTTTTTTAGCTATATTAAGACCCTTACTAAATTCCAACATTTATTCAACAAAATATGAAGCTATCTGCAACACTTAATCAACACCGAATCCACCTTCAGCCTTCTTTCATGGCCAATTAGGGCTCTTCAAGTCTCCCCAAAAGAAGAAATGAGAACTCACTTGCCTTGGAAGCCATCTAGGCTCCTTTTATGTCTTTTATTGCATTACATGCCCACGACTAAGCCTTATACTCAACCTTATGGAAAACCTTGAGCCATTTATTACCAATTTCGTGGGAAAATTATGTAGGGTTTGGGGTTGAAGGTGATCCTACTTATGATTCAAAGTGTATTATGGCACAATTGTTAAATAAAATCATCCTAAATTTGTAACAATAAAATTAACTTAATTATTTCTTATGATTGATCTTATGGTTTTCTTCCTATAAAATCGTAATCCTTAGGAATTTTATCTAACTACTTGATCTATTTGTGGCTTTATCCAAGGTTCATATGATTCATCTATTAGCTTTAAACTTATTTAGAATTCTTGGATTCTTAACCATAACCTAGGTTCAAATTTAAAACAAAAGGTATTAAATATTAAATCATTTATATTCAAATACACAATTTAGGATCTCCAATGGCTAATTCAGGCTTCTAAACTTTCTTGTAAAAAACATTGGAATTCACTCTCCTTGGAGGCCATATAAGCTTTTTTAATGGCCTCTTCTGCATTAGATGTCAAGGCAAAAGATAGACCATTTAATCCCAATTTCGTTGGAAAATTCAATTCTAGGTTTTGGTTGGAAAAACATATTCCTTGTGTTTTAGAAATGTATTATCACATTGCTTTAAATAAAATAATCCTTAGGTTATAGTATTATAATTACATTATGTATTGCTTGTGATTGATCTTAAAGTTTGCTTCATATAAACCTTAATCCTTAGGAATTTCATCTCATGTATTATTAAACTTGTCTTGGCCTTATCAATGGTAACTTCAAGTTAGAACTTTCTTTCAAACTTGTTTTAGGTAATTGTATTCTCAACCCCAACCTAGGTTCAAATTTAAAACCTAAGGTATTGAAATTTTAAATCCTGAATATTCAAATATAAAATTTAAGAATTTCAAATATAAAATTTAAGATTTTAGAATTCAGATTCTCTAATAATCCAATTTCTAAATCAATTTTTTTCCTGATCAACTTCGTAATTTTCACATGTACAGTCCAAGAGAACCTATTTTTTTGCTATATTGTTACCCCTTCTAATCTTTTACTCTTATTTAACAAAATCAATAGCTTTTTATTGCACAAAATTATGTCTTAATCCTTCTTTAGCCATCTTCCAAGGCCAATTTAAGCTTCACTAGGCTCTAGACAAGAAAATAAGATGGCTCATTTTCGTTTGAAGCCACCTTGGCTTCTTTTATTTGTCTTTTGTTGCAACTCATATTCATGGATAAACCTTTCACTCAACCTCAAGGAAAAATTTGAGCCATTCGTTCCTAATTTCGTTGGAAACTTTAGTCCAATGTTTCAATTGGAGGAAGATCTTACTTCTGATTAAGAAGTGTATTATTACATAGCTTTAAATATAATCATCCTTAACTTATAATCGTCATATTACCTCAATTATTTCTTGTGATTGATCTTAAGGTTTACTTCATATAAAAAATTAATCCTTGGGATTTTTATCTAAGTAATTTTTTTCTATTTGTGACCTTATCAACGGTTTTTTCCAATTCCTATGTTAACTTCAAACTTATTTTTGGCTCTTGGATTCTAAACCCTAACGTAGGTTCAAATTTCAATCCTAAGGCATTTTAAATTTTGAATCTTATATACTACAATATAAATTTTAGGATATTTAAATTTCAAATTTATGACCTTTGAATTTAAAATTCTTTAATAAAAAAATTTATAAATCCTAGGTTCCCTTAATCAACCTTATAATTTTCACTAGTCTAGTCAAAGCCATCAATTTATGTTAGTGATACTGAAACCCTTCCTAATTTTCTACTCTTTTTTTAACCAAAAAAACTTTTTTGCCACACTTAATCAAGAGATAGTCCTCTACCCATCTTCCATGGCCAATTCATGCTCCTCAAGTATCCTCATAAGAAAACACCAGAGTTCACTTTCTTTTGAAACCATCTAGGCTTCTCTTACTAGTCTTTCCTTGCATTATATTTCCATGACCAAGCTTACTCAAAACCTCAAGGAAAAACTTGAGCCATTTATTCGCAAGTTGGTTGGAAATTCAATCTAGAAGTGCCATAAGACATACCTTAAAATAAAATCATCATGAAGTTTCATACCAAAATTGTCTTAATTATTATTTATTATTTTAAGCAACATTTTTTTGGACAACTTTTTATAAATCTTAATTCCTTCAAAAAAAGTGAAGTGCAAACTTATTGCATTGTTATAAATTGTTCATGTCAACAATTTATTTGAATGTTCATTTATTTTTAAAATTCTCCTTTTATGTTAAAGCAATGGTTTTTTCCTTTTCATAAGGTTTAATTGCAAGTTGCAGCAATATGTACCAATAATATGACACATGTTTCATCACAATTTTATAAAACAATGCTTATTTACTTTTAGCAAAAATAATCTTAGAACGTAATATAATGTTCTCAGTCAAAGATCACACCAATAACCATACCAATCATACTTTAAATGATTATCATATTTTTTTTTTAATCTAACAAATCCTTAAAAGTTTGCATCAACTTGTATGAATATAACTAAAAGAATCACCACAATATCATAGATATAACTCTCAGAAAACATACTTTCAAAACAAAATTCTAATTTGCAAACATTCACAACTTGCACGACTTCAATTATGACATAACTAGATCTAAACAACCAACACATTAGATTGACTCATCAATGGAAAGTGTGCATAAGATAATGCATAACCATGTGAAACCTTTTATGACTAATTCACATTTAGACCATAACTGATGGCTTAGCTTAAAACTTTAATCAAAATAATCAAAGTGATTTCAAATTTTCCATCAACTTGAGAGACATTATAAAAAACAATGCATGTTTTTCATATTTATGATCATCACATTACTATGGCATGCTATTTTATAGCAAACTTCTTATATGCATTTACATTTATATGGAAGGCATGAGCATTCTTAGATCTTGAATTTAGTAGTGGTATACACCTCATTAGATTGACTCATCAATGGAAAGTGTGCATAAGATAATGCATAACCATCAAAAACCTTTTATGACTTCAATTATGACATGACTAGATCTAAACAACCAACACATTAGATTGACTCATCAATGGAAAGTGTGCATAAGATAATGCATAACCATGTGAAACCTTTTATGACTAATTCACATTTACATCATAACTGATGGCTTAGCTTAAAATTTTAATCAAAATAATCTAAGTGATTTCAAATTTTCCATCAACTTGAGAGACATTATAAAAAACAATGCATGTTTTTCATATTTATGATCATCACATTACTATGGCATGCTATTTTATAGCAAACTTCTTATATGCATTTACATTTATATGGAAGGCATGAGCATTCTTAGATCTTGAATTGAGTAGAGGTATACACCTCATTAGATTGACTCATCAATGGAAAGTGTGCATAAGATAATGCATAACCATGTGAAACCTTTTATGACTTCAATTATGACATGACTAGATCTAAACAACCAACACATTAGATTGACTCATCAATGGAAAGTATGCATAAGATAATGCATAACCATGTGAAACCTTTTATGACTAATTCACATTTACACCATAACTGATGGCTTAGCTTAAAATTCTAATCAAAATAATCTAAGTGATTTCAAATTTTCCATCAACTTGAGAGACATTATAAAAAACAATGCATGTTTTCTATATTTATGATCATCACATTACTATGGCATGCTATTTTATAGCAAACTTCTTATATGCATTTACATTTATATGGAAGGCATGAGCATTCTTAGATCTTGAATTAAGTAGAGGTATACACCTCATTAGATTGACTCATCAATGGAAAGTGTGCATAAGATAATGCATAACCATGTGAAACCTTTTATGACTTCAATTATGACATGACTAGATCTGAACAACCAACACATTAGATTGACTCATTAATGGAAAGTGTTCATAAGATAATGCATAACCATGTGAAACCTTTTATGACTAATTCACATTTACACCATAATTGATGGCTTAGCTTAAAATTTTAATCAAAATAATCTAAGTGATTTCAAATTTTCCATCAACTTGAGTGACATTATAAAAAACAATGCATGTTTTTCATATTTATGATCATCACATTACTATGGCATGCTATTTTATAGCAAACTTCTTATATGCATTTACATTTATATGGAAGGCATGAGCATTCTTAGATCTTGAATTGAGTAGAGGTATACACCTCATTGCTTCCCTTCCTCTTCATTGTTTGGCTTTTAAACTTTACTTCTTCCTTTTCCATTCTCTTAGTGTTGGCCTCCTTAGCCTCCTTGATTTGTGCCTCTTAAGTTTAATATCTATTAAGTTTCAAGAAAACAATCTAAGCTTAGCACATAATGCCTTTTTACTAACTAAATAATCCCTTCATTAAATCAAGATAACTTTTCTAGTTGACTAATATATATTTTCTTACCCATGTTAAGGTAACATATCACTTCATATCATTTTATTTCTTGTATTTTCCAAGTCATCCTCAATCATTTCTTATTTGTAATTATTATTATTTTCATATACTCTCACACAATGATTTATAAATCTAAACAATATTTTCTAAATAGGAATTGGTGGTTCACCACCCCTTTTTAGTACACAATCACTACCTATGCTATTCTAAGCTATGTTGGAAATTTCTTAGTCATATAACAACTACACTAGATAAGGCAAGGAATCATTCATAGAGACCTATGATTAAAAGAGTGTGTCAGTTGAACGATTTGTCTCCATAAAATGTGGCTTAAAATAGTGACAAGGGTGGCCACATTTCAAAGAAAGGAGGCTTACCACAAATGCCCTATTTAAAAAATGAAATTAAGATAAGCAAATGGCCATTACAATAAGATCATTTGAGTTATTTAAATTATGCTAAGAAGAAACTTGGAATTAAATTTTAATAAAGTTATATACGTTGAAAATCAATACGCATTTTGATATTATTTAGGTTTTGTAATCTACACAATTAATATTCTATACTATGATATTTATCAAATTATACATTATCATTTTTCATATTAAAATTTCCTGTTATTATTTTTTGACAATTCTCTAAACCTTGTTGTATTGCACCTAATATTAATGTATAATGTCATATGTTTGTATCTCACATTCCATCTTATCCCTAATCTATTGTTTTTCTCCTACATGTTTTAGCTCGTGCTAAGAAAAATTAGTGAAAGTAATATCACTTGGAAATTTTATTGCAAGTTATCCATAAGATGGTTATGTTATATGAAGATTTTGCACTTAAGAAAATCAAAACACAAGTAATTTGCTAACATAATTCTTTTAAAAATCTTAATGGTTGTTATACAATAATTTTAGAAATTCTTCTTACCTTTCAAAACTTGTTATGTGGGGGGGAAGAAATTAAAGAACACAACCAATTTTAGGTGCTTCAATCCAAACATAGATCTACATCCATCATTAGCTAAAAGGCTAAGAAGAAATAGTAAATTCCTTCCTTATCCAATAAAATGTTGTGCATCATGTAGTGGTTTCACTTAGATGTATTACTAGTTTTACTCAGCATTAGTGCCATATTTGAAATGGCTATCCTACTTCTCATTCATCTTAACCATCATTGTCATTATAGGGGTTAATTGTAGCTGACCATTCAATTTTTATTTTCTATTCGTCAAGTTATTTGCATTTAATTTTTTTTGAATGTTTTGGAGTTTAGTTGGTACATTTTTGGATATTTCGTGTTTAAAATCTAACCCAATTAGTTCCTATAAAAAGCTTATTATTCTATTGGTGCAAATCATAGTTATTTTTTACTTAAAGTTATGGTTTTGGGACTTTTTTCTGATCAATCGTCATTTGTTCTCACTGCCACAACAATTCGTCAATATAGTTGTGGTCACGCCATGCATCCAACCCATATCGATCCACATGGCTAGCTCTACCTTCTCAACTATTGACAAATAAACTAATGTTAATATACTCTAACTTGTATAGAATAGTATGACTTGCATTGATACAGTCCAACATGTAAAGATCCATGAACCAGTGTCAACCTGCATCAAACCAAGCCCATACCAATCAATTCATACCTACTAACCAATCCCAAGTAGTCATTGTGCTGCTCCATGAGAGTCACCCTAGCCGAGAACTATCAAATTAAATATCCATTTTTTATGTTTCTAAATATCTAAGTTTTTTTTGCTTCCTTCATCAGTCATTTTGATTTCTACCAAATTTGAATATCGATGATATTACACTCGATCTTCTTAGTATTTTGGAATGTAGATTTCTTATGCAATTTGTATCATTTCTTCAAATTATTCACTTTCCTTTGGTTATACACTATAAAACTCAAATTCTCCTTTTATGTTTTCAATGTCGTTTTAATTTTGTTATATTATATTTCTTTAACATATCTTATTTTAAGATTAATGTATGTTTAATTTATATAAAAATAATAATTTATTATTATTTATTTTTATTAACATTAATAACTTGTAATAATTAAAAACAAGATATGAATAAGATGAAAACAAAGGTTTTAAGAGTAGCACGACAAGCACTACCGCATTAGATATTTATTTTTATATTTTAGAAATAGATTTTTCATATTTTTTATTACTTTATTCGGCATTTTGTTTCATAACTAATTTGATGATCGAAGATGTCACATTTAATTCTCTAGTTTGTGGCTTTCATGTTGAATTTATGTTATTTCTTTAAATTTTGTACTTTGAATTGGTTAGATTACTATGAAACTTATGTTTTACTCTCAAGTGACCCTTAGTTTTCTTTGATTTTATTGTATTGCATTGATTCAATTTATATCATTTTTGCTTTAATATATAATTTCATAATATTAAAATAATAATACAATATTATTTATGGTTATTTAACATTTTAAATCTTAGTAATTCCACAAAAGGTGTCATCGACAAAAGATAAATGTCATTAGATTTGCCTCAATAAAGATTATCCAATTGCTTAAATTCTATATTTTTATATATTTTATTTTTTTAGTTTTTAACATCTTTTATAAGAGTTTTTGATTCTTACAAGATTTGATGATTAAGGATGTTACTTTTAATATTCTAAATATCTTGGAATATAACTTTTTTGTACAATTTGTTTCATTTCTTCAAATATTTTTATTTTGTTTGGTTATATTAATATGTCACTCTAAATCTTCTCTTATGTGACCTTTACATTGCTTCCATTAAGTTGTGTTTCTTAAATTTTTCACTTTTCAACTTTAATATATATTTCATTAATATTTAAATAAAAGTTAGTTATTATTTATTCTTATTTAGTTTAATAATTCATAGTAAAAATGCCATTTGCCTTATCTCAATAAAGTATATCCAATTAAATATATATTATTATTTTTTAAAAAAACATTTTATTTTTTAAGGTTTTTGTATGCATCACATTGCACTTCTATTTGTGGTTAATTTGGTAATTGAGGATGTTACATTCGATCTAAGCACCTTGGATGCAATTTTCCTATACAGCTTATCTCATTTCCTCAAAGTTTTTGCTTTCGTTTTGTTATATTAATACGAACTACTAATTCTTTGTTTGTGAGACTATTAAATGTTTTCATTTGGTATAATAAATCTCATTTCAGCATGATTATATATTTAATTAATATTAAAATAATGGCTTATTTTATTTATGTTTAGTTCATCATTTTATTGTAATTCTTAACAAGCTTTGATTGACATGAAACAAGGATCATTGGTCTCATCTCTATGAGTACTTTAATTTTTATATTTTTTTAAGATCTTAACTTTTAGTATTTTTGCATGCCATATGAATCATTTTGGTTTGTACTTAATTTGATAATCAAGGATGTTATACTACATCTCCTAGCTATATATGAATGCTACTTTAATAAAAAAATTTATTTTGTTTCTTCAAATTATTCACATTTTTCATTATATTACTTAGAAATTAAAATTCCCTCACATGTGACATTTATATTATTTTGATTCAATAGATTATATTTATTCAATTTTTCTTGACTTAATCATAATATTTTTTAACTTTATACTAAAAAAAATATTGGTTTTTTTATGTTTGTTTAATTTAGAAATTTATATTAACTCCATATGGGGTTTAGTTTTGCTGGGCACAACTTGACTATTAATTCTTATTAATATTTTTTTATACTTTTGAATTTTTTTATTTTTAAAACTTTTTGCATATTTCATGAGATATTTCATTTCATAACTTCGTTTGAATATTAATATTTTTAATTTTTCTATTTTTGGTAAACTTTATGAGACATTTTAATTTTTGCCTCATTTGAAAATCTAATATGCTACATTACATCCCCATAATTTATTTCAATGGAACTTTAAAAAAAATTATCTCACTTCTTTATTATTAATATATATTTGATTAATACTAAAATAATAATTTGTTATTAATTGTGTTTATTTTTTTTAATTCATAGTAATTCAAAACAAGATCCAATTGAAATAAAAGAATGGTCGTTGGACACATCATAGTGACCTCTATCTAATTAATTTTTTAAAATTTAAATAATTTATTTTCTATGGTTTTAGCATATGTTATTAGGAATTTCCATTCATGTCATATTTGATGATTGAGGATATTACTATCGATCTCTTAAGTACCTTAGAATTCAATTTACTAGCATAACTTAACTAATTTCTTAAAATTTAAAGCTTTGATTTGGTTGCATTAATTTGTACCTCTAAAACTCATATGAATTTGCCTTTACATATGTTTTATTTTTTTCTATTTTATACTGCTTTAGTTTGTCTCTTTTCTACTTTAATATATATTTATTTACAAATAATAAATTTTTATCATTTATGGTTATTTACTATTATAATTCATAGTAATTCCAAAAGAGTGTTCATTGAAATAAAACAAACTTTGACACACATGTCATGATAAGCACTGTCAAGTTAAAAAATTATTTTCATTATTTTTTATTTTCTAGAATTTATATATATTTTATTAGATTTCTTATTTCTACATGAATTAATGATGAAGGATGTCATAGTATATCTTTTCGTTATTCTGGAATGAAACCTTCTCATAAACCTTTTCTCATTTCTTCAAACTTTTCCTTTTGAATGTCTTATATTTCTTGTAACATCTATTCTCCTTTCATGCGATCTCAACAACACTTTTTTTTTGTAAAATTATATTATTTAAAGTAATCTCAATTAGCTTTAATGTTTTTTAATATTAAAAAAATTTATTAGCATCTATTCATATTTAAATTGAATACACATTTTTATATTTTTAAAAATATTGTGATGAAACTAAATCAAAGTGAGAAACTTGAAAAAATGGGATAAAATACTTCAAAAAGTTGCACTCTAATCTCAAAGTAAATTGAGTTTAACATTTTTATCATCAAAATAGGTGTGAGTTAAAATATCTAATCAATCATGCAATAACTATATAAAGTAAATTTTTTAGAAATATATATAAAATTGAATAAGTAATTAGAAAAACCTAAATTAAATATAGATAAGTAAAAAATAAGATATTATTTTAATACTAAGTAAATATATATTCGTTGTAAAATAAGATATATTGGAGGTCGACTGTAACTATCTTCATCATCAAATTAGGTTTGAATAAGATGTCACACAATGATGGCCAAATATTTAAGAAATATAAATATTTAAAAATACTAAAAAATAAATAGTTTTTTAATATAGCTTGTTGAGACAAGTCAAATGTTGTTTGTTTCATCTTAATTGGACATAATTTTGAATTATAGCAAATTTCCAAATTAAATAAGCATATATAATAATAACTTATTGTCTTAGAATAAGGAAAATGTATATTTATGATGAAATCAGACAAAATGTTTGTGAAACATGTTAAATTTTATAGGAAAGATGCACTCCAACTTACTAAAAGATCAATTGTGACCTCTTCAATTGTTAAATGAGGTTTAAATTAAACTTTGTCATAAATAGCATATAATCATTAAAAAATACTTTGAGACATAGAAATGAATAGTCAATCAGATAAACCATTTTTTAACTACCCCAATCATGCCATCCCACCTAAATCAAAAGATTACACCTATAATATGATAAATTGAATCAATGTAATATAACAAAATCAAAGCAATGTAAATGTTACACAAATAGAAATTTAAATTTATATTTTAATATTATAAAATCAAAGTCATAACTTTGAAGAAATGATTTAAATTACGTAATAAAATTATATTCCAAGATAATAAAAAGATCAATTGTAACATCATTAATCTTCAAGATTATTGTGAATTAAAATATTTCATAAATAGTGAAAAAATCTAGAGGAAAAATAATTTCAAAATTCTATAATTAATAACTAATTGGATACAACTCATCAAGCAAGTTAAACACTAATTATTTTGCCTTGATTGCACCATGTTTTAAATTACTATGAATTATCAAAATCCTAAATATAAATAATAATAAATTATTTTTTGAATATTAATAAAATATATATTAAAACCAAAATAAGACAAATTAAAGTAAAGTTACATTAGCAAATCAAATAGATGTAAAGTTCACATGTGATAAGATTTATAATTACATAGTAATATTGCCAAATCAAAAAAAATTATAAAATGAGATATATTGTATACGAAAGTTGTGCTCAATATTACTAAGGAGATCAAGTGTAATAAGCGCAATCATCAAATAAGGTACGAATTGCATTATCTCGCAAAGTATATGCAATCCGTAAAAACTTAAAAATTTAATAAAATAAAATGAATTGATTGTTGGATAGACATTACTGTGGCAGTCCAACGATAAACATAAATAATAACAAATTATTATTTTAATATTAAGAAAATTATGTTAAAGGTAAAGTGAGATAAATTGAAGTATTATAACATAACCAAATCCATGCACTGTAAGGCCACCACATAAGTTGAGATATTGGGTTACTTAGCAATACAATGAAATTAAACCCACAAAAGTTAAGAAATGCAATAACATATACAAGAAAGTTTTTAAATCTAAGAAATTAATGCAATCAAATTTGATATCTTTAATTGTCGAATCAGTAAAATTCAAAATGGATTATAAGCATGCTAAACTTATAAAAAAAATTCAAAAATAAAAAAAATTATTTAATATTACAAAATTAAAGTGATGCAAATGTGACAGAAACGATCATTTAGAGTTGCAAGGTATTATGATGAAATCAAAGGAAAAAAATTGAAGAAATAAGATAAATTGTATGAAAAAGGTTACATTCAAATACGAAAGGAATTGATTGTAACATTCTCAATTGTCAAATAAGGAGTGAATCATAATTTCTCATAAAACATTGGAACCTTTTATAGAATAAAGTATTCATAAATAAAAATTTAATATTTAATTAGATATAGCTCATTGAGTTAAATCCAACGACATTTGTTTTATTTTTATTTGACATTTTTTGGAATTATTATAAATTTATAAATTGAACAATAATTAATAATAATAAATTATTATTTTAATATTTAAAAAATATATAGTAAAGCTAAAGTATGATAAATGAAAGGCTTGTAGGATTATTAAACTAAAGGTCACAAGGGAGAAGATTTAGAGTTATATAGTAATGTCAACAATTAAAAAAATAGAAGAAAAAGGACAAATCATACAAAAAAGTTTCTTTCCAAGATACTGAGAATGTCAAGTGTAGCAACATGAATAACAACATGAGATAGAAATTAAAATGCCTTAAAAAATATTCAAAAGCCTTCAAAAAAAAATATTTAAACATCTAAATATGAATAATTAATTAGAAAAAGTTTCTCGAGATAAGTTTAATGACTTCTATTTCATCTCAATGAAACCTCATTTGAAATTCTTATGTATTATCAAAGAAAACAATGATAAATAATAATAAATTTTTATTTTAATATTAAGTACAAATATATATATCAAAGTTGAAAGAAGATAAATTGAAGCAATATAATATAACCAAATAAACATGATGTAATGCCACATGAGAGGAGGTTTAGAGTTATGAAATAGTGTAACTTAATCAAAGCAAACAAATTAAGCAAAAGAGATAAATTATATGAGAAAGTTGTATCAAAGATACTAATGAGATCGAATGTAAGATCCTTGATAATCAAATCAAGTATGAAACATAATACCTAATAAAGTGTTTCAAAGCCTTAAATAATTATCTAAAAATAATAAAATAAATTTTTAATTAGATAGAGCATGTCAGGATATGTATGACAGTATTTTTTCATCCCCATGAGACCTCGATTAAAATTGCTAAGAATTACCAGAGTTAAGAAGCATTAAAAAATTATTTTTTTAATATTAAGTGCATTTATGTTTCATATAAAATGAGATAAATTAAAACAATATAGTATAATCAAATAAATTCTATGTAAATGTCAAATGAAATGTGAGTTATAGTTATACATTATTATAACCAAATCAAAGCAAAAAATTTATAAAAATTAGATAAATTGTAACGTAAATCATGTGCAACTTTCTTAATCAACATATTAGATATGAATCAAAATAACTCTTAAAGCATGTCAAAATCTTAGAAAAAAAAATTTTGAAAATTTAAAATTTAAATTTTAATTGATAGAACTTTTGAGAACTATTGTGGTTGCATTTTTTGTCTTAATCAAACCTCATTTATAATTCTAACAATCTACAAAAGCAAAAAATTATAAATAATAAAAAATATAATTATATTTTAAATAAGTATAGCCTATGATTGAATATAAATTAATTAAATATTATAATATAGCCAAATAAGAGTGATATAAAGGCCATACTTATTTAGATAGATACTAACATAATAATATAACCAAATAAAAGAGAAACATTTTGAAAATGGCGAGAATTTTATGAGAAAGTTCTTTCTAATATTCTAAGGTGTGTGAATGTAACATCTTTGATATTCAATTCTTGCATGAATCAAACGTCCCATAAAATACTAAAATGACTATTTAATTAGATAGATCTCTTTAAAATGAGTCCTATGACATTTGCTTCATCTCGATAAAACCATGTTTGGAATTACTCAAAATTGCTAAAATTAATAAGAACAAATAATAAAAACTTGTTGCTTTAATATTAATTAAATATTTATTAATGAAAAAATAAGATACATTCAAGTACTGTAATATGATCCAACCAAAGTGATGTAAAGGTGTTATTTGACAAGATTTTGAATTACATAGTAATATAAAACAAAATCAAAGATAAACATGTTTGCAGAATAACAATGTTTTTTTAGACAATTACGTTTTAAGATACAAATGAGGTCGAGCATAATTTAATTTATTATCAAACTAGGTATGAATCTCAATGACTCATAAAACTTGCCAAAATAATTTTAAAAAATATTTAAAAATATAAAAATCAATTATTATTTTGATAGAGCTTGTTCAAAAAAATCCAATGACATTTGTTTTATAGCAATGAGACTTCATTTGGAATTGCGACATATTAAAAATTTAAATAAACACAAATAATAAGAAATTATAATTTCAATAATAAATAAATATATAATAGAGATGGAATGAGATAAGTTAAAGCATTGCTATATAGCCAAATGAAAGTGATGTAAAGGTCACAAGAGAGAAGATTTAAAGTTGCATCATAATATAACCAAATGAATGCAAATGATTTGGAGAAATGTGATACATTGTGTGGAAAAATTATATTTCAATATACTAAGAAGATTTCGTGTAACAACCCTAATGATAAATTATGTTTTGAATTGAAATGTAATATAAAGCATGAAAATATCTAAAAGAGTAAAATATCTAAAAATATGAAAATTAATTTTTAAATATATACAGAACATAGTGTTGAGACCAATAGTAATTGTTTCGTCCTAATCATACCTTCTTGAGAATATCTATAAATTACCATGGCAAATAATGATAAATAAAGATAATTATTATTTTCATATTATGAAATATATATATATATATAACTAAAATGAGATAAGTTGATCCTATATAAGTTTACTAAATAAGTGTAATGGAAAGGTCACATGGTAGGAGATTTAGAGTTGCATAGTAATATTATCACATCAAAGCAAAATTTTAAGAAATAAGAAAAATTGTGTGAGAAAGTTGTGTTCAAGATACTAGTGAGATCAAGCATAAAATCCTAGATCTCAAAAATAGATACAAAGAACAATTATTTGTAAAACATGTTCAAAGTTTAGAAAACAAAATGTTTAAAAATATTGAAATTTATGTTTAATTTGACATACATCATCAAAGTGAGTACAATGACCATTTTTTGTTTTGATCATACTTAGTTTGAAATTTCTATAAATTTAAAAATTATTTAAACATAAAAAATAAATTATTATGCAAATAATAAGTAAATATACATTAAATCTAACATGATATTTATCAAGTAAAGCAATATAACCAAATCAGTCCTATATATGGGCCACACGAGTGGACATTTAGAGTTAAAAAGGAATATAACGAAACCAATGAAAAACATTTCAAAAATTATGAGATACAGTATATTTTAAAGTTGTATTTTAAGATCTCAAGGAGATTATGTACTACTTCCTCAATCATCAAATTAGGCATGATCATAAGTGTCTCATAAAGTGTGCTAAATCTCTAAATGCTATAATGTTTAATTGGATATGTCATTAAGACAACTCTAGGAATATTTGTTTTAACTCAATGAGATCTTATTTTGAAAGTAAAAAAGTTTTAATAATAATAAATTAATATTTTAATTTTAACTAAACATATTTTAAATTTTTGGTAAGATATATTGAAAAATATAATTAACTAAATCATGATGTAAAGGTCACAAGAGAAAAATTTAGAGTTACAAAGCAACCTAACCAAATCAAAGTGAAAATTTTCAAAAAATAGAAAACAAGCTATACCAAAATGTTGCATTCTATGACTCTAAGAAGATCACATAGACATTGTTAATCACCAAATTAGTTACTAATAAAAATGTCTCATAAAGCATGCCAACACCTTGAAGATAAAATATAGAAAATATTAAAATATATATTTAATTAGATAAATCTTGATGAGGCCAGTCCACTAATGTTTAATCTATAATGATTTAATTTTTTTAAAAGTTGTTTAATAATTTTAAGATTACATAAACTTAACTAATAAAAAATTAATATTTTAATTTTAAATAAATATATATATGAAAGTTGAGATGAGATAAATAATAATATCTTTATTATTACAGAGTAACAATGTTGCGGTAAAATACTTGAATAAATATAATAAATTGTATGAGAAACTTACATTCCAAGATACTATGGAGACGGAGTGTGACATTCATGATCATCAAATCAAGTACGTATCAAAATATCTTGAAATGTGTTAAAACCTTGGAAAGCATTATGTTTAAAAATATAAAAATGTATAATTAATTAGATAGATTTTCTTGAGGTGACTTCATTATTTTTTACCTTTTCTCTATTAAAAATCATTTGAAAAAACTATAAATTATCAATTAAATAAGCATAAATTAAAAAAAATGAATAAACATAACATAAGGAAACTTAAGTGATGCAAAGGCCAATGTAGAGGAGATCTAGAGTTACATAGTAATATAAACAAAATAGAGTAAAAACTTTGGGAAAAATGGATGAATTATATTAGAAAGTACTTTCCAACATACTAAGGAGATTGAGTGCAAGATCCTTGATCATCAAAAAAGATATGGTTCAACATTTCTCACAAAGTATGCAAAAACCTAGAAATAAAATATTTAATTAGATATTTCACTTTGAGATGAGTCAATCAATGTTTATTTCAACTCCATTAAACCTTTTTTAGGTTGTCAGAAATTAACAATTTAGAAAGCATAATTAGTAAAAAATTATTATCTTGGTATTATTAAATATAAATTAAAGCTAAAAATGAGATAAATTAAAGCAAAGTGTTATAACTAAACAAACATAATTTAAAGATCACATAAAAGTATAATTAGGGCTTCATAGTATTATAATCAAATAAAAATAAAAAATTTTGATAAACAGAAATGAAATATTCCAGAAAGTTGTATCCCAAGATACGTAAGAGATTCAGTGTAACATACTCGATTGCAAAATTATGTACGAATTAAATTCCAAGTAAAGTATACAAAATGTAAAAAAGTAAAAAATTTAAAATAAAAAATAAAAATTAAATTGGATCGAGAAAGTTGATTCATCTCTAAATTCATTTTTTTTTCATTTTGATTAGACCATGTTTGTAATTATTATGAATTTCAAAATTAAGTAATCATTAAAAATAATATATTATTTTTAACTAAATAAATATATGTTAAAGGTCAAATAATATAAATGAGAGAAATATAATGCATCCAATTAAAAGTGATTTATATGTCTCACTAAAGGAGATTTAGCATTAAAGAGTAATATAACCAAATCAAAACAAAAATTTGATGAGAGATAGTTCCTACAAAAAAGTTACTTTCCAAAATATTATGGAGAACAAATGTAAAATCTTTAATTGTCAAATTAGATAGAAGTAATAATTTCTCACAAAGCTTGCCAATACCTTAAAATAAAATATTTAAAAATATAAAAATAATATTTTTTGGATAATGCTCATTAAGTCAAGTCTAATGACATTGGTTTCATCTTAATCAAAACTCATTTTGAATTCTTATGAATTACCAAATCATATAAACATAAATAATAAAAATTTATTATTTTAAAATTAAGTAAATATATATTAAATTTGAAATGAGAATAATCGAACTAATGTGATATAATAAAATCTAAGAAATATAAAGATAATAGAAGTGGAGATTTAGAATTACATAGTAATAAAACAAAAACAAAGGAATTTTTTTTAATTAGATAACTTTTATAGAAAAGTTGTAATGCAAGATTCTAATGAGATTGTGTGCAAACTTGAGCTCTAAATTAGGTATGATTTAAAAAATTTTGGAAAATGTTATAAAGTCTTAGAAAATTAAATATTAAAAGTTATAAAAATAATTATTTAACTGGATTGAGCTCATTTAGTTGAGTCCAATGATGTTTTTCATTTTGATTGGAATTCATTTGGAATTGCTAAGTATTACAAAAATAAATAAGTAAACTAATAATAAATTAATATTTTAACATTAAGTAAATATATATTTTAGATGAAGTATGATAAATCAAAAAGATGTAATATAATCAAATCAAAGTGATGTAAACGTAACACTAATCAAGAATTCGAGTTACATAAAATAACCAAATATAAGAAAAAATGTTGAAGAAATAAGAGAAGTTGTGCAAGAAATTTGAATTTAATGATAATAAGGGGTTCAAATATAAAATCCTCTCTTATTGAATAAAGTATTGATGAAAATAAAGTATAAAGCATGCTAAAATATTAAAAAAATATAGTGTAAGTTTAAAAATGAATATTTAGTTGTATAAGGCACTTCAAGTAAAGTCCAAAAACATTAGTTTTGAATTAATTAGACATCGTTTGGAAATAAAAATTAAATAAATTAAATAATAAAAAATAAATACTTTTATAATAAGTAAGCATATATTAAAGCTAAAATAAAATAAGTTGAAGCAATGCAATACAGTCAAATAAAAGTGATGTAAGGATCACACTAGCAAAGTTTTAGAGTTATATAGTGATACAACAAAATCTAAGTAAAATGATTAAAAAATGAGATAAATATTAAATGAAACTTATATTTCGTGAAGATTAAGGGATAAAATGTAACATCCTTTATCATATTTTGGTAAAAATAATAATTACTCATAGAGGATTTAAAAATCCTAGAAATAAAATATTAAAATGATAAAAAAATAAATCTTTAACTGGATAGATCTCATTGACATTTGTTTTGTCTCGGCCTAATCTCCTATCAAACTATAGCAAATTGCCAAAGGAAATAAATATAAATAATAAAACAAATATTATTTTATTATTAAGTAAATAAATAGCAAAGCCAAGTTGAGATAAATTGAAACAAGATAATATAACCATAAAAAAGTTATTCAAAGGTCATAAGAAATGAGATTTAGAGTTACACAAGAATTTAAACAAATCTAAGTAAAACAGTTGAGGAAATTATATGAATTGTATGAGAACATATTCTTCTTACACACTATGGAGATTTTGTGTAACACTCTTATTTTATTAAATATCATATAAATTAAAATCTCAAGTAAAAGATTGAATAGTCAAAGAAAATAAATTATGTAAAAATCTAAAAAAAATATTTAATTAGATAATGCTTGTTGAGATGAACCAAATGGCATTTGTTGTCTCCATTGGATCTTGTTTAGAATTATTAGAAAATTCTAAAATTGTAAACATTAAAAATAATAAAATATTATTGCAATTGAAAGTAAAAATAAATTAAAGATCATATGAGATAAATTGAGACAATATAATAAAACTGAATCAAACAAACATAAAGATTAAATGAGATGAGAATTAAAGTATTACGGAAATATAAGAAAATCAAAGCAAAAGATTTGAAGAAATGAAGTAAAATTTAAAGGAATGTTGCATACCAATAGATCGAGTAGAACATTCTTGATCAAGAATTCATGTACAATCTAAATGTCTTACAAATTGGGTCAAAATATTCAAAATAACATATTTTAAAAAAATTTAATTTGATAGAGATCGTTGAGACTAGTCCAAAGAAGTTTTCTTGGTTTCAATTATATCTCTTTTATAATTACAGTGAATTTTTCAAATAAATAAACACTGATAACAAAAAGTTATTTCTTAAAATATTAATTAAATATATTTTAAAGCTAGAATATGATAAATCAAAGTAATGTAATCTATCTAAACTATTATGATTACAAGTTGCATGAATAAAGATTTAGAATTACATACAAATAAAACCAAATGATAGCTAAAACATTTAAAAAATGAGATAAATTGTAGTAGAAAGTTATATTCAAGATAATAAAGATATAAAGCATAAAATCATTAAACATGAAATCATGTATAAATTGAAAAATCTCCTCAAGCAATCTAAAACTTAATTAAATAATATATTTAAAAACATGAAAAAGAATTTTCAATTAAGTGAAGCACCCTTAGATGAGTTCATCAAAATTTTCTTCATTTCAATAAAACCACATTTGGAATTTCAATGAATTACATAGGAAATAATTAAAAAATTGAAAAAAATTATTATTTTAATATTAAATAAATATATGTTAGAAATATGATGATAAAAATTAAAGTAATGCAATAAATATTGCAAAATCAATGCAATCTAAAAGGTGACATAAGAGGAGATTTAGAGTTTCATAGTAATATAATAAAATCAAAGCCAATAATTTGAAAAATAAAATAAATATTACAAGAAATTTTCTTTCTAAGATACTTAAGTGTTAGTGTATAACATCCATGTTCTTCAAATAAGTTATGAATAAAAAGATCTTATAAAGAATGCCAAAAATTATAGAAAATAAAATCTTTTGGATATAAAAAATAGTTAATCAGATAGAGACAAGTCAAAAAATATTTTTTTCATCTCGATTATAACTTACTACGAATTATTATATTTTAACAAAAAATAAATAATAATTAAATTTGATTCTAATATTAAATAATTATATATTAAACTTTAAATAATTTGAAGCAAAGTATTATAATCAAGTCAAAGCATTTTATATTTACAAAGACGACATTGAATGGTATAATGTAATATAACTAAATAAAAACAAGTAATTAAAAAAAAGAGATATATTGTATGAGATGGTTTTGTTCGATGATAATAAGGAGATGTGTGTAACATCCTTGAGTCAAATTTGCTATGCAAAAAAATGACTCAACAAGCTTATAAATTAAACCTTGTTTAGATTTATTATGAATTATGAAAAAGATAAGTATAAATTATAAAATACACTTATTTAATACTAAATAAATATATATTGAATCTAAAATGAGACAAATTGATTATATGTAACACTATAAAATCAAAGCTAGGTAAGCATCACCTAAGGGAATATTTAGAGTTTCATAGTCTTATAATTGAAAAAAAAAATAAAACCTTTCAAGAAATGAGATAAATTATACAAGAAAGTTGAATTTAAAGATGCAAAAAGAAAACAAGCCTATCATTCTCAATCATCAAATTTGGTACAAATTGAAGAATCCCATAAAGCATGAAAAATTCCCTATAAAAAATATTTGAAAAAATATAACAATGAATATTTCATTGGATAAATATCATAGAGAGGTATTTAATGATGTTTTTTTCATCTTGATTACACCATGTTTCAAATTACTACAAATTACCAAAATAAAGAAACATAAGTAATAAAATTTTTTTTTACTACTAAGTAATATAAAATAAAGTTAAAATGTGATAAATTATAGTAGTGTAATATAACAAAATAAAACTGATGTATAGGTGACATGACAAAAAATATAAAAAGAAATATAACAAAATAAAAAAAACTTTACAAAAATAAGTCAAATTAAATAAGAATGTTATATTCAAAGATACTTAGGGGAGTAAGTATAGCATCCTTGACTAATAAAAAATGTGTAAATCGAAGCGATTCATAAAATATATAGAAATCTAACAAATGATATCTTTTAAAAAAATATAAAATTGAAATTTTAACTTGATAGAGCTTTTCAAGACAATTCTAACCATATTTCTTCCATTTAAATTAGTTTTTTAAGGAATTATTGTGAAATATCATTGTAAATTAACGTAAATAAAAATAATTATTCGTTATGTTATGAAAATATATATGTTATAATTGAAATGATAAATGTTGAAGCATTGCAATATAATAGACTAAAAGCTTAATAAAGGTGACACAAAGGGAATTTGGAGTTACTTTATTGTATAATAAAATCAAAGTAAATATTTGAAGGAAATAAATAAATTGTGTAGGAAATTACATTCTATGTTATTCAAGAGATTGAGTATAACACCTTTGATCATCAAATCATACGTGAATCGAATGTCCTATAAAATAAGAAAACAAAAATACAAATAAAACATTAAGAAAAGAAAATAAATATAGAATTTGATAGAGTTCATCATGATGTGTTCAATGACATTTATTCTGCATGAATAACACCTTGTTTTGAATTCTTATGATTTCCAAATTAAATAAAAATAATAATTAAAATTTTTATTTTTATATTAAGTAAATATATATTAAAATTAAAATGAGAAAAATTCAAACAATGTAATATGACCAATTAAAAGTGATCTAAGGATCATATTATAGGAGATTTAAAATTACATAGTATAATAATAAAATCAAGATTAAAAACTTTAATAAATAACATATATTGTGTGGGAAAGATGTATGACTGTAAGATAACAAGGAGATTGAGCATGCAATCATCGATTCTCAAATCAAGCACAAATTGAATGATCACATAAACCATGCCACAACAATAGAAATAAAATTAATATTTAACAAGATAGACCTCATCTACCTTAGTCTAATGAGCTTTATTGTGTCTCAAAGTAACCTTCTTTTTAATTACTATAAATTATCAAAGTAAGTAGTAATAAGACATTATTATCTTACTATGCAGTATATATATATATATACTAAAGCTAAAATGAGTAAATTGAAACAATGCAATCTTAGAAAATAAAAGTGATGTAAAAGTCATATAAGAAAAAATTTTGAATTTCACAATCATATAACTAAATCAAACCAAAATAATGAAGAAATGAGATACCTTTTAGGGGAAAGTTGTATTTCAAGTTACTAAGATAACAAGTATAATATTTTAACCATTAAATAATTTACAAATCAAAATATTCCATGAACAATGCAAAAGCCCTAGAATATAAAACATTTAAAAATATAAATATGTTTATTTAATTAAACGAACTAGTCATGATGAATCCAATTAAATTTATTTCGTCACAATCATATCTTGTTTGGAATTACAAAATATTACCAAAGTAAATAAGCATTAAGAATAAAATTTTTTTTATGTGAAGTGAATATATATGTAAGAACAAAAATAAGATTAATTAAAATCATATAAAACCAAATCCGAGTAATGTTATATCAAACAAGAGGGTATTCAATATTACAAAAAATATAACAAATACGAAGTAAAAAAGTTGAAGAATTGTGATGACCTCTATAGGAATGCCACATTCTGGGATACTAATAAATCAAGTCTAACATTCTTAACATTCAAATAACAAATCCAATTACTTGTCTCGTAAAGCATGCAAAAGCCTTGAGAATTATGTGTATATATATATAGATATAAATAAAAGTTAAACTACATAGTGCTCCACGAGATGACTAACAATGTTTGTTTCATCTCGATCAAAGATGTTTTGAATTACAACAAATTAAAAAATAAATATACTAAAAAAATAATAAATTTTTATTTTAATGTGTACTAAATGTGTGTTAAAATTGAGCGGAGATAAATAGAGCAATGTAACATAAGTAAATCAAAAGAAAGAAAAGCCACATGAGAGGAGATTTCGAGTTACATAGTAAAATAATCAAATGAAACAAAAACATTTAAACAAATGAGATAAATTGTATGGGGAAGTAGCTTACCAAGATGCTAACGAGATTGAGTGTAACAACCTTTATCATCAAATAATGAATAAATCAAAAGGCAAAAAAGGACCATGCCATAATCATAGAAAAATATTTATAAAATATAAAGAATGAACATTTAGTTGGATATATCTCATAAACACAAATCCAACAGCATTTGTTTCACCTTGATCAAACATCTTTTTGAATTACTTTGACTTTTTGAAGTAAATAAGCATAAATGATAATAAATTGCTATTTTATTATTAATTAAAATTATATTAATGTTGTATTGAGATAAATTAAAGCATTGTAATAAAACCAAATCAGAGTGATGTAGTGGTTTAGAAACGATTTAGAATTAAAAGTTATATCATAAAATAAAAAAAATTGAAAAATGAGATATATACTACGAGAAAATATCATTACAAGATACAAAGAAGATCTAACATAACAATTTCAGTTGTAAAATTAGATGCATGTCAAAAAACTTATTAAAGTCTCTTGAAATCCTAGGTGTAACATAATTAAAAGTATTAAAATCAATATTTACTTAGATAGATATCATTGAGAAGGGTACAAGGATGTTTATTTCCCCTCAATTGGACCTCTCATGGAATTATAATGAATTATGTAGTTAAATGAAATAAATAATAAGAAAATTTATTTTAATACTAAGAAATTATATATTAAAATAGAAATGAGGTAAATTTAAGAAATGTAATGTGATAGAATGAAACTGATGAGCATTACAGTTAACTAAGCATATAACCAAACCTAAGAAAAACTTTGAATAAATGACATCATTTATATGAGATAGTTGCATTCAAACATAATGACGAGATTAAATGTACATTTTTTTTCAAAATAGGTATGGATCAAAAGATCTCATAAAGTGTGAAAAATTCCAAGAAAACACATTATATTAAAAAAATAAAAAGTGAACCTTTAGTTGGATAGAGCTCATCAAGATATGTCTAATAATATTTGTTTCATCTCCATGAAATCTGAAATAAAATTGCTTGAAATTTGTTTAAAAAAATTAAATTGAAAATGACGAAAAGATGACCTAAGAGGTGAATAATAGTATCATGGCACTATAACAAAATGAAACAAACACATTTGAAGAGTTGACAAAAAATGTATGGGAAGTTGGCATTATATGATACTAAGGAGATCATGTGTAACTTTCTTTAACTTTAAATCTTGTAGAAATCAAATTCTTTTGATAGAATGACGAAATAATTAAAAAATTCAATATTTATAAAAATAAAAAATAATATACAAATTGATAAAGCTCATCAAAATAAAAACAAAGATGTCTCTTACATCTAAGTTGAACTTTTTATGGAATTATTATGAATTTTCAAAGTAAACATACATAAATAAAAATTAATTAATATTTTAATTTTTAAAAAATATAGACTAAAGCTGAAATAAGGTAAATGCATGCTATATATTATATCAAAGTCGCAACGATAAAAATATCACAGGAGTAAAGATTTAATGCTAAAACATAATATAATAGAATGAAAGCTAAAAAGTTAAATTAAACAAAAAATAACATCCCAAAATACCAAGTATGTTGAGTGTAAAATCTTAATTTGTCAAATCCTATACAAATCAAAATATCTTATAAAATAAGAAATCACCAAATAAAATATTTTAAAATTTAAAAAATGAATATTTAATTAGATAAAGTTATAAAGGTAGTCCATTATTGTTTGTTTTGCCTTTAATAAGCCTCTAATGGAATTTATACCAATTATCAAAGAAATTATGTACAAATAATAACAAATTATTATATTAATATTAAATAAATATCTAGTAAAATTGACATGAGAAAAAGTCAAGGAAGATAATATTAAAAAAAATCAATGTAAATGTTATAAGAGATTTATAGCAACATATTAGTATAATGAAATCAAAACAAATAATTTGAGACTCTAAAATAAATTGTAAAGTAATGCAACATTTAATGATGCTTAGGACATCTTGCATAATATTCTTGATTGAGAAATAGTTGTGAGTAAAAATATCTAGTGAAGCATACCAAAACTTTAGAAAATGAAAAATTCTTAAAATTTTTAAAATAAATAGTAATTAGAGAGATCTTGTTAGAAAGAGTC